>JADDOH010000079.1:0-562904 GCA_016648135.1 Agrypnia vestita | reverse complement strand
GTTGCTTCAGAATGAGAAGAATTACGAAAGCATCTCAATACCTAATAAAGGCTTCGGATTCTTTTGTGGTAAATAAAACACACGTCAAGTTCGTTATTTATGACTCTCAGCCTGCATCTGAATACAGGAGCCGCTGTAAAGGCAGGTTTCCGGACTCTCTGGTGTATCTATAGTTGTATGAATGGAGTATTTTTAAATGTAGTGATTTTTAAATAAATGAAAAAATAAAATGCAAATGATCTTTAACCCTCCATGATTGATGATAATAAGGTTGATAATATTTTCAATATTTATTTAATAATTTCTTTTCAATATTTTCAGCTAAGCAGAATGGAACATGATTAGATATTAAGTTGAATTTAAAGTAGGTACTTAGGTGAACGAGAAATAAAAATAATATTATAAAGAGTTATAAACCACGAATTTTATGGCATCGCATCGGGGCTGCAAATAATACATGGTATGTAATAAATTATACAAGGAGTATATAAAAACGTTGGTAAATTTTCTATCGCTCTTTTTCTAACTGGAGTATGTAATAAATGTATGTCATTTTAATATAGAATTATTGTGCCTGTGATATTAGTCATCATATATATATATATACAAGGAGTATATAAAAATGTTAGTAATTCTTCTATCGCTCTTTTTCTAATAGGAGTATCTAATGAATGTATGTCATTTTAATCTAGGATTATACTCATCATATGTATGCCTAGCGTGCGTTTTTCTAACTGAGGTACCTACTAAATATATATCATTTCCACCTAGCGTGCGTTTTTTTTCGGAAATAATATTTCAAAAATGCAATATATATGTTCTAAACACGTTATCAGAAAAAATGTACACTCTTAAGGAATGTGATATCAACCATATATCACTATCTAAGAATATCGGAGAACAATTTACTTCCGAAAAAGACAAGTAAAATGTAGAGAATAAATAAAAAGGAACGAACTCTTCATATTTAAACGAGATTCTGTTGAATCTAGCACATTTCATACCCTTAGAACAACACGGTATCATCTGATATTTAGACCGGACAGACATTGAGCCAAAGTCAAAATATTAATTTTTTGAGTGATCATCGCTCTTGCGGTGAAATTGTTATAAAATGAAACTATATAATACACCTATGTAGCCTGTCAACTGCCATATAATTTGAGTTAATAAACTGTCAAATAAATTTGACAGTGGAGCACAATCCACAAAAAACATTTATTAAAAGTTAGAATCTGTCGTACAAAAACTTACACACGAAGAGTTTAAATATGTTAGTATATGTCGTTTTGTTGTGTTTAATTTTGATTCTGCGTAGTCTAAAATGGTGTATAATTATAATATGTAGGTAACTTACGGCTTCGTGTGGCAAACAAATTCTGCGTGTTAATTCGCTCAGGGCATTAAAAATATTAAAATAATAAAATAAATATATCTAATCGTTGAGCATTATTGATTTTCTTTGTTATTATTATTATGTGTTATATTATGTGTTATATTATATGTTAAATTATTATTATGAATTAAAACAGCCTTTTTTGTCAGTGTCAGAGACTAGGATGACCTAGGAGAGCACGGAAAAGGTAAATGAAGAGACTCTGTGAACAACAGGATAGAAGAGATGTTCAAGCGGTAAGACTCCGACCAGATCAGGATAAAAAGAATGAAGAAGATGAAAAAAATAAGCCTATTTATGTACGTTTTATGATATAAATCATACATTTTATTCGTGTTCAAGTCAACTAATTTTCTAAAAATATTATTAAAAGTGGTACTAACTATATAACTTTGTTTTTTAGTTATCTCGCAAACTACTAGGCATTTTGGCATATTTTGTTATAGATATTCAATTTTAAACAATACGACAGATTTTGTATTGTTGTTGTCACGATATTCATAAACAATATAAAAGTATGTATATCTATTAAAAATAAATATACAAATTACTGTACTAAAGTGACTTAAATCATGATACCGTGGTTCAAAAATCATACAATTTAAAAAGTAGGGTTTGATAGATGAAAACACAAAGTTTATAGTATTAGTGATTATTTTTCAAATTTTAAAATGCACACATAAAGAAAAAAAATCGCTAATGTTTCGCATTATCCGAAAAAATTTATATGCTCTACAAGATTTTGTGTCTGTGTTTACGTTACAAACAATATTTTAATTAAAAACAGGCCTCGGAATATCAAGTAGACAAAAGCGAGCACTTTTGACACCTTTGGACGAATTCTTCGAGCGAAGAATGTTTTTATCGCAGAGGCATCGAAAAATTTGTACAAAGTTGGCAAGAAGTTAAAAATAATAGAGGAGAATAAATTATTGACCAATTTCTAGTATTTTTTTGCTGTGTCCTTTTGTTCTAATCGTTTGTAAAATAAACGGAAACATTCAATATTTGTGAATTGCGTTTTTTTGTTTCACGCGAAATTTAAAAAAAAATATAACTGTCGGAATTGTGGTATAAAAAGTCAATTTCGACCAAAACGTCAGATGATACCTCGCTGTTCCAAGGTCGGGATTTCTTAAAAAGGTACCTGCGTACAATCCTTATTCAACCGTTGGGCGGCGAACCCGCAGTCGGTGCGAGCCGCTCTCGGGCCGAGGTGGCCGCGGCCCCCGCTGCGCCGGGCCCCGCTTAATGAATGTGTCCACCTCGGTCGCGGGGGGCGCCCCGAGGATGCGTGGGAGACGTCTAATGCGCGGGGAAATAACTTTCTGACGTGGAAAATTACCAATCATATACTAACTATTACCGATCAACTAGTAAATAGATAGGTAACGAAGACATATACTTTAGACTACAATTTTGAGAATAAAATCACAGAAAGACCGTAAATAAGACCGAAATGTAATATTTCACTTTGGAACAAGAAAACGAAATGCTCTCGAATGCCCTACAATATTTGGGAGACGTCTGGAACAGTCTGGAAGCGACGGAAACATCCTTGCAAATGCTAGAAATGTATGGAATGAGATTCATAAAACCAACGCGTTTCGTATAAAAAGGCGGAACTAGTGCTGCGGCGCTTCGTGTTTACTTTCACGTTTGAACCAGCGCGATATTAACGACAATCGTACGTTCCAGCTAGTTAATTAGCTAGGGTTGCAGCTAGTTAATTATAATAATTAATAAATCGTTAATTGATTTCCAGTGTTTTTATTTGCCCCCCTCAGCCACGAACCGTGACATTATCGTGTACTTATTATTTTATAAATTAAAAAACACATCATTTAAACAGAAAGAAAAAAACTTAACGAATTGTTATATTATGCTATTAGATGTATTATTTGAATATAATATTGTTCATCTCTCTCTGAAATATTTATTAATAAAAGCATTAGTATTAATCAACATTTGGGCTTTGCAATGGGCACCGTTAAGATTTTTCTCTAATTACTTTTTAAACTATCGTTTTATAACACATTTTCATTTAAGAATTATGAACACTCACATAGAATATTGAATTATTAATATTTCGACACGTTTTTTCGACGTTTTACCGAAAATAGTCAAAGATATTGAAAAAAAAATTATGTCGCTTATATCCATAACTATAGATATTTCATCCAAAATGTAAAGAATATTTTCTATTGAAAATTGGAAAAAATGAAAAAATCAAAGTTAAATAAATAATAAATTGAAAAAAAAACCTCTCGAAGTTTTTGCTACTAGCTATGAGATATCCTATATAATGTACACATACGTATCCCAAATTATTATTTAAGTTATTTTGTGTCAGAGAATGACCCACCTATCTTCATGTAAATGTAAAGTGGCTCGAGGTATTCAGCGCTACCTCCATACCTGCGCTTATAATATACCTCCAATTAATCTGTTTAGCAAATTTTCATTAAAGTAATGTTGAAATAAAATTTTAGTAAAATTGGAAATCCTGTTTTGGATTTTTGGAAATTTGGAAATTTGGAAAAAAAAAAGTAAAACTGCATACATTAAATTTGAATGATGAAGTAGAACATTGACTCTCTGGTCACGTGTCGTCGTTCAGTAGTGAAACGGCACTTGATAATTGCACTGCTATGTTAAGGGAATCAATCAATCACTGATGAAAGAGTATCTCCCTTTTCCTAAATGTATACAACCTTTAATATTTTATTATCGTTAAAAGTATCGTAATATATGTAATTGATGGCTTAGACAGCGAATTACGGAGTTGGAGTAGACAGCGAAGAAGAGACGGGTATGGTCATACCTAGAGAATGGACAGCACCAAGCTCCCTTACATCTCACGACAATATCAGCCCCACGGAACCAGCCCTTGCGGAAGACCTCCCAAAAAAAGGAAGGATACCCGGGAATCCACCTCGCAGGAGGCGCTATCCTCTGAAGAACAGACCACATGGGTCTATTAAAAGGAAGAAGAAGAAAAAGGAGAAGATGGCATATGTAACCAGACAATGTACTATGTGGGAATAATATTTATTTAATACACTAAATTTGGGATCTTTTTAACCCAAATATTCCAAAAACAAAATTTATCTTATAAGCGCTCACCTACCTTTAAAAATTTCTTGAATAGGTAATTTCACGACTTGGTTACTATTCACAATATTTCTGATGAATCACGGTTTCTGGAATTCAATTTTATCTGCCTAATACCGTTGTTATCTCCTCATCTTTATGTATTATATTCTCAGCATTATAGTGTTAGACTTTCCTAATTATAACTTTCCGATTAAAGATTTTTATTAGTTGTAAATGCTGCCTCTCTTTACAGTTTACCGTAATCAAATGTAGCTTGATTAATTCTAAGAATGTATGTTTTAAATCTTTTCTTCGCGGTTCTAACCATGTATAATAACCAAGAAATTATTATTACTTATTCCAACCAAGATATTTATTTCACATTGCTATGCACCTACTATTGTTAGTAATCATTTATGGCAAGTAACCCAAGAGAGTGTATTTCGCGCAGTGTAAATATTTTGTAATATTTGAAAGTCTAAAAGTAATTCATTTTGGACGTGGTTTAGGTCTGCACAAATATAAAATGTTATAAAGTTTGTTTATTTTGTTAGAATTATATGTGAAGAATTTTTTGTAGTGTACGACAACACGTATGTTATGAGCCGCGCAACTTAGGGTGACACTGTTTATACACATTTAGGGTGACACTGTTTACCACAGACACTTGCACTATTTTCTTACTATCCGTAGATAACTTTTTTTTGTTATGATTTATATTTCTTTGTAGGACATTATAGTACAGTGTTCTATAATGTTCCAAATGACAATATTTACACAAGTTTCACGAGTTTAATTTTAGGATTCTGATTTTTACAAACTTCCCTTAGTATCCTTCATATTATAATTTTATTATTTATTTTTATTTATAAAAGTCCATATTTACATCAGTTTTCAGTTAATTAAGATTTTTTGTTGGATATTGCCACTCAATTGGCCCTAGAAACAAGTCGCTGAGTATCAGTTGTAGCTTTGTAACAGTTGTTTATTTTATGAACGGAATTGAAAATAAATAAATATTATTATTGAAATAAATAAATATAGTATAGCTATAATAGTATAAAACCATAATTTATTGATTTATCAAAATGTTTCGTGGCCAATGGTCCGGTCATCAGGATACACCGTACCTACACTAAAAATTAAAATTCGAAGTATTGACATTGACAAAAATAAAAAATAAATATATGGAAGATGAATAACTAATTAAAAATTAACGTGAAAACAATTTTTAAAATGAAGCTATCTGCAAAACGGACCTGGGTAATATAATAATATTAAATTTGCTAATTATACTTTTTCTAATCTCTAAAACAAAATTTTAATAAAAAAATAAAAAATCCAATTTATACAACTGTAATTCTATATTATTTGCATGTAAAATTTCCAAACCCATATTAATATCAAAAGAACTGTTGGTTTCCAAATGATGATCAGAAAATTCAGAATTGTTATTACTATTTAAACATCTTATGTGCTCTTTAATTCTAATATCAAAATTTCTACAAGTTTTAGTGGTATTTTCGTTTGCATAGAGCAAATGCAACTGGCCTACGTCGTGATTCAATTAATAAAGTTAATATGATCAGTATCACTTTTTACATATGTCGTCTTTCAAATTCTTTGAGCTTGTTCAATTTGTCAAAATTGCCTGAAACTAAAAAAGTAATGGGAAAATGTCAAATGCTAGAGGACAAAACATTAATTTCGGTATACCATTACTGTTCCCATTATGAATCTCCGTTCTTAGAAAACTAATCTGAAAAAAAAAATGGTGACTTAGGGTTCTTTTTTAAATTACCGGGTGACCATTTTTTAAAGTTATCTCATATTTCGTTTCGAGAAAGCTAGTGTTTTTTTAGGCGGGTGGTTAACCCTCTGCGTACCGTGATAGAAAATGCCCGCCCGCAATATGATGTCAACTTGTGTAACAATATGAAATTTGTAACATTAAAGCATTTTAAAAAATGATGTCACTACATTCAAGTTAAATGTGTATCTTATTCTGTCTTCTTCCTTAACGCTCTTCATTTAATTAGCGAGAAAAAGGCGTTCTATTTATTTTTTAATAAAAAAAACAACATTTTTATTGGTTTACATATTAAATTATTTATTATACAATATTGCAAAATAGTTTTAAGTTCGTTTTTATTTTTTAACGTTGGATGTTGCTGCTTAACTAATGTTACCATTGTGTCAGGGTAAAGTTACTTATTGTATAAAACGAACTATAATATATTGAGACAAATAAATAAATGTAGGTATTTATATTTGTGCAGACTTACATAATCTTTCTTTCTATCTTGTTTCAAATGATAGTTTTTATTGCCGCTGAATAAATTGTAAAATAATTATTTTAAAAAGGATTTACTTTTGAAAGACATTTATCATAGAGTAAAGAATGAACGAATTATGACAAATATTAAAAATCTTCGCTACGGTAGTTTGTTCATATTGAATGAGGAAAAAATAGTTACAGAAATACGTTACCCGAGTGTTGATGGCACCAGAAATAAAAGGCGACCGCGGACAGCTTAGCATGACCAGGAAAATCAGAAGTGTGTCAGCAGGCTTATTAACCGACGAGCTCACGTGAAAAGATGTATTTTCATCCTAATAAATACATACAATTTGTTTTATTTAAGTTCTTATTTCTTTGCCTACCGCGGCGATGAAACAGTGTGATGGTAAATAAATAATGATTTTCTTTAAATATTTAAGTATTCACTACTCACTTCTACATGCAAATATGTTTTTAGGTTTAATGAAGTGGAACACACACCCAGGGCCGTTCTATTTACTCCCATATCGGCCGTACTCACTTTGTCATCTAGGTTGGCATTTTTATAATGCAACGGTTGTTTCCTCGCTACGCCGCAGACGAAGCAAAGATAGTCGTGCGGCGCGGCGAAAAATCCGCACAAACCACTTCTCAGTCTCAATGGTGTAATAGGGACAAAAATTAGAAAAATAATTAAAAAATATAGACACAATAAATATCCCAATACAAAAACAAAGAGGATACAAAGAAAATAAAAGAAAACAGATAATAAAAAAATAATAACCAAAACAAAATAACAGTAGAAAAAAAATTGAGAATAAAATAACATAATATAAAATAAGAATAATGATAATGAAAAAATTTAAAAAAAAACAACTAAAAGAAGAGAAAAGAAATAGCAAAAAAGAAAAAATAACAGGATAAGCTAATTTTATTTTGGAAGTACTACTGGATTGATATACTGCACGGCCACGAAAGGGTTAACATAAGCCGCGTGCTTTATGGCCAAGCCGCGGGAGGACCGGCCGCATCACCTCTCGTTGTCAATTAGGGGTCCCCATTTTTTGTTCACTAGGACCGCATTCAGATATGACCCGAGATAAGCTGCTTTCTGTTTATCATATTTTTAATGAGATATATATTACACACTGCACAAATCTTAGAATAAATTTATTTTTATGTTTTGTAATATAAAATAATTGGAATTTTTCAAACGAGAAAAACTTACGAAAGTCGGACGTTAAAACATCGCGGGCCTATTAACTCGCTACCGGAATGTTCCAGCCGGTAATTAGATGCGAGCAGTTAGTAGCGCGGCGTATTATTACGGATATAACGTACTGTGATACAATAAAAAAGACAAACGCTGATTAGTTCCGTTTAAAAATTCGTCTAACAAAATTGTAGCCGAGATTCTGCGCCCGTAGTTCTATCACATTACGTAAATTAAAAAATAAATCACTGCTTCCCCGGACGCCGAGGCCTAAGGAACACAGTGGGTCCGTAATTTAAGACGTACCGAAATGCATATTCATTAATTAGGCAATTATATTCTAATGAAATAAGAACGCATATATGCGTGTATATTCCAAAAGCGACTTTATTAAGTCATTAAGTTAATAGCTGGACCAGGTAGTGAGGTCCCTAGATGTCGCTCTTGAGTTTTACCTTGCAGTTTCAAAAAACTTTTTTTTGTTGCTTTTTCGTATTTGTAGTTTGAAGTTTTAAGTAATATTCATATTAATATATCAATAATTAAAAAAATCCAAATACTGGCTCAGTTATAGCAATTTGAAATTAGCGTGATAGGTTCATTTTAAGTGAATTTCAATTTTCTTTTGAGTTTTTCTCGAAATTCTCTTTTTATTTAACTATAGGTATATCAAATTACTAATGAGAAAAACCATTAAAGGTACAAATATCAAGGATGTACAATAAGCCCTCCGACTTAATTTGATTAAATTCATATTCGAAGATCAAGGTGGCAAGCGGGGATTTTATAATGAAACGTAATAAACAACCTACACGCTAATTACTTTTTATATTGTTAATTGAATATAATATATTTGCACTACATTTAGTATATGTAGGTATACTTTATGACAGCGGTTTCCAACCTGGGAAGCTCGCCTCCCAGGAGGGGCGCCAAATTTATTTAACAAATTAATTTTCATACCATAATATTTACAAAAAAATTAAACTTCATATTTTAACGTAACAGTGAAAATTCAGTGCATGAATGTTTATTTATGTTTATTATAACATATATTTAATTCCTATTAAAAAAATTATCTGGAGCGAAGAAATTTAAAAATGGCGCTTTTGCAAACGCTCTGTTTCGGTAATGCACAAGACCGCTAGTTGCATGAAAACAATAAGCCCAAGTTTAAATGTCACTCTTCATTGAAACGAGCAAGAATCTTTTTATTGAACACTGGATGGTTTAGTGCTGCATTTTTCAAATTATTTTAAAGACCTTGATTTCTCAAAGTTTTTGTGGGTACAGAATCCACTTATCGACAATGAAGATGACGAATTTGAGCTGGCAATAAATGAAAAGGAAAAACTTATAGAATTACCATGCGATAGCCTACTAAAACAAAAGTTTCAAAACGAAACCTTAATTCAATTTTGGATGAATCTTAGCGGAGAGTAATGAATCTTTGTATTGCAAAGCAATGCAAGTGCTTCTACCGTTTGTAACGTCATATTTATGCGAAACGGGTTTTTCGGCACTGGCTGCAATGAAAACCAAATATCGAGCCTGGTTAGTAGACGAAAAAGAGATGCGAGTGGCATTTTCCACATTGCTCCCAAGATTTGATAAACTTTGTGCCAATAAACAATAACATTCCTCGCATTAAATTTTTAAATGTTTAAAAATAATTTTATTTTATATTTATATTCACGTATGTGTATGTTAAAGCTAAAGTTGTTCTTATTCTGTTAATTGTAGATTTCAGTTTTTTTTGTAATAACGTTTTTATTATTTAATCTATTAAAACAATAAAAGGTAAGGGAGGCGCGGAAAAAAATTTTTTCGGGGAGGCGTAGTAGCATAAAGGTTGGAAACCGCTGCTTTATGATGTTTTGTTTTTGTTATATTTTTAGCTATACATATTATAATGTAAATCTTAGTTAAGAGAAACCCACTGATTACCAAAGATCACCTATGTATGCTTAGAGGGATTTCTACCATAAAAATACAATAAAAAAGTATAAATAAAATTAAATAAAAAGAATGGCGGAGAAAATATGTAAAAAAATTGGGCCGATTTTGTTCAAATTTTGTACAAATCTTACTAATAAAATTATGTACTTGTTGCTTATGATTTTTTTGATGAAATGCGCCGTTTGCTATGAATTTTTATACGATTTTTATGGAAAAAAATATTTTCAAAGTGATTTCACTTGCACAAAAAAAGTTCATTTTTTTCTATTTTTATTTATCTAAAAACTATTTTTTTCGACATGCTATATCATAGATATTATGTTATTTAACAAGAAAATAATAAACTTTTTGATTTCACTTAAACCTCGAAGACATTATTACCTCTACCAGCTGCGCGCGTCACGGAGATACTTTAGCACATAACTACGCCATTTTGAAGTTCATTTGTTTATAAAAAATCAGAGAGCCATCAAAAAATACATTACAATTAAATTTTAATGTATTTTTTGATCCCTCGTTTATATCGTAAGCTATAATTTATTATCGTTGGTACGATTTTCTGAAATTTTCCTTAAAGTCTAGGTTTTCCGATTTTTTTACAAGAGACCTTACTTTAGATCTTTTTTATATTGTCCTTTCAATTTGCCGCCCTGGGGCATTGACTTTCGTCCCCGGGTCCGCGGGCCCCCGAGGTCGGCGGCCGGCCCTGCTCCGTGACGCGGCGACACGAGGATTCACACGTACGTTTGATAATGCGCGTGTTATCGAAGGCGAATAATCGGTCCGAGTTGTTTTCATTTAGATAAACCGGAAGGGATCTGTCCGCGGCGGGCGCGAGCGGGATGTATGTATCTCCCTCGAATTAGTCCGATCTCCCGAACGTAAATCATCGGACGTAATCCGGCCCGCGCTAACAATGCCTCTACAGGTTTATTATCCATCTTATAAAATTTCACGTCGAAATAATTCATTCTCCGATCGTGGTGGTTGAATACACCCTCGAGCGGGGTGGGGGAGCGAGCGTGTGAGAGTGACGGAGGCGTAATTTATTGGCATCTCTTAATTAGGACTAAGTCTAATTGGGGCTTAGTTGTTCCGCTGTAACGAGGGTCTCCTCGGTATAAAGAGTGCCGGCTCGTTAGAGATTGAAGCGATCGCTAAATGCCGCGATACTTGAATAAACAGCCCCGCGCCCGCCCCTGTCAGCGAGAGATGAATTATCTCCCGAATGAAACGGAAATATAATTAGGGAGGATAATGTCGTAAATTAAAAAGTTTCTCGCCTAATTAGAAAAACACGGCGAAGTTTTCCGTGAGATATTGGAAAATTGTAGCAAAATTAAAGCGGAAAATTTTTACATCCGAAGTCAATCGTCTTCGGAGTCATTAAATTTCCTGAAAGCCGGTAACGCGGATGATTTATCGTTTTCCGTACTTTTTAATTGCGGACAATTCTAAAGATTTTTTTCTCACAAACTTATTCTGCGAAACTACTAGTAGGTAAGTACTGAGTACAAAATGTACAATTTCCGATGATGTTTGATGAAAAAATGGTTACCTTTATAAAATTTATATTTTTATCCTAAACTGACTTGAGTGCTTGTGTAATCAAACAATAATTTCGTTGTCCGTCTGTCTGTCTGTCTGTCCCCGTAACTTTGTGTAACGTCCGTAATTTCGTTCGTGTTCGTGGATAAAAAAAGCCGGAGATGGGGCTTGAACCCCGGGCCACCAAACTCGAACCGACCGCTTCACGCATGTTGCTACGGCCGCTTCTCCATGGACCGCCAAAAAGATAGGATAAATGATACTAGGGGTTAGCAAAAACGCGAATCAATGTTCCGTCATTTTTGAAGGGTTACAGCTAGTTATATAATAATACCAATCTTTTGACTACGAATTTTGATAGTTTAGTAGTATGCATTTATCGTGTCAATCAACCACATTTATTCCATATTTAAAATTATTTCAACAGATTTTATTAGATTATTTTGTGTAAAATTTCATTGCTATGCGACACGCGCCGAATTTAGGTGACATTACGGTTATGTTATTGTACATTTGTAAGATTAATTCGTTAAAAAACTAACCCATAAAAACCAAGTTTTTATTTTACTCCCTTTCTTTGTAAAATATAACAACAATTAAAGACGAATTAAAACATATGACATAACACTAAACTTACAGTAATTTAATATATTTCTATATAAATGTCAGATGTTTTGAGCTTTGATAAGACACTTCATGCTTTAAAGATTAAATTCTAAAAACATTTGTCAGTCAATTTAGATTTTCGACATTCGTAATGAAGTACCTATTATGAATACCGACGGAGTAATTCAAATTTAGAAAATATTCCGCGACGTTATCGGGCCGCTATGCTAGTAATCAAACTTTTCTAATGATTCCAATTTGAAAAAATTGAAAAATTGAAAAAAACAATAAAATTTCTAAAAATCCGAAATTATGCTATAATTATTATTTTTTTTAACGAAAATTTGACAGATCTTCTTGATCGTCGCCACGAGTCTACTTGCCAAGTTTCAACTCGATTGGATCACGGGAAAAGGATTAAAAATTGATCCAAAGTTTTTTCACCCGGCAAGCCGGCAAGCAAGCAGACGCCACGAGTTAAAAGAAAGGAAGTAAAAAGGATTTAGGATATACCACGTATGGTTTAACGTAATTATATAAACAAGAATAATTAAATTAACTAATATAATTGTTTCAAGTAAATATTTTTGTTTTAGGTATGTAAAACATGCTTTTTGTAGTATTAAAAAAATTTTTTTGTACACAGAAAAACCTCAATTAATAATGATTTTGTGGTGACACTATTAATATATTTAATAAAAATGTACTGTGCTTTAAAAATATAAACATGTTTCGTTTTTAAAGTTCGCGAGAAATTTTAAAACAAAAATAACTAACTACTGAATTTAAAAACCCATTCCGATAAATTTATTGTTCCCGTCATAATTTATTTATGAATTTTTACTTAACTACTACAAGTTAAATTGTATTTAAAAAATGTATACGTTTAATTTGTGGGGTGGGTTTTTTACGACATCTAAATAATTTAAATTCTATGTCAATATTTCATTATCATGTGGGTATTAATATTCAAGTTCGAAAAAAGAAGCAGTAGATGTCCAGCTAATAAAATTCCTCCACTGCAGGAGACCTGAAATGTTCAGAAATTACGGCCATTCGAATGTTTAACAAGACCGTGTTGATGTATGGTATCTGTAAGCACATTTTACTTAAAGTCAACATACCGGTTCTGCTATTATAACCGTTTTTTCTTATATGTAAATAGGTATTAAGCAATTAGATTAATCATCTAAAATGTCTCAAAACATTTTTTTAAATATATATGCGAATACGGAATACGTGTCGCATCAACATTCTTATTATTTTCAAAATAAGCTAAACGCATGTGGAATGAAAATAAGGCTAACTTGCTGGTGTCCTAGAATGGGGCTCGAACCACCGACCACCAGATCACAAGGCAAATAAAGCGAGCAAGTAGCGTATTGGTAAAGCCATGAACACTATAACAATACGCAATTCAATTTTAATTATATTTATGGAAGACAATTTCAATCTATTAAGCGATAATTATAAATCGGTGAGATAACCCTTTAGAAACGACCGTATTTTTAATAAAATATTTAAAAACACTTTTAAGTTAGAATCCGTTATCTGGCGCCAGATCTTATGATAGAAAGCTACTACGGTATTTTTGTTAAAATACGCATTAAAAATGAAAAACAATATAAAATAAAAAATATTGCTCCTATGTCTAAGCAAATAAACTGTCATATTATAACTGTATGTTTTTGGAAGTAGTGCCCACTAACTGAATGGTATATAATTTTTCGACATCGAATCTTGCTTTATTTTTTTATAATCATTAATATGATTTTTTAAATATTTAATTAAGGAAATAAATAATAATAATACTAAGTTCAAACATAAGGATCAAAGTAAAATAAAGCATAGAACAGAAAAAAAAATCAAAGAACTACAAAATTTATCTTCAAAAATCTAACAAACTAATCAAAAAGTTAAGCAGTCCTCTTGTACTCATTAAAACTATCATAAAATATGTTGATGATCATACTATAGTTATTTTCTATTTCATTGCGTAACCTTAATTAACACTACAGAAATTAAGTTAAAATGAACCATATTTTCTTGTTATTAAAGATTGATTTGGAGAGTGTATTGCGTCCTTAATTGCCGACCAGGAATACTAATTTCGTTAAATCCTCTGGTGTACTTTATATATTTTATTTAAAAAACTAAAAAATGAATTTTATTCTCCCGTCATTATTGACTGGTTATATGTGGTAATTTAATAAAGTTCTTATTACAAAAGCACGCTTGCGCTCGGAGCTTTTGAAAGAGCTCGCAATATGTACCCAGCTTCCAAACTAATTAGGTATAAGTATTTCGTGTAACTAAACTTATTATAAGCGCAACATTGAGAAAAGTGTTAGGAAATAGTTTTCATTAGCGAAAGAGCATAAACAGAATTTGTTAGGCACTTTTCTCAGTTTAATTACCGGCTTTAGTACGAGTACGGGCAGAGTGACTCACCGCAACGTTACTGGGTCATATCCCTTTATGGGCGGGCTTTACTTCCTCCCAGCTGGAATAGGCCTTGGACGTGATTCCAAATTAATTAAACAATATTTAATGACGACTTGTATGCGAAAGCTGTTTTCAAATATAATTAGCAATTTAATTTAAATTATATATTTAAATCAGCCGCGTTCAAACAGTAAATTGAAGCATGAGTTGTAAATCTGTTTTGTCGTCCCTTATTTTCATTATATTATTACTACTTCACTACTTCAGTATGTCGTTTCATTGTGTTATTATTAGTTACTATTTCATTGTATTCAGTTTTTTTCATTCTACTGCTACTATTCTCGTTGTTTATACTTTTAAAATTTGTTTCTATGTGAAATATGTTAGGACACAAGTCAATATGTTCGATTCTATATAACACTTATTTATATGTATCATTAACTTGTATTATATATTTTGGAAAAAACTATATTAAATATATTTTTGGCCGACATTAAAATCACAATAATCAAAATTTATAATTTTCTATGCAAAAATGTCCATCACTAACGTTACCAGATGACGAATAGGTAATAATGAGTTATAAAATAATAATTTGATATAAAAAAGCTTAATTCTCAATGTAATTTTATTTGTATCTATGAAATATCTATGAAAATTCTTACAATAATGAGATATATTAAAAAATAAAGTATAAAAATCCAAACATGCAAAATCCTCTATCTAACAATGTACGATCCCTTTCTAACATGCAAAATCCTCTATCTAACAATTGACGCTACAAGATGGCACGGAAAATTATGAGCTAAAAAATGAAAAAAATATATAATTCTCAATATAACACTATGATGATGTCGTGTAAAATGATGATGTCGTGTAAAAAGCAAAAAAAAAATATAATACTCTATATAACATTGTCCGCCACTATCGCTACAAGATAGAGCAAATGATGATGACGTGTAAAAAGCAAAAAAAATATAATACTCTATATAACATTGTCCGCCACTATCGCTACAAGATGGAGCAAATGATGATGTCGTGTAAAAAGCAAAAAAAAATATAGTACTCTATATAACATTGTCCGCCGCTATCGCTACAAGATGGAGCAAATGATGATGACGTGTAAAAAGCATAAAAAAATCTATATAACATTATCCGCCACTATCGCTACAAGATGGAGCAAATAATGATGTCGTGTAAAAAGCAAAAAAAAATAATACTCTATATAACATTATTCGCCACTATCGCTACAAGATAGAGTAAATGATGATGACGTGTAAAAAGCATAAAAAAAATCTATATAACATTATCCGCCACTATCGCTACAAGATGGAGCAAATAATGATGTCATGTAAAAAGCAAAAGAAATATAATACTCTATATAACATTATCCGCCACTATCGCTACAAGATGGAGCAAATGATGATGTCGTGTAAAAAGCAAAAAAATAAATAATACTCTATATAACATTGTCCGCCACTATCGCTACAAGATGGAGCAAATGATGATGTCGTGTAAAAAGCAAAAAAAAATATAATACTCTATATAACATTGTCCGCCACTATCGCTACAAGATAGAGCAAATGATGATGACGTGTAAAAAGCATAAAAAAATCTATATAACATTATCCGCCACTATCGCTACAAGATGGAGCAAATAATGATGTCGTGTAAAAAGCAAAAAAAAAAATAATACTCTATATAACATTATTCGCCACTATCGCTACAAGATAGAGCAAATGATGATGACGTGTAAAAAGCATAAAAAAAATCTATATAACATTATCCGCCACTATCGCTACAAGATGGAGCAAATAATGATGTCATGTAAAAAGCAAAAGAAATATAATACTCTATATAACATTATCCGCCACTATCGCTACAAGATGGAGCAAATGATGATGTCGTGTAAAAAGCAAAAAAAAAAATAATACTCTATATAACATTATTCGCCACTATCGCTACAAGATAGAGCAAATGATGATGTCGTGTAAAAAGCAAAAAAAAATATAATACTCTATATAACATTGTCCGCCACTATCGCTACAAGATGGAGCAAATGATGATGTCGTGTAAAAAGCAAAAAAAAATATAATACTCTATATAACATTGTCCGCCACTATCGCTACAAGATAGAGCAAAGGATGATGACGTGTAAAAAGCATAAATAAAATCTATATAACATT
This sequence comes from Agrypnia vestita, assembly GCA_016648135.1. Lineage (NCBI taxonomy): Eukaryota > Metazoa > Arthropoda > Insecta > Trichoptera > Phryganeidae > Agrypnia > Agrypnia vestita. Next base: position 546,174 of record JADDOH010000079.1, on the reverse strand, counting down.
ATCCGCCACTATCGCTACAAGATGGAGCAAATAATGATGTCATGTAAAAAGCAAAAAAAATATAATACTCTATATAACATTTTCCGCCACTATCGCTACAAGTGGAGCAAATGATGATGACGTGTAAAAAGCAAAAAAAATATAATACTCTATATAACATTTTCCGCCACTATCGCTACAAGTGGAGCAAATGATGATGACGTGTAAAAAGCAAAAAAAAATACTCTATATAATATTGTCCGCCACTATCGCTACAAGATAGAGCAAATAATGATGTCATGTAAAAAGCAAAAAAAAATATAATACTGTATATAACATTGTCCTCTACTATCGCTACAAGATGGAGCAAATGATGATGACGTGTAAAAAGCGAAAAAAAAATACTCTATATAATATTGTCCGCCACTATCGCTACAAGATGGAGCTAATGATGATGACTTGTAAAAAGCATAAAAAAAATCTTTATGACATTATCCGCCACTATCGCTACAAGATGGAGCAAATGGTGATGACTTGTAAAAAGCATAAAAAAAATCTATATAACATTATCCGCCACTATCGCTACAAGATGGAGCAAATGATGATGACGTGTAAAAAATGAAAAAAATATATAATTCTTAATATAACATTGTTCGCCACTATCGCTACAAGATGGAGCAAATGATGGTGTCGTGTAAAAAGCAAAAAAAAATATAATACTCTATATAATATTGTCCGCCACTATCGCTACAAGATGGAGCAAATGATGATGACTTGTAAAAAGCATAAAAAAAATATAATACTGTATATAACATTGTCCGCTACTACCGCTACAAGATGGAGCAAATGATGATGACGTGTAATAAGCGAAAAAAAAATACTCTATATAATATTGTCCGCCACTATCGCTACAAGATGGAGCTAATGATGATGACTTGTAAAAAGCATAAAAAAAATCTTTATGACATTATCCGCCACTATCGCTACAAGATGGAGCAAATAATGATGTCATGTAAAAAGCAAAAAAAAATATAATACTCTATATAACATTGTCCGCTACTATCGCTACAAGATGGAGCAAATGATGATGACGTGTAAAAAGCAAAAAAAAAAAAAATACTCTATATAACATTGTCCGCCACTATCGCTACAAGATGGAGCAAATGATGATGTCGTGTAAAAAGGAAAAAAAAAGAATCCTCTATAACGTTATCCGCCACTATCATTACAAGATGGAGCAAATGATGATGAGATGTAAAAAGCAAAAAAATATATAATTCTCTATGAAAAAATGCCCGTCACTAACGCCCCCAATTTAAATATTCAAACTTAACAGATTTGTATCTGATTGCATTGATGATTGGTAATTGTGTAACTGATAAAATACCATGCTTAGTAATGATTAGTGTTATTTTTTTAATAGAGATGTGAACATGGAATACGTGTCGCATCAATATTTTTACTATTTTCAAACAAAGCTAAATAAAGCCGCTATGAAAATAAGACCAACGCGATGTTTTCCTGGGGGGGGGGGGATAATTGATAGATAAATAAATCGTTTCACTACCGTAGAGACGCGGTGGAAGATCCGCTTAGTATGGCGCCGGCTTTAATCATCGAGATATATTATATATCCCTATATATATTTTTTTAATATATATATAGATATATATTTTTATTACTACTTTTTATATGGAAAGTAACTATGGAAACCTTTTTAAGGTGTTACATATTTTAAGGTAAGCCTTTACTCAATATAACGTTCACAAATTGTATTGAATCGATATAAGTCACTGTTCAACGTTTTGTAAAAAAATAGTGAGAAATATTGAAAAAAAATGCAAAATTTGATATTGCATAACTCCATAAATATTGATATTAGGTCGTATGGCTGCTTGAATATTTTCGACTCATAATCAAGGCAGGATATAGTCCTGTGAGGTTATTCTTCTTATGGTGCCATCTCCTATCGGAGGTCGGTGATCATTCCGGCGATTACGATTATTTTATTTACCGCCGCACGGAACAACTGAGTCGATTTATTAGTTATACCAGTCCCTCAAGTTACGCAACCACGAGGTTCGGCGGCTTCCTAAACTTCTTTTACCACTTATTTTCCCCTGGATGATGAGTTGGTTAAGACTGTATTTTATTAGTTTATATTTTGGTCCTCTCATAATATGTCCGAGACACTCCAGATTTCTTATCTCCATTATCCAAATAACCTCGTTTATGTTTAACTTGTACATCTTATTTCGTATGCGAGTTGTTTCCTACCGCCACCTACAGTCGAAAGCTTTTGTCATTCCCATAATCCAATACAGATGTCACTATTAATAATGAGATATCAATTGGAGTTTATGAGTCATGGATTGATTGGAGTCTCTATGAGACATCAATAATATATTTTGATTAATAATGTCCCTCTTGGGATAAAATCGCCTATTTTGTTCTTTAAAAAATTTGGACTTACTCAAAATATTCTTAAATTTAATATACTCTTTTAATAATCGTATGGTCGGGCGTACGGACCACATAAATAAAACTGTAGATTTTATAGAAATGCGATAATAATAATAAAAAATACAGTTGTTAGAATAATTAAAAATACAAAAAATGTCCCAGGTAAAAATACTTAGGTAATATTGTTAGCGTTAGTAGTTTAATAGCTAGTAATGCATTTTCTCTCCGCGCGGAGCCGCGACCAGCCACAAATGATTTACATTCCTACACCGTGGCAGTATTTCATCCACTTATCCGCCCATTATCATTGTACCGCTTCGCAGGCGATCTATCTGGATCTTTATGGATCCCGTCTCGTGACGTGTTGAACAATACGGCACGCGGAGGGAGGGGGCTGGCCGAGAGACAGGGGAGACAGAGGAACAGAGAGGAGCGAGACCGGTTCCGTCCTCCAAACCGGGACCAGTTCTTTAAGTATTCAGAATTGTTAAAACGTACGGTTAAGTTTTTGGCATTATGTAATTGAATTTCGATAACGCTTGCAACAGTTCGTGTCGTTCCTCTGTTTTATTCATTTGCTTATCTTCGTAAAATTGAGATACGCTTTATTAAACAAGATTTTAAAATTTGGAACTCTTTTTTCTTTTTTACATAAACATTATAACACGGGCATTAAAAAATAAAGTACTTATAGGTACGAATAATGTTGCGAATACAGTATATTTCAATTTTTCCAGGTACGGTATTTAGGTGGACAAGTCTTATTTAGTAGATATTGTGTTAGGAATGCGTTTAACAAAATTACTGTATTATATGTAACATGTTACAACTGAAAGGAATTGTGTTGGAGAGGAGATAGTCCGTAGGTAAATCGTGATTGTCCAAAAATGTTATATATTTATCAACATTTTAAAGAGTTAAATTTATTGTGTGTTCTTCTGTACTATATTTATTAAGCAAATAGTAGATTTGTATAGTATTTGATGTCCTCCTATACCTATCTAGCATGCTTTTGCTATCTATGGATTTGCCATTTTTTATCTTGTTTTTATGTTTGTAATTTTTTATTCGGTCAAATCGGTAAAGTTTTTTTTTATATTTAAAATATCCCATTATTTATAAATGTCATGATCTCAATATTTTATACTCGCAGTGAAAAAATTCCACATATGTATAATCAAATTAATATTTAAGTAAATCATAATTTTCTGGTACTAATTCTCGGCTTTAAGGATAAACGATATTTTTTGTTGTTGTTTTACTTGCTTAAAGATATTTTCGCAAATATTAATTAACATCTCATGACAAACATGTTTTCAATTACATACGTAATCATAATATGATCGACTGGTACTTCGTTATTTGACTGGATATAAAAGATATTAATTTCGATTTTCAAATTGGCTTAATACCTGGTTCCAGATGAATATTATTAATTGAATTGAAAAAGAATGCTACCACATTTAAAAAAAAAAGATAAATATAACGACTTTTTATTCAATAAATATTGCATAAAGGAAGGCTTTTGGTATTTTAAGGAACGTACACGAACACTAAAAAATATTGTTAAAAAACATAAAAAATACTATTAAATTTAGGTACTTGTTAAAAGTTGGAATTTTAGATGAAATTTTGAAGGGTATTAGAAGTCATTGAAGTTAGTGGAAATAGTTTATGAATTATGGATGATTAATTTGAAAAACTTTTATTAAAAATTCGTAAAAATATTTTTCAAGGATGCCTAGCTTTATTACCTGAAATAATTTTATCACATGGTAGTGGCAACTGCTGCTGAACTCAGTAGGTAGGTTCTGTTTATATGTTGAGTGATAATTTATTCGATATAGGTATATATACCTATAAAAAAAAATTAAAAATATGGATTTAATCCTTTATCATTGTTATTTTATCATTACTTGTAGCAGACTTCTATCACTTGGTTTTCAGAATAAAAAAAAATTGGCAAAATATGCCTTCGGGCAGATAAATAATAATGTTAATTAATAATTAATGTACAAATATTAATTAATGCATGCAATATTTGCACATAATTTATTTGCTATGATTGTTAAAATTTTGTCGAAAATATTTGTCGTCATCCAGACAAATGATACACATTAGTGATAGACACCTTTTGAAAAAGCAATCAAATATTGGAATCGATTTATCTGTCACAATTTCTTTTAACTAGCGTCCAAAATTATTATCGCTGTCAGCATTACCACGATAGTTTTTTTTATATAATTTGGTACACTCTTTGAATTTCCAAGCAAAAAGTAATGACATTGTCGGGATATAAGTAGCAGAATTCAGCATCGATCATTTTTAAACTTTTTATGATCATATAGCGTGCCATTTTCTACTACCTATCACAATTTTAAGGCTAACTGGTATGCCCCAAAATTTGTAATGATTATATAAATATATATATTTTAAATAATAGCTTTAGTAAAAAAATTTCCTGCTGATTTAGACCATTACATGTGAAGTGTCACAGTTGAATCTTGTTTTATAACGCTAATTAATTAGCCAGTATTTTTGTAACATGATATATTATTTTAGACAATAATTTTTTTATAACTTAATTATTTATACACATGCCAAAAATCATATTTTAGAAAAGGTTTAATGACATTCTTGTAAAATAAAACTGTATTTTTATATAATGGGCGTACCATAAAATTAACGCCATTTTCAAGTTAGTTTAAAAATATTTTACAGTAATGATTTGTAATTCCTTTTACGTGATAATTAAGCAATAAAGATGCTTAAATCCATTAGGTAAAAATATTATTCATTATATTCGAGAGTTGATTTATGGGCAATAATTTGTTATTTTCATCCTGACAGAAATTTGTGCTTGGTATTAGACCATTAGACGTATTAAATTAATAAGCAGTCTGTCAAATAAATATATTTAAATAATTTTATTTTTATACCAGGTTTGGTATAGTAGCAACATGATTATAGATGAGAAAAAATAATTAAAAGCTTTTGTAAATGTGTTTAATTAATATGAATAAATTTATAAATTGAGTGTATTTCTCAAACAATACAAAGTTTATAAGCATTTATTTTAAGACCTGTATACTCAAATATTACCATTTTATTTCTAAGCTACCGCCAAATATTCAACCATAGTCGTCATTCTCCGTATAAAGTAAAAATCGGTTAGATTTATTTGGTATTTGGTATTAGAATCTAATTCACTCTCTGTAACGCTCTCAGCCAGCGATTTCGAAAATTTATGAAAGAAAAAAGGACCAAGAATATCAATTACCTTTATTTAAGTCATTTGGAAAAAGAGAGTTCACAACATTAATTAGATTACATTTAAATAGATACAAATTAATCGTATTCTTAATAATATATGTAATACGTAAATTCGAATTTGTTCCATTGGATTTCGTTATGTGACAATTATTGTACAAATGATGACGAGAGTTTGTTGGGTAGTAACGACGGGTGATGGGAGTGAGGTCGAGGTCACGAATCACGAATCACGAAAACGGCGCTACATAAATGATTTTTATTAATTGTTTAGTAACCAATTATGATTATTATTAATTGTGGAGTGACAATTGTATATTCGAAATATTGACAATTTATTGGTGACTGAGACGGGCTGGAAGTGGCGAGGAGCGAAGATTCTCCAAAAGATCACCGAGGACCCCCCGACCGGAACTTGACAACCGGATACAGTGAAAGATGTAGATAGATTGCAGGTGCAGATTTGGCTCAAGATAGAATGTTTATGCAGTCGGCCTTAGGCCCGGATACTCCGTTGCGCTATTGTTGATGTTTTTTATGAAAAAAAACATTTGTTTAGAAACAGCATTCATTATAAATTATGTTCAAATTGAGTATGGAAGAAGTTTTAAATAAATTTTCGTTTTTAACTCTAAATAATGTAAGACAGAATCACCCATTTGATACTACTAATAATATACGATATAATAATATTTATTTTCATTTTCATTTCATGCTTTACTTTTACATTTGATAAGATTTAATTTTACTATGTCTGTCTCACTAGAGAGCTCAGTGTTCGGACAGGCGAATAAGTTAGTGTGTGATTATTAGTAGCGGCAAGTATTTTTGAAGAAATGGCGTCGTCCTTTAACAATTTAAATATTAAATTTTCTATAGTTTTACTGCTAGTTGAGATGAAAAATAGAACGTTCATTCACTAAGCCAATCGAGATATTCATTGGGCTACTCTCCATCGTTAAACTATAATATACGATGAACAAATCGACAGGTCTTCAAATCTACAACACCTGCTTTATTATTAGTTTAAGAATAATTTAATGGCGGTTCATGTATAATATTACAAAATAAATTATTCGCTGCGTCTTTCTTATGGCGAACATCTGGCAAAGTGAACAAAATTCATATGTTTTTCTCATATCTTCTCTTGCGCTTTTTATCACTATTTTGTATGGAAATATATCATATTAAAATTGATTTATCAGTTATTCGTTAAAAACATTAATATAAACCTTAAAAAAATAATTTAATAATTAGAAATTTTATTAATTAATATAAAATATTCCATTGTTTGTGATTATTACTGCCAAAACAGAGGTTATGGTCGTAGAAAGAGACCAAGAGCAGCGCTCGATTAGCATACAGGTGACCCAGCTGAAGCAAGTCGAAAAATTCAAATACCTTGAGGTGGAATTTTCTAGCGACGGAAGGTAGGAAAGTAAAATAGATAGAAGAATCGGAGCTGCAGTCGGCGTTTTACATTATCTATATAGTGTGGTGATAAGAAAATCCGAGCTTAGTGTCAAGACAAAATTGACTGTTTTCAAATCTCAATCAAATTAGGATCCTGACGGAGAGAGTGAGAGCAAGGATCCAGGCTGCTGACATAAGGCCCACACTGAGCATGAAGCCCCTACTCCTACACATAGAAAAATCACAAATGAAGTGGCTTGGACGTATGCTAAGAATGCCAGAGGAACGAACACCAATAAGAAACCTCTTGGCAATCCCGGAAAGAAGACGACCTGTGGATCGACCCGAATTAAGCTGGAAGAAGCAACAAAAAAATGTGTATGAAAACATAATGGTTCTAGACTGGTTGACTCATGTGGAAACAGCGCAAGACAGGGGAATATGGAAGCACTTTGTCAAGTCTTTGGGCCCCGACCCTACTAGGATAAGGGGATGATAATGCATACATATTATTTAATATTTCACATTAATATATTACTGTTTATAAACCAAGTTATTTCATTATAATAGGACTAACACGATGGCTTAGAACGATGCTCAAACCCTACACCACTAAATCACTAGGCGAGTGTCTTCCATTTACTAGGTCACTCTCATCTCAGATCTTAGCCGAATCACGTTTATTATTTTTTTTTATTCTTTCTTCTTATTTCTAATGCCAATAGTTTCGAAAGAATGTATATTCCTTCACAAGCTACTTGTCACTCGCAACAAAAATCTTAAAATAATAATGCCAATCCAGAAATCAGTCATTCATCTGTCAATACAAAATTAAAAAATACAGACCCTCGACATTAAAACTGTTCCAAAAATCTTGTATTAAATATTCCATCGCTCTATTATGGTTCGGTCAATGGACCACGGCGACTGGCGACCATACGGGGCAACGATAAATCAAAATCAATCTAAGTGCCGAGTCATGAGGTGTAAGCACCTTTAGTATGAAACTCACACCGATTGGTTCCTTTCATTATAATATGTCGTAATATAAAAGCTCGCGTGCCCAATATTCAATGGAGTGCGCACCGATTCCTTATAAGCTCCAGGCCAGGGTATTCAGTTTGACAGATTCGTAAATGACACAAGAAGGAAACTTAATGACCCTGCTATTGTGAGCTTTAAAGCTCGTCTGGGTGCCTAACCTTTAGTGGGACCGAGATGCACATTATTGCGTCTACAGCGTCGAATGAGATTGACTCATTAATATGGCTTGTAAATCTTCGTTAGCTAAAATGGAAGTAGTTTTACAAATATATTCCATTTGTATTTTACGAATAGTTTCATCAAATAATTTTTTCGAGGATAGAAAGCCAAAAGGGTATTAGTGATTATTTCGAATTTTACAGGAGAGCAAATGAAAGTTCTGTCAATCTGGTTTGGTCAAAGTGTCTTTAATAATTAAACGATTTCCATATTTGTTAATCCAAACACACATACGATAATCGTTTAATAATAAAATAAACATTGACAGAACATTATTTTGCTATTGCATTAGTAAAGTTTACGCCGTTTTGCCTTTCTACCCTCGATGTACTGTGAGTGAATTAGAGCTCATATTAAGAAGAAAAATGAACTAGCTACGCTCTTTTAACTAACATTGTAACGATATTGGCCTATTCAAATAGACATTGCTGAAAAATTATACGCCAATATCTATCTGCTAAAAGCTCATGATAAGGAGAAGCTTCACAATTCATAAATACTCTATAATTAAATATTTGCCGGGTAAGTAGGTGCAGACGAGCCTTTATTATTTCTGCGCGCGCGCGTGTAACGCGTGCTTTATTTTATTTTGACGAAGCGAGCCAACCAAAGACGGTTGCCGGCGGAACGGATCTGGCCAATGGGAGGCGTTCTGAGATGGTGGACTTTACACGTAGGTTGGAGTCAAAAATGGCAAGAAATTTTGGCTATATAAGCCATACAAATTTGAGGAACAGCCTTTTTCTTCAGCATCAACGTCGGCCGGAGGCCCTTGTGGAGAGAGGACCGAAATACCATCAGTGAGGCAGAGAGGCGGTAACACTCGAAGATACAGCTAAGAACTTCCAATATTATTTATTTCTATTGACTTTTAAGCGCATTCAATTTAGAACTTTCCGAATCGTAACAAATTTTGATCCACGCTGTATTTTGGATCTAGGGATAATTATTACTAAACGCGCATCAGATTTAATATACAAGAAATCGTAATTTTGCGGCTGTGATAAATCCAGCCGGTGAATTATTTCAGGTTGTTGTATTGCATGGGTAGTGTGCAATACGGTCTTCAGCTGGGGATCACATTAATATTATCTATTACGGTTGATTATTTTTACTATCTAAATGTATATTTTGAAAATAACGTGTGGACATCTTCTCGAACGGCAGATAATTTCAGACAAAGAGTATAGATCTTATCGATGTATAATATTCGTTTTAATTACTGTTTATGTACGATTCCAAGTTCTACCGGGTACGAACCTATTCTGAAGTCGGTTGATAGGCGGCTAATTTACACGTACTTTTGTTGTCGCTCGATGTATAAATAAATGAATCTAAAATGGACCAAATCGTTCAATAACTTACGTAGGCTGTGTATGTGGTTGTATTGCGCAATATATTGCAATTGGGAAGATTTTGGAAAATGGGAGTTTGTAACGTTTCCAAGTTGATGTTCAATTCCGATTAGATGAAATACATTTGCCGAGGCTAGAGTTGCGTGTGTGCGATGGAAGGAGGGAGGATGTGTATTCTTTTGCAGATTTGAGACTGGCGGAATTTTGTACTAACGAGGAATTTTGGTACTAACGAGGATGCATTCTCAGATAAGGATAAGTGATAATGTGATAATTGGTCATTGTCACATAATCACTATTCATTTCATTACGTGGGTTCAGAGTTCGACGGTAACGGACGCGGTAACAAGTTGGTACTTGTCGGGACGTGACGTCGGGATTATTTCTTAATTATCTTTAGGATAGAAGCGAGGTCATTATACGTGCATTCTGCATTTCAAACGTTTTACTAACATATATAAATACATATTATTGCGTTTTACAAATTGAATAGGATCGCGGGAAATAGGCATTTCGTCCGGTTGTGCAATATTAACTTCCAACGTAGCATAATGAGATCTTATTACCGGCGCTAGACTCTTAAGGTTAGGCACGCGGGGATTATAAATGGGATAATGAACGAGAACCGAATGGGGAGTTCGTCTCCTCTGGTCGGGGGGCGAGAAGCCGTTGCATCTTTCACGCCCCGTGATCTGGAGAGGCTGAATTTCGATTATGATGAAGACGAAGGGAGATCTACTCGCGTGGCAAGACAGGGTCGAATGTCGGAGCGCGCGTTCTCGGCTATGGAGGCTGATTAGAGTGGGTGACATCTTGGATTTGGGACTAGGTAAGATTATCTTAACTGTATCTACCCGGTTAAGACAGGGTTTTAAAGCCAAGAATTACAGGATAGTCTGAAGGTCCTGGAGCGGCGACCCTCAAAGATCCAAGGGGAAGAACCTCTCACGTCTTTTCAGGCCCCTTGGTGCGACGAGCTCAGGCTCTGGTTATGAATGTATGTGAATGTAATAACTACGTACTCAAGGACGAGATAGGACGTTCCTCATGAACGAGAAATTATAAGATGCAGGTAGCAGTTCGACAATCAATACTTATGCTCGGGAGCGCTTTAATGAACGAGATCTGTCAGCAGTTTAACAATCAACTTTTATGATCGGGACCGCATTCAGGAGCGCGATGGCATTACTAACACCATCATACTCATCATTCACCACTTTTTCTAACTTGCTGTATACAGAGACCTTCGGGGTTTTCCCTTCCCGGCCAACGAGAAACATATCAGGAATTACACAATCAACCGTAATAATCATGCTGTAATACCTCTAGTCAATAAGACTACACCGCGGGATCAATCACATCAACTAAAATTGGCGATGCTAACATGGCCCTGACTGACGCACTCAAGGACGAGTCTTTTCCAGTCACCCAGTTAGTTCATTAAGCCCTTTAATCTGCAGTAAACAACATAATAATCCGGCTCATGTAGTCACAACATGGGATCCTCATCATTATACACCGGTCAATTTGACTGCCCCGCGGGACAATATACAAACCTTAATATCAGACGCGGGATTTCTTCCTGATATGTTTGTCGCCGGGTAGCGAGGACTTCGGAGGATTCCAGCAAAGGCAACAGAGTCTCGGCTTGATCTTGGTCTGCAGCTTAGCATGGGGAGCTATTAATTACACAGGAGGTAGCTACCGGGTACAGCGTTGTCGTTGGGGCTGTATCCCCCCCTGGAGGGGGGGAGCCTAAAATCTACGTAAAAGTAAAATCAGAATCAACTTGACTCTTATAAAATATGACTTATGAAAGAATCGAAAATTTCGATTTAGAAACACGGGTTGTAGTAAATTTAAATATCAGACAGAACCTCCCCGAGCCTCTGTTGCGCCTAGTTGTTATGAATATATGTTTACTCTTTCCACTATATACCGTGAACAGATAAATCGGCCCGAAGACCACCGAACGCGCTAGTGGTAAGCATTGTATGTATGTATTCTGGAGAACCCAGCCGTTAATTTGCATTTCGAATATTGTGTGTGTGTCTTATAAGTATAATCCTGTATTAATCGACCGTGATTTATCTAATCTGGATGACCGGCAGATCCAGTATACTATTGCATTCAAAAAAATACGTAAAAAAAAATAGATATTGCGTTTTGTTGCGCAATACTAGCGCTAAGTTCCTATTATGTACCGTCGGTCGTATTATGTGGATACCAAGTTATACTCAGAACTCCCTAGGCTGTATTTCGCACGTGATATTTGTCAATCTAAATATTCCATGTAATCGTGACCTCGCACTCAGCCGTGGGATTCGACCACAGGTTCTAATATGAAACATCGGTAACCAGTCGGCATCGTTCTCGGCGGAAAATCTACGTAAACATATCTATGTTCGCGACACCGCTACCGGTTGCGAGGAAATGACGGATGCGTCCTTCACGATAGGCGATTTTGTTAGTCTGTTCAATCGATCGTCATTTTGGAGTCCGGCTCAAGTTGCGCGTTAATTATGTTAGGTTAGTTTCACCTCGTATGAATACAACGGCATTTCTTCTGCTACGCTACTAAAAGTACTGAGTAACCGCGTCACAACGAGGAGTCCTAAATTACTATCACTAGACGATTACTGGCCAAATTATATGTTAGACTAAACGTAAACTTAATTCAATCACGTAAATAAATTTTAAACATAGCTTTGAGCTTGCAAAAGCAGATCTCAAATAATATATTAGACTTTTAATAAATAAACTTAAAGTAAAATCGCTTTTAAAACTTTTCTTAAAGCCTTCTCTTTTAAACTTTCGATTCAAACTTCTTCCAAAAAAAAGCTTCACCCTAAAATACACCCTCGGTAGCAGCTAAACGTCACAACATGACCACGAGATTTTATGTCAGACGACCTTATTGGCAGAGTTTCGCTATGTAGGTAGGTATACGAATTAGCAGAAGAAAGATGACTTCAAGCAACTTAGTTCTCAAAAATGTATTCATATACTTTATGACTATAAATGTTTATTTTTAGTGATATTTTATTTTATTTTTTTAATATACCGTTACACACATTCATACCATACATAATGCAGATTGTAAAGGAATCTGATGGTGTCCCGACCACTGTGTACAAGACAACTGAGGGCCGACAAGAGCACGCAGGTCAATCGCGCGCTGACTGTAAATGACATTAATTCCCATGTATTTCATTTTAGAGTGTTTTACAATGCTGAAAAGTAAACAATAACTAAATATAAAGCTTTGTAAATATAACGGACATAAAAAAAAATATAATATTCGATTTAATTATTTTAGCATAATGAAGGTGTTAGTATATTAACAAGGAAAAAATAACTTGCTCTTCATGAAATTTGACGTTTATCAATCAAGTTTTTTTTTTATGTGCTCCATTGTTGAAGATAAACTTTTTCATAGTTTATTCCACAAAATTACCACAATAACATAGGCCTCCCCATAAAAAAGTCTTCCGTACATGTTTCCCATATGCTTCGTCTCTGTGAGACTTCTATAATTTATTTTAATAAACAGATTTATTACTTTAAAAATAGTTAAAACTTTCTTAACATGAGAAAGATCAAATTTAGAAACTGAATAGGGTATAGATTTTTATCTTATTCATAAGAATCTAAAATATGTGTGCCAACAAATTTTCATGTTATTTTTTGCAACACTGTCTTGAAAATGCCATATTGTAGCTATAGCTTACAAAACATAATGTGGCATCATTCTTGAATTGAATTAATTCGCTTCGTTTGATACGTTCTCTCACTAAAAAATCTTATCTTTACTAGTATAATAGAAAAATCATACTAATATCGAATAAATATTATACTAAATATTACTAAAATAACTAATAACTCTAATAGAAATATTGGGTTCTTTATTATATTATACACATCCTTCATATTACGAATACAATATAATGAAATTATCTGTGCACACATACCGAAGTGCACTTATTGAAATTATAAAAATAAAAGTTTTGAACTAGACCTTAATATTTTAAAGTCCTCCTATAAGTGAGTTTACATCTAAGTATATATGTGTTAATAGGTCAGGTAAAAAAATACTTCTATTGAAATGACTCCAATAATTACTAATTAACTATACTACGTCTTATCTAAAAAATAAATATATATTCAATTAATTACAAGATTTAATTAATGATAATGGTGACGTTATTAATGTCTCTAACATGAATTTATTTTAGGCATGCGATATCATTTGAAATATTAAATAAATTATCACAGTAGGCTCTCGATTATCCGGAGAGGTCGAGAAAAAAGATAACCCGGTTAATCCCGAAAAAAATTTACTAAAATTTAAAATGCGCCCAATTTTCTCAAAAGGAAAAATTGATTCCCATCTATTCTCAACAATATACGTAAGCAATATAATGTACGAATCAAGTCTTGCCGCTATTATATAATATTGCACACTGCGTTAATTTAAATAAAAAACTGCGGTCGACAGGTGTCTTGATATTTCTCACAAAAACTTTAGGCGAACATATCGTTTGTTTTGTGTCACACTTATAAAATAACGAATAAGGGAAAAGGCTATCAGGATATTACAGGGTCCTAATAATATTGAATATATTTTTATAAACGTATTTCACCATTTCCGTTCATGTTAACATTTTTAGAATTTTGTCAATTTTATTATCTGATGATGAGTTGAAACCAAAAAGAAGGTCATGAGATTGTAGAAACACGAGAAACTACACATAGTCGAGGATTTTCCGACGCACTAGAAATATACAGTTTATTCTAAAATATCGATAGAAAGCGCGATTATATCCGGAAACTTCCTGAGCATTGAGCCTTTATAAATGGCGTCGGCGACGCGCGGAGTCAGTCTTAATTTGACATTTGACTAAATCATTAATGATTTATGATAACCCTGCGAATCCGAGGAAATATAGATAGCCAGCGAATAAAGTACCAGAGCTTCTACCCATGTAGCTAATCTACAATGAATGCGAAAGAAATGACGTGAAATAATATGTTCCAGAGACAAATGGAATGTTGTCTAGTAACGATTGGTGTGAATTATGGAATAGTGTTGCATTTAAATTTGTGCCCAAGGACTTTGCATAATTGCATAACTATTGATATTTAGGTCATGGTTGCTCGAATATTTTCGACTCATAATCAAGGCAGGAATCTGCCTGTAAATTATTATTGTGGACTAGCTCTGTTACACCCTGTATAGTTCTTTGGCTAGGAATTTGTTAATGTAAATCGAGTGTACGCGAAAACGGCGCTATATAAATCATCCAATTAAAAATTTATAAAAATATACAAATTTAGTTAATTTTTTAAAATGAATGGCTTGTTTTAATTGGGAAGACTTTGACTCGATAGGAAATGACGTAGGTATTATGCATACGATGCATACGAACAAACGAGCAAACACTTAAGTCTATGTAAGTGGAAGGATGGATTCGTTCTTCATTGAATATAATTGTTATTAAAAGATGAAGTTTTTACCGATCAACTTAATCTACGACCTGGTTAATTTATCTCCGTAAAATCGAGAGTAGG
This sequence comes from Agrypnia vestita, assembly GCA_016648135.1. Taxonomy (NCBI): domain Eukaryota; kingdom Metazoa; phylum Arthropoda; class Insecta; order Trichoptera; family Phryganeidae; genus Agrypnia; species Agrypnia vestita. The sequence goes on along the minus strand of JADDOH010000079.1, from coordinate 530,860 downwards.
TATACCGTAATTGCGCTACAAATACAGGTACTAGCTGCAGTGGTTGGAGTTCAACAATGGCTAAAAAATCAGCACGTCTCCAGCTTGTCCCCTGCCAGTGTTCTTGCAGCGATATAAATATCAATAAGCCTTAAAAAGTCGTGTACGTTAAGGCGACATTTTGCATTCCTCGAGAAAGTTCATCGCGCGTCGCGCCTCTCGCTCTGGCGCGGGGGCTGCCGGCCGCGCGGAGGAAGAGAGAAAGAGTCGTCGGTCGCGTATGATCGACGGCGAGAGGCAATTAGTCGTCGCGCGGGCCGCACCGACAACTCAATGCGCAGCACTGAGTATCTCAATCTGTAGCAAAAAGTTGACTTGCAAACTAAAATCGGTATGCTCGAGCCCGCGCTGATGAGGCAGAGGAAGTGCGCGCCTGGAGGTCGGGGATCGAATGTGCAATATCTTTTTAAACATTTTAGAAAATTTACATATTTTTTGCGCATTTTAATTACATGAACTCTTCAGAATATTTTGAGTCTGTCCAAATTTTTCAGAACACACTACTGAAGGACATAATTAATCAAATAATATTATAGATGTCTCATAGAGACGAAATTATATTTTTAATGGGAAACCTACATACTTACCATTAAAAAAAAAAAATAAAGGAGAATGAAAAAGCTGTGGATGCCGGTCGCGCTAATGATTATTACACATAATATGGAACGGACTGTAAAACTTAAATATATACAACTTTCAAATTATCAAATGAACTATATTAATACCTATAAAATGCAGCAAATAAAACACTAGTACCAAAACAGTCAAACTATGATATATAGGTCAACCACCGAGAGTTTTGGGACTCTTCTTATTCTTTTTTTTTTATTAGATCCTTGATCTGTATTGACAGGTCAGTCCTGTTCTTGTGACGAGGAAATCCAGCTCTCTCTCCATCTCTTTGTGGGACTCGTGCGAAAAAATACATTTCGCTCTCATTTGCACTACCAGTGGCTCCATATAAAGGAAGAAGACATACGATGAGATGATCATATCAAAAATGATCCTGGTTAAATTATAAGTAGGGTTTTAAAAACATAAAAACACTAATTTATAGGATATATATATATACATATAAATATATATATATATATATATATATATATTATATACTATATATATATATAATATATATATATGTATATATTATGTATAAATAAATACAAGGCCTCAAAGAAAATATATAAAAAATTAATCTAAAAAATAAAGCATATATGTAATTAAATTTTTTAAACATGTTTTGAAATTATAGAAGGCGCAGTGCCTCGATTGTTTTCACTTAAAAGATCTTTGTAGTTCCATGTAACAAGTTTCTAAAAGGAACTATGTCTGATAAGATATAAAACTGATAGAATAATGATTCAAAGTAGCTTGTTGGTCTTGTGGTTGGGACTCTCGCCTCGTGATCCTTAGTTCGCGGGTTCGAATCTCACTACAAACCAGCAAGTTAGTCCTATTTTCATAGCACAAGCGTTTAGCTTAGTTTGAAAATAGTAAGAATATTGATGTGATACGTTACCGTGTTCACATCTCTATTTATATAAAAAAAGTAGTAATGTAGGTACACTGGAGAAATATTTATTCTTATAATAATCCAAATAAAACACAGTAAGCGGCACTTAGTGCCTTTCACGGGGAAAAAACACCCGAAACAAATGACTTGGTCGTTTTTGCTTCTGTTCGTGTAACCCCAAATAATTTTGGTGGAACTTAGGTCGTTATTTAGGATATGGGAAACGTTAGACCATTTCTACATATTTACTTTTAATTTTCTGGAACTCAGTGCCTTATTTAAATCTTAATTATAATAATTATGCTTATCCATGATATCCCATTCAATTATATGCACAGGGTGTAAATCCAGTAAGTTCACAATATTTTACAGGTAGAGTCCTGCCTAAATTACGGGTCGGAAATGAAGATAAGCGACATCAATGTTTAATTTTTTTTTCGTTATTTCTGCCTTATTTTCTGTAAAAACATTAAACTATTAGTAAGGTAACCTATGCCGAAATAATAAAATCAAAAGAAAAAATTCTGGTTCTGAAAGGGACCCAATTCGAAATAAGAAAAGACATTATGCGGAACGCGATGACTCAAATGAACAACATTCCAAAATACACTTAGATGTGTTTCCAATATTGGTGGAACCGGTGGGAGAAACGCGTGCATTACCAAGAGGACCACTCCGAAGGAAATAATAGTAAGTACAGTCTTATTTGTCTTAGTCACTTCCAACTTTAAATGGGGCTCGCTCTCCTAATCTTTCTACAGACAGCTTATCTTGAGTTATCGGATCATCATGGTCCCAAGATATTTTTGGCTATTTTTCATGTTAAAAATGCTGCTGAAACCCAATTTAAAATAAGATAATAAATTATGCGGAGCGCGATGCTCCAGCTGAACAATATTTTAAAAGATGCGTTCTAGAAGAGTTTCCATTAATGGCGGGACTGGTGGAAGAAGTTTGTATGTTCTTTACCAAGGGGACCACTTTGAAGGAAATTAGAGTAAGTATAGTTCTATTTTTCTTTGCCACTAACCGTTTTAAGGGGTCGGATTTCCTAATCATACTACAGACAGTCTATCTTGGGTTGTCTGACCGGCTAATTGGGCTTTTCGTGTTGGTTTCGCCGTGCTGGTCCACCATGTCAGCGGCGGGTGTTCTCTTCCTCTTTCTATTTCCGGTAGAGCCAGTATTTTACTGACCCGTTTTCATCATATTATCTTCTCATCACATGTTTGTACGACCTTACGCAATTTTTTGCTAGCAATTCGGGAAGAGAGGCCATATAACAATTATTTCGTGCATGTTTGTTTCCAATTCCAGCCACAAACGACCACCACATCTCTCAAATTTTTCAAAGTTGCAATTCGTTTCAGGTTTCACTTTGTTAACGTCATTTGTGGTTGAAAATTAATTTATATGTGTGTCAGTATATAGATGTCGCCGCTGGTAATGTGATATCCATTTTTGACTAGAGTATGAAGCAATCAAAGAAATGCAATGAAAACAAAAGTATCGTTATAAATAGCTTCGTCTCTGTGAGACATCTATAATATATATTTATTGATGACGATTCCTCTGGGGACGAAAATTCAGTGTTGTTCTCTTGAAAATAAACAAAATATTCTGAATAAATAGTAATCCTTACCATATTTTTATATGTATGTTCTGAGAACACAATAACTGAATGTGTCCACTGTGGGATTATTATTTAATTAAGATAAATTATAGAAGTCCTACAGAGACGAAGCTATTTATATGAGAAACATGCATGGAAGGCTTATGCGATGGCCCAGGGCTTACAACCTATTTGAGCTGAGTGAATCTGCGCAATGAAACGTTTACCAATTCCATCCACACATTATCAAATTTTTTAATGTTGTATATATGTTCCAAATTGAAACCTTCAATATACAGCTGATATGTCTCTGAGAGCTCTATATTTTTAGCTTCGCCTCTTTGAGACTTCTATAACTTATCTTAATTAAATAGTATTTTATTGAAATGCCGATAATGATGAGAATATTTTTGTAAAATGAACGCTCGTAGTTAGTTGAGTATTTAAATACCCACAAATAATGTCCACGCAAGTGAGTGCACCAGCTGAGAAGTGTCTCCACAGTTCAAGGTTCCCCGTCGGGCCAGGCTCGGTGGACGGTGCTCGGCGGTGGCGCGGCGACCAGCGCCAGTGGGCAGAGCTCCGGCGGCGCGCGCAGCCTCGTGAGCCGCGGACCGGCCAGCAAACCGGTCAACGAACATTCCACATCAATATTCCATTTAATAAAATCATTTGTCCACTCGCATTACGGCTCCATTCAGACAGCCAACTTTCTTCGCGCTGCGCCAAGAAGTTTAAACAACGACAAAAAAACTCTCTGCGACTCTCCTTGCAATGGTCTTTTGAAGTTTTTCGATTATTATTGAAGAAACATAAACAATAAAAGTGTGGGATGGATAAAATTTAGATCCGTAACAGGAATGTTGTATGACACGAAAATGCCTATAAAACTTAAAGGAAAGATATTCCGGACTATTGTTAGACCCGCGATAATGTTTGGCTCAGAATGCTGAACTATGTATAACTTCTATTCTAAGCAACTCGAAACAACAAAAATGCGAATGCTTGATGGTCGGCAGGAGTAACACTAAAATATAGGATTAAAAGTTCACGCATTTGTGGTAGCGTGGATGTCACGAACATAAACAGTAAGCTGTAGGAACGACAGTTGAAATGGTATGGGCACACAAGACGGAGACCATCAGACCACATGGTGGAGCGAGCAATGTCTATGGCGCTTCATCGACAGTCATCCAGAGGAAGACCAAAAAACTCCTGGATTAATTGATGCTTCAAGATACCCAGAACTGAAGAAGATACAGCCTGAGAACGAGAAGAGCCGACCGCAACAGCCTACCTAGGCAACGAGTTGGGACAGTGCAAGGAAGAAAAAAGAAAAAAAAGAAACAAATAAGAAACAAAATACTCAGGGTTACTCAATACATGTTGAGCATGTAAAATCTAATTTCCCCAATGTATAGATACTATATCGACTCCAAAGGTCTGCTCTTCTCTCTACATTCCTACTCCGCGCCACATATTACGCAATGATCCAATCCATCTCAATTATTTAGTATATGGGGCACAATTATTATCACGAGACAAACATCAAGTATCTAACATAGAGCCATAAGGATCAACGTGCCCTACGTAAAGTACTCTATCTGCAAATATGTTACTTTGCAGGTGAGAGCTTAGAATATTTTTTCATTGTATTTTTTTATTATTAAATAATCTTTTTATCAGGAATTCTAAACTAGTATTGCATATTCTAAAGCTTTATAAAGTAATGTATAAGCAATTCAACGCATTACTTAGAGAACTAGTGTCCAGTAAAGAACGAAAAATGGCAAAAGCTTTTAAAAATATTTCCTCAATAGTTTATAAAGCAGTGATGATTTCTTTCATCAAAATACCTTTAGACATAATCAGTATCTAAATAAAAAATTTCCTTTTCTGTAAGCTTTTTTTTTGTACTTTTTGATTAACCTTTGTACTTTATTATTTTAAGACCTTCTTACCATTGTGAATTATAATTGATTAGGTCGTAGGTTAGGATTACATGTTATTTAATTTTATGTTAAGGTTCAATGTTTTTTGAGATAAAAACTAAGATAAGAGGGGAGGGGGGTGGCAGGGTACAGAGATGGAAGGAAATAGACTCTCATAAAATAATCGCGAATTTCTTTGTGCCATAAAAATAACAAAAAAAAATATTACTGAAAAGCTAATCAAATAGAGTAAATCATGTGGGTTGATTTATAAAATTAACGTAGACCTTCCATCGACTTGAGAGGTTACACCACCTAGAAGCCTCAAAATATATATTCAAATTCAAATATTTTTTTGACGTAAGTATCGCACAAACAAATTTTAATTTTGCTATCATTGTTCACGACAAACATTATTTAATATTTTTCATTAGCAAATTATTATCAAAATTTCAAAATGGTGAAGTTATCTCACGATGACTTCTTCATGACGCGCACGGTGGAATATTTATGCCGCCAGGGTTTGGGTGAAATGAAAAAAATATTTTCTATTTAAATTATGCAATTTAATGATAAGCATATCGAAAAACAACAAGTTTGAAAATAGCTTTATTTTTTTAAGTAATTTTGTCAAGAAGCAATTTATGAATTAAAGCATTTAAAAAAAAAATGTTACATCATAGATAACGTTGTTCGTAAGATGTTTGAAAAAATTGAATTAAATCGATTAATTGTTTTGGAGATATTTTCTCCAACGCCACTATAATAAATTCCAAAGACAAAGTCGACCCGCTAAATCATTCCGGTATTTATAAACTGAATTGTTCATTACGTGCCAATTTACCTATATAAAATGCTGAAAGACTGTTCGGCATTTTATATGGGTAAAACGTCACGTTATTTTAATGTAAGAGTAAAGGAGAACTTAAGATGTCACAGTACCAATAATTTCTCTGAATTCGCGAACCAACTTTTGGAGGCAGGCCACACGTTTAAAAAATAAGACGGTACTGAGGTTCTCTATATAAATAAAGAGTCCTTAGACTGGATACCTTAGAAATCTTACAAATCAAGAAACACCTGAACACTAAAGCCAATATAATTTATAACCAGTTAAATTTTATGAATAGCCCATTACTTGATATATTCCCCTTTTCGGTGTCTACTTGTCAATTAACCCCACCATACCTGTAGCCACGCCTCCGTTCAAAAATTAATTTGTTTACTAAAATAAGTAATGGATAGTATGCGTCCGTCCTGATGATGATACAATGGTATCGAAACCGGCAGACGTAAAGTCGCTCCAAGCGGTTAATACAAAATATTTAATTAATTAAAATTAATAATTGACACAAATTATTCTATGAACTTAAAGCCACAAGATAAAAGTAAAAAAAAATTGCCCTTTAAAAGCCTATCTTACTCCATGATCGTAAATTGATGGCACCTGAACAGATTTTCATTTAAATGATCGCGTAGTCCAAGTGCTCATGTTTCCATATAACCACTACGCGAATATGGTCTTAATCATTTCCTCTTTCAAGTAATGGCGCATGGATGCGTAAAATATTGAATATATTTAAGAGATAAAAGAAGAAATACGAGTCAAGTCAGGAAAAACATCTTGATATAGCGTTTTTCTCCATAACGAACCAAGAGTTGGCTGTGCCTGCTAAACAAATCAATACACAAACAGGACATGCGGGCACCTTCTCAGCATCTCCATATCTGTACCTTTTCTCATCATAATGTGACAGTGCTGCAATGTGATGAAGCTTACAATGTAATGGATTTTAAGGTCATTCCGCTCTGGTCAGCAAAACAATGAAACGACTTCAAATCCTTTCTGGGTGCATTATTATCTATTATCTTATTATTTATATATTTTTTGTACGGCACAAAGAACCATTAATCTAAAATAATTCACAAAAATAAGCTATTTTTTAAATAAATAAAAATGAAAAATAAAATAAATTGATATAAATATATTGAAAACTCAATTAGTAAAAAGAGAAGATAAGTAAAATGCTATTAATTACAAACTAAAATTAAATAAAATTAAATGCATGATATAGGATATAACAATTAGATGCATAGTAATATTTTAACAAAAATTGCAATATTAACAAAAATTCAAAAAAATTCATCTAGAGAAAATATAAATACAATACTAATAATTTCATAAATCACAGACTACCGAAATTAGCTGACAGAGATTTCTTAAAACTAATTAGTGAATTAGAAAATTATAGAAGATTAAAAATCTTACCACGTTCTAGAAGTAAAATTTACATAATATTAATATATAATACATATAATGGCAAAGAGGAATGGTGTAAATATTGTCACGTGTCGTGGCTGCGGGAAGCAAATAAAAATGGAAATTAATTAGCGATTTATTTATTAATGATTTAATTATTCAATGTACAACTCATTTTCAGTTCATTTAACGTGAATTAGACTTAACGCTATTCTTTAATCTACAATATTTCGCAATATATCACTTCGTCTATGAACACTTTATTATCGCTTGTAGAATATTCAATTCTCACATGTGTGAGTACTTCTATGTAGAAGTGGCGCTGGTTTATTTCGCCACTTAGGTACTCCGCTCGATTATTTTTCTAGTATTTAAGAGAAGGTTCTCGTTGCTTCTAGGTTGTTCTAGTAATTTGTAAACGTTTCGCGAGGGTTTTAAAAAATTGTAGACCGTTCAAGATCCTACGATAGTTGTGACATATTACAAGAAATTCGGATAGAGCGCTGTTCCTTCTGCTTGCCATTCCGTGACAATGTGTAAATATAAATAAGTTTATTACTGAAATTTCGTTTAATATTTGGACATTTTTCAAGAAGGGAAGATGTCTTCGAACAACAAACAAGCCTTGTTTCGGTAGATCTCGTCGATGGATAGATATGAAGAGGATAATCGTCTAACCGTTTGACAAGGGTAAGGAAATACAAAAAGTACAACAAAAGTAGCACAATATACAAATCTATGAAGTGGGACCCACCACAAACCTAGGGCTGTTTTACGAGCTTAGCTCCCATATCGGCCATCCAGATTAGCATGGTTTTAATGCCCCTCCTGGCTAGCGAGGCAACAGCGTTCGTGACGCGCGTCGGGAAGTCTATACAAAACTACGTCACCGTCTCTCTGGGGCAACAAGGAATTTGAAAAAGTACACATAAATAAATACATAGTATGCGAAATTCAGAGATATTGCTCAAAAATATATTGTAGAAGGTGGGAGAGTTTAAGAAGATCGCGTTCCTTAGTTATGAAAGAAGAAAAATGGAATCGTTTAGGTTCGATGAAATTTTGCGGTCAGTGGCGTAGTTACCGCCAAGTACAGTACATATCTACAGTACATATACAGTACATAAAAATCTAAATTACGAATAAATTAGCGAGTATATATAAATTTTAGTAATTTCGTGTGATTATCAATAAGTAGTGTTGGCCCGTTTTAGGCCGGCAGTAGAAGCCACAACTATTTTTACATGAAACTGAATATTTTAAAGATTACTTTACAGGTTAAATATAAAAATATTATTAAACATACGAAAATTATTTTTTAATAGTTATGTTCAATAATTAAAAGGATTTAAGAAGTTTAAGAGGGTGGCTAGGATAAGCATCCTGTTATGCCTCTGGGAAGATAAGTATTTATTTTTATTTATTTAAATACAAAAAATTATTACATAAATTTCACAATAATATCATAAAACACTTATCAAAGTGTACCATCATTAAGATTAATAATGTAAATAAATAGAGCGGTATTTCTAATTGTAACTTAAAACTAACACGGAACTCTATTAAAGTATATGTTCGCTCATTCGCAAATTCTGATACTTAAGAAATAGTGTTCCTTTGATAGCAATAAACGTTTGCTTTTGTGCAAGTTAAATGAAATGGGGTAGCGCTGTCAGTATCGAACCAGTTCATTTGCAGATTTAAATTACTCGCTAATTAAGATTTTTTTAGAGCTTGAACTACATAGAATGTACACATTAAATCACGGATTTCGATCCCCGTGAACTCATTAGGTAATTAATGTCAACTGAATTGAAATGATTCAATCTAAATAATCTGTTTTTAAAAAGGACCAACATGATTTTGTAGTGACATTTAAATATGATTTAGATAAATGTACTTTATTTTCACCACATATATATTAAAAATATCAACATGTTTCAGGGCCAATGTTAGTACATTTTTATTTTCATGTTAATAGGTACTTAATTATTATTAATTTCCCATATATTATTTTTCTATATTCTTATTGTCTATACTTCAATTTTTGATTTTCAATTTGTTAGTATTCTTTGTATCATGATGAAGAGACCATTGGCCCTGAAGCATATTAATATTTTCATTACACAAGTGGTAAAAAAAGTAAATTTTTATTAATTATTTAAAAAATAATGATTAATAATCAATAACCATTTGTTTAATATATTCCCCATTTCAATGCCTTTATTATCTTTCTCCCATGTCAATTGCGGCTACGCCCCTGTCCGATAGCTGATTTAATTTCTTATTTATTTATCGAATAGTTAGTGTATGACCGTCTTGATGTGAAGTGATATACAGATATATAAATAGTGAAGATACAGTGGTATCGAAAGCGTCCAACGTCAAAGTAATTTAGCATTGTAAGGTATTTGTTTAAATGAATAATTATGTCTCACCTAACCATAAAGTAACATTATCACTAGCAGGCACGTGCAGTCAGTAAGTTGAATCATGATGTGTACAAAAAGCAAAATAAAAAGCATGTGATGATACTTTTGATATGAATATTCGGAGATACATATTTTATTTTGATTTATATTTATTATATTAGCGTACTATTAAGGGTGAGGGTGGGTTTATCAGCAGCGTGGTGCACGAAGCGGCCAGGGATGTTACTTGAAGAAAACGAATGCTTAATTTGTTCGTGGTAGATCTTCCCTTTTAACAGGTAAACACAATGTGCAGAAAGAGGTATTGGTACAGGGAACTACTGAACCAAGGGAGCTGAGTTCTGTGGTGGGATGTTGGCGCGGGACTGCTTCCAAGAATAGAGTAAGGAACAAGATTTCTTGGCTGCAGATGCTAGCTTGCCTTTTTTGGATCATGAGCTTACATATTTCTGCATTTAATCATTAATATTGCAAATAAATAATATTATTCAAATTTATAACTTAAATACAATTGACGTATTATAATATAAACACGTTATTCTAATACTGGCCGGCTTTCATATGTAGCAAATATTGCATTGAAAGAGAAAAAAAAATCACGGCACACTTATTTCACAAACGCTCTGCGAGTAGACAGAAAAATCAGGTAATTTGAAGTCACGTCGCGCCCGACCACAAAGAAGGTCCGTTCGATAACGAATGCAAGTAAGGCAATTACCTTACTTTTGAATCGCCAAGATTTCACGCTTGTAACGTATCTATAGTTTATTATATCATTGTTAAATACTAAAATTTTTTTTTGAAGAATATTATGTCTTTTTAGGTATACTTTCTATTACTTTTATTCAAACTCAAAAAAGCTACACGGAAATATAATTTATCTACATTATAAATAAAAATTATCGCAAGAGAAAAACAAATAATAATAAAAATCTAGAATTAAGTATAATAAAATAATAAAATAAAAATATTTCGACCTTATACTTTGTAATCTCGATTTCAATGTAGGTATTATTGCTTGAGCCACGCGCTGATTGCGTGTCACAATCAAATTATTTAGTTTTTTTTTTCAAACGAAGTAAACATTGTGGTGAGACATACATATTTAAATAAAATGTCTCTTTGTTTAACACTACTTTATTAATTAATAATTATTTAGTGTTTTATTTCCAGCAAGCTTACCTACGTATGAATTAACGGAGGGACAGACAGACAGACCACGAAATTATTATATTTAGATATATTGCGTAATTTTTTGAAGGCTCTTGATTTTCCGAAGTATACTCAATAACAATACAATGTTTTCCGAAATAAAGGACTCGAAGATTTTGAGATTGCAATGTACAAAAAATCTCTTGTTGCAATTTAAAATTTTTCGAATTTTATTGTACGTTACTTTTTGTGATTTGATAGATAAGATAAAACTGTCATTATGATTAAATGTGGGAGAACCTGGGATGTGCACAGCGTATCACCAAAAACCAATACATTTTTAAATATTCTGGAAAATAAATATTAAAACTAAATAATTCTTATCTCGTGAAAAGATAAAATTAAATTATATTCGCTATTACTTGAATTTCTTTATAAAATCTACAGCTAGAGTTTTTAATCCCGACCGTCCTTAAGCTTACAACCTCATATCGATGCTTAGAAACGATTTGCTTGTTTGCGTGCATTCAATTTATTTGTTCTGTTCGATCCGCACGACAATCTTACTGAATTGAATATTCCTAATGAAGATGACTCCAGTGACATAAAAGAAATATAGTCTTGTTCATGAATCATAAGTTATTGAATAATTTATGTGGTTATCCATAATTAAAAGTTGTTTAGTGTTAAATTTATTATGGATATTTTATTCTTTTTCTACTATGTTTAATAAATTTATAATTTTTATTTTTATTTCTTTTTATAATTTATAATAATTATAATAATACACTATTTCTATGTATCTAAAATATAAATAAAAATAAGATGTGATCTCTTAGGGCCGTCATTAAGCCTGTTTTATCAAGAATTAGGAACACAATAATTTTCTTACTTTATTGTCACGTAATTATTGTGAAAAGGTTATGTGTATATATATCTATTATATTATAATATATATATATATATATATAATAATAATATTTGGATTACTTATATAGCGCCGTTTTCGCGAATACTCAACTCAATATATATATTGAGTTGAGGAGTATAGGACGGATAAGGGCGAGCAGCATGGCCGAGCAGGGCCGCCGCTCGGACGACGACTAGCGACCAGGCGACCAGAGCCAGCCAACGGTCCCATCAAATTAATGACGGCTGCGCTGACAAATGACCGCGTCAACACCGCGTATGGAGCGCGGCAGAGTCGCCGACGTGACAGGTGTTGCGAGTTGGCGTTGAATGGCGAAACCGCTTTTTACCCGCCCGTGGCCGCTACGAGTAATGTACCATTTTCTTGAGCTGGGAAAAATTAATATGCAAATGCACAGCAAGTTTAGAAGATTATTTTTATTACCTTTTACAGGATATTCAATATTTGTGATATTTAAAGAAATTTGCTCTGTGAACCACGAGGATTATCAAAAATTCTTCTTCTTCTTCATTTTAATAGGCCTCTGCAGTCTTTTCTCAGAGATAAAGTGCCTCCTATGACGTGGATTCTCAACTGCCCTTCCATCTTTTGGGAAGTTTTCCGCGAGGGCGGGTTCCGTGCACCGTGCACAGCGCTCTTCGCACCACTCACCCCTACAATACATGCACGCATTGACAAATTAAGTTCAGTTTCTTCGAGAAAACATTTTATTTTGTTGAGTCCGGTAAATTCGTATATATTGTAAATATTTTATTGAATACATAAATATATTACGGAAGAATACCTAAAATGTGAACGGTATATTAAAAAAAAAGTTAAAATAGCGAGGCTTCGGTGGCTGGGCCATATGGAGAAAATGACAAATTATAATCGAAGACATTACAGAACTCAAGACAGGGCGCTGGAACTGGGGAAGGCAAAAAACTATTTAAGATTTTAAAATTGCTTATCAACCATAGTTTTTGTGATTTTAACATTTCCTAAAGTACATTCTCTGATAATGCACCATGGTTTAAGCATACGCTTGCAAAAAGTTTGGTAGTTATCCAAAAATTTTGTGAAAGTAAGAGTAAGATTGGTTTTATGTGCATCGTCGACGCACGGTACAAATTGCTCTTTGAGGGCGGATGCCTTATTTTAAGAAGACGCACGGTATGACGGAACGCGCATTGGGAGAGGCCGCGCCGCCGCTCGAGTGGGCTCATATAGAACAGGTGTTGCTACCGCTGTACTGATTAATAAACGCATTGTCTGAGGACGCGGAGTTCGTTTATTACACGCCTAAGAAGGCATACACGAAAGGTTATTAAAAATATCACACTGGCGCAGCCGGATAAAACGTCAGCCACCTTACACTGACGGACGGGATCTACGTGATCGAGTTTTATTCAAGAAGATTCCGGGAGGATTCTTCGAGAAAAAATTGTCACTGGACGGGGAAGAGGTCGAGTTGTACCCTGTAGGTTCTGGGTAAAGAAGGCAGCGGAGCAGGAAGGACGAGTCAGAGCAGCGAGCAGGGACCACGGAGGCAGCAGCCGTGCAGAGGGTTGGAGCGTTCCGAGCGACGGTGGGACGAAGTTGGTGGAACAAGGGAAGCGGCTGGTGCAGAGGCTGGAAGTTGCTGTGCGGGAAGGAGGCAGAGAGCGGAACCAGGCCGGGCTTTCGAGAAAACAGCAGAAGAGGACCAGGACGAGGAGTGGCAGCCAGGAAAAGGAGTGAAGAGGAGCTTCAACGGCAGAGCTAAGTACCTCTCTCTCTTCTCTCTTTGCTACTCGAGATTGATTTTTTTTTCGTTTTTTCCTTTACTTGCACCTTCTGTGCTGGATGGAAGCCGGAGGTTTAATTCCGTTTGGTCTGGGGGTTAATTGGGAGATTTTTGTCGTAAAATTCCAGCAGTACTTGGTTTTAAATGATGATAAATTCTCTACAGAAGAGAAACAGAAAGCTGTACTGCTCAGTGCTTTGAAAGAGGATATTTTCGAGATATTGGTTAATGTGTGTATGCCTTCTAAAGTAACAGAAGTAAAATTAAAATAATTGTTAAAAAAATTAAATGAGTATTGCAGATCGGTAAAATCATTTTTTGCAGAGAGAAATTCGTTTTATAACATTAAACAGAAGGAAGGTGAATCAGTCAAAGAGTGTTCAGTTCGTATAAGAAAATTAGCGAGAAATTGCAAGTTTGGGTGCAATTTATATTTACAATTTATACAAATATGTTCCTTAGAGATTTTTTCATTTTGGGAGTAAGATCGGGGAAGATCAGAGAGAAGTTATTTTTTGAGAGAGAAGAATTATCGTTCGAAAATTGTTTAAAGATCGCAGATTGTATAGATCAGATGGTTCAAGAGAGATTACATAGTAGTATTTATGTAGTTGTAGTAATAAATTTGAAATTCGTGCAATTGCGGGTAACATTTTTTTTTCAAAAGCAGGTGCGTCAGATAATGTTATAAGTACATCATGTTATCAAGTACATAATGTTGCAAAAAAAGAGTGGGTTCAGAAGAAAAATAGTCTTAAATGTTTTGCTTTTGGAGAACCGCAAATGATAAGATTTTGTAAATATAAAAATTATCGGTGTGAGCTACAATTTTTGTATTTACTTAAAGGTCATTTATCGAAAATGTGCGATAGGAGAAAACAGTCAGTGCAGGTAGATAAAATCCACGGTTTACAAGCGATACCAGAGGTTACAGTAGACGGGAGCTATATTTTGCAACATAGTGTCGGATCAGTAGAATCCGTTTTGTTACCGGTAAAAGTAAATAATGTTACATTGAAGCTAATGGTAGATTCGGGTGCATCGTGTTCGGTATTATCGGAGGAGATCTATATAGAAAAATTTAGTGATTTTAGACAAATGTTCGGTAGTTTTAAAGGCTTTCGATAGTAGAAATTTACAAGTGTTAGGTATATTGAAAACGGAAGTAGAATGAAATAGTGAAAGACATCCGATAGAATTTATAGTGGTAAAAAGGCATCATTAGCAGTATTGGGTCGTGATTTTATGGAAAATTTTACCATTGGGTTCTATAGAATTTATTAGGTTGGGGATTTGGATATTAAGGAAGCGTTGAAAAGGGATGAAGTCTTTACTGAGAAGTTAGGATGCTTCAATAAATATGAAGTTCATCTGCGGTTAAAAGAGGATGCGGTTCCAAAATTTAGAAATTGTAGGGCCGTGCCTTTTGCACTGAAAAATAAGATAGAATCGGAAATAAATAGATTGGTAAAGGAGGATATTTAGAACCAGTGTCATGTAGTGCATATGCCAGCGGAGTAGTTCCAGTTATTAAGAAGGATGGATCAATTTGGTTGTGCGGTGATTACAAAACCTCGTTAAATCCGCAATTATTAGTTGATAAATATCCATTGCCGCGAATAGATGAAGTATTAGCGAAGTTGACAAAAGGGAAAGTTTTTGTGAAACTGGATTTATAACAAGCTTATAATCAGATTGTGTTAGCAGAATCATCTCGGGGTTACACAACGATAAACACGCATTTAGGTTTGTTTAGATATAAAGGCCTAGTTTTCGGTTTGGCACCAGCGCCGGTGATTTTTTCTAAAGTAATTAACAGTTGTCTGGGGGGTTTAGAGTCTACAGCACATTATTTAGATGATATTATAGTGGCAGGAAAAAATAAATTACAATTGGAATGTAACCTAAGAGCAGTTTTAAAAATATTACGTAATTGTAACTTAACGGTAAATTTGAATAAATGCGAATTCAACGTTAAAGGAATTAATTTTCGAGGTTATGTAATTAGCGGGGACGGATTTAAATCGTGTGAGCAAAATAAGGAAAGTATTTGGAAGGCACCTCATCAAAAGGATGTAGGTCAGTTAAGAAGTTGTGATGTAATTAAATACAGTAAATTTAAAGAGGGGTCGTCGAAACAATGTGATAAAATTTTACTAGAGAAGTTTCACCAAAAGCATGGGGATCAGGGAAAATATTATCGGGATAAAAAGATGTTTAATTTTGATTTGGGATTTTAGTTAGCGATTTCCGGCCAAAATACAATAAGTTATGGGTGCCAGGCGAGATAATTAGCAAAAAAGGGAATAAAATTTATTGGGTTAAAATGTGCAATACCAAACAGATTTGGAAGCGTCACCTGGACCAATTGAGAAAATTGATTTTTTTATGGCATGAGAAGTCAGAAGTAAGAGATTCCGTGTCTGATAATCAAGAGTTGGAAGCATCAGACATGGATCTCTCAGTTGCACTGAGTAGATCCTCACGGAGTTGTTCTCCTGTTTTCAGGTCCTATTCTTGGAGGCGCAGGCTGAGACCCAGGGAGCCGTCATCTCGAGGAGGGAGATAGGAGAGAGGGAGTGAACAGCGCTAAGGAATATGAAAAAAAATTGAAATGAAATATATACGATTATTTAAGTAAATGTAAAAACTATATAATGTGAAATGTAAATGATATATAATGTGTGATGTAAATATATGAATGAAATATGTAGCTAGGAGGGGACCTAAACATTTAGCGGGGGAAGGTGTAAGATTGGTTTTGTGTGCGTCGTCGACATACGGTATGAGATGTGCGCGCAGCGCGAGGTTAGTGGGGACGCGCATAGGGAGAGGCCGCGCCGCTGGCCGAGCGGGCCTCATATAGAAAATGTGTTGTTACCGCTGTACTGATTAATAAACGCATTGTCTGAGGACGCGGAGTTCGTTTATTACAAGCCCCCATCCAGTATACCACGCCTAAGAAGGCATACACAAAAGGTTTTAAAAACCTTACAATAAGCTAAGTTACTAAGAATGCTCAGCGTGAATTTGGTCAAACTTTTGGTCCGCATAATCGGACTACTGTACTTGCATTCGGCGAATGATTGCAAAATTTGAAAAGGACTTTACTCCTCAGGATACTTAACCACCAATAAGACATAAAATGCTAGAAGTTAAGAGGATATTTTTGGTTGTATCTTTAAACTGTTAATTCTTCTGTTAGAGAAGTTAAATAATGACTTACTTCGCTGATAAAAGTTTAATTGCAAATCTTATGATTCTTCAGTAAAAATTAATATTATTTTTTGGACAACCCTGAATTGTAATGTTGAATTAATTTGCATATTCTCTTTAGAAGCCCAAGACGAATCATTTCCATTGTGCAAACCGTATACCACGGTCATTGGTCAATACGCATTACCTAGATTATTCTTATTCTTCTGCTTATTGTCGTCTTGTCTCTGAGACCGCAACAGACTTTTTTTATATAAATTATTATTTTTATTAATACATTTTTTAAACATCTTATAAAAATACATTCAAAGTTTGTGTGCAAGAGTGCATTATATATTGAGAATACACCTTCTGTAATACGCTTTCTATGTTTTTTTGTCAAGTTTCACTTTTGGTCTGCAAAAAAATTTATCTGTATTTCTAGTTTTTTATGCGTTTTTTTTTCGTATTATATATCTGTCTTTGCCTTGTTATTCTGCATCACTTTATTTTGTTCTGGACTGAATCCTCAGTGAAATTATCAGGAAGTATGGAAGCATCCATGCATCTCGTCCGTCTGTTTATTATAAGCATTGAATTAGTAGGTATTGGTGCGGCTAATTCAAAAATAAATCAATATTGTATTTTCTTTAAACGAATTTAATCAATTGTCAGTAAGCGCTTGTGTGAAATGAACAAATTAGAAGTGAATGTAATTCATGCTGTAGCATGGTAGATAGAATAAAAAAAGAATCGCTGAGATGGTCGCGTGAAACGTATGAATGAGGTAAGTATGGGTACGAAAATATATGAGGCGAGTCTTAAAGACAGCAGGAACAGAGGGCAAAACGAAAAATGAAAAACCTGGCACTATCAAATACTACCATTATTGGAGTAGGCCCTGTTAAATGCCTCAACAACCGTAGAGTGTGATGAGATAAAATTAGAAGATGTATGAATATAGCCGAAGCAAAAGCCGTGTTCCAAGATAGAATAGTGTGGCGTTCTGCCTACCCCTGCGGAGAAATGGCGTGATGGATAGTTATTTAGTCAGTTATTAGCATTTGATTAATATTAAATATCACTTTTAACTGATTGAAAACAAAAAAATATGGATGAATCCTTTTTTCTTTGCAGTTTCTAATCCATTTATTTATTTATATATAATATCTTAATTATTTAGTTCCACACATACCGTTGTGTGGACCAATATATAATTTCACTTAGACATATTGCATTCCATCTAATCATTTAAAAGTTTTTATAATAAAATTTTTGTACTCCAGTTTAAACCTTCTTATATTCTCCATGTTTTGAATTTCCTTTGGCAGGCTATCGAAGATTTTTATACCTTTATACATCATACAATTTTGTGATGTATTTTTCTTTTTCTTTGGTAGTCTTACGTTGTCGCTTCCTGTTGTATTGTAGGAATGAAAATTCTTATTCATCTTCATCCTGTCATCAAAGTATTTTGGTACAAATCTATGCTATAGATTCTGGTTCGTGTATATGCTTCTATGTTTATTTTATTTTTCTCTTTTGTTTATTTACTCATTTTATGAATTATCTTAACATAATCTTTAAGAAACAGCATTGCGCTAACATAATAGTTCTGCGTGGAGACTACAGACGTTTCAACACATACAAATTATTAAAACTAAACACATTTAGTTTGTGATTTAAGCCACATGGCAGGCAGCAAGTATTTCAGGAAGAAAAGTGTTTTTTTAAAGAAAGTATAAAAACTAGTCAACCGTTTTTCATTGCATTGTAATTTGATTGTCCCCTCTCTGACGAGGAAAAGAGTAAAATTGGTTAAAACGATTGGATTGAATAATTGCAGGCTTAGTATAAAAAATAGCATTATAAATGTCTTTTTTATTCTCTTCTTTGAGTTCTGCTGTATATTGTATCTCTTCTTTTTACGCCAACAATTATAAGTCAGAAACTTCCAGCGTTCATAAGAAAAAAATAATTATACATGTAGAAATTTACTTGTGTATATAGGTACTTTATGCGATAATACGTAATATATAAAAATCGTCAAATAACTGGGAAACCAATTTTTATAGTAGTTTCAATTTTTTTTTCGAGTTCTTAGAAGATAGGAAGAAAGTATTTATTTATAATAGATTGTTTTTTGTCTTCTTGGTATTGTCATAAGAATTATACCATCATACAAATGCTTGTCATCATACAAAAGATTACTGAAGAAAGTCTTGCCAGATGTGCTGCCAGAGGAAACACGATTTCAGGGATACTTGCGGAAAATCGAGCAAAAGGACAATTTTCTACAAAATGTAAAAACCAAATAAATGAGTTAACAGGACCCAAAAATTATGAGCGGAAGGTATGGAGAGGTATCGTGCACAACTGATCGTGTGCATATTTTCTAATTCTTTCTGGTGAGGCAGTTAGGTTATGGTTTAAGTGGTGCGCTTTGAGCGTCCAACTATACGGAAACTTCCAAGGGGCAAGCAAGATGTCCAATACGTAGCGAAAGGCCCGTAACTGAGAAAACATGCAAGACACTTACCTCCTGGTTATCTTCGATTTATTGAACTGCGACCTGATGAAATGCGATTGAGTGGACTGTAGATGCGGGTGGCCGTCTTCACCAATAATGTAAACAAATCCACTGCGAAGAACGGATTTGAAAAGGCGGTTTTAAGATCGAACGACAAATTGAGGTTATTGCGGAACGTGCGTAAAAAATGTCACACGGCGGCGATGGCGAACGAGTATGTACTCACAGCGGCGGTCCAATATGTACTACTGCCGGCCCTGCTGGGTCTCGCGTCATTGGCGGAGACAGGTAACGCGGCTTGCCTAATTTCTCAATGAAAGGCGTTCGCTATACATTCCAAATATAGATATGGCCCGACCATGCTCCCCGCCTTGGAAGCTCACAGAGCTTACAAAATTAATAAAAAATCATCCGAACGCATGATGCAACTTCCTTATCGCAATAACGACTAAATTATGATATAGAAAAAAGAGAGACAGCGTAATATCAGTCCCGATATATAATATATGAGTAAATTAAAAATGTGTCAATCTGACATATTCAGCGGTAAATTATGAAACGCAAATAAGAAAAGCACGTAAATGCTGCGATATAAGTAATTAATACATCGAACAATAACAAAGAGGCGTGAATGAAAATAAAATAAAATAATATATAACTAAGAGCTATTGTACACTAAGAGGCGTGAAAAAAATAAATAAAAATAATATATAACTAAGAGCTATTTATTGGGTCGGGAGAGGATAAAGTTTCACCACTGGTCGCTTGAAAAAACCGGATTCAGTTTTCACTAGAGCAACTCTCACTACACTATCTGAACCTGGATATATTTGAGAGATTACTCCTAAAGGCCAGCTAAGCGGTGGTGCGTTATCCTGACCCACTAGCACGACTTTACCGACGGTGACGGGATTATCTGGAGTACACCATTTTTGTCGGACTTGTAGAGTGTGTAAATACTCTAGATGCCATTTTTTCCAATATGACCTAACTAAGTTATCTAGTAGTTGTTTGCGTGTACAAAGACTCCGCGTATCGTCAGCAATGTCCGATACCGGAAGATACTGGAGTGGTGATGACATTAAAAAATGTGCTGGTGTCAGCGCCTCAGGATACGGATCCTCAGACATAACACAAAGTGGCCGGGAATTGAGCAACGCTTCGATCTGTGTAAGAACTGTGAAGAGTTCCTCGTAAGTCAACAACTGACTTCCGATTACGCGGTATAGATGTGTTTTAAAACATTTTATATTGCTTTCCCAGATCCCTCCAAAGTGCGGGCTATGCGGTGGAATTAATTTCCAACAAATGCGTCGTTTAATAAGCTCATCCTTTATAGCGTTTTGATAGTCCGAGGACAAGATTAATTTATAAAATTCATCTAACTGTGCCTTGGCACCTATGAAGTTCGAGCCGTTGTCGGAATACAGACAAGATACGGGTCCTCGACGTGCTATAAAACGTTTGAATGCAGCTAGGAAGATGTCCGAGGATAAATCTGATGCTAGTTCGATATGAACAGCTTTAGTTGTCAAGCAGACAAAAATACAGCTGTAGGCCTTTTGCGACCTTTGTCCACGCTTGCGTTGGAGTGTTATATTTAGCGGACCAGCATAATCTACCCCTGTGTGTGTAAAAGCCTTTGCTTCCTGAATTCGGCAGGCTGGCAAATTAGCCATTTTAGGCGTGGGATGTAGAGGAGAAACGCGAAAGCATTTATTACATTTTCTCACTCTCCATCTAATAACGCTTCTTCCGGAAAGAATCCAAAAGCGTTGACGAAGGATTGATGAAAGTAATCCTGGCCCAGTGTGAAGATGCAATTGGTGATGGTGATCTATTATAAGGGCGACTACGTGGTCATGTTTTGGGAGCAGAGCAGGATGTTTTGCCTCGAAAGGAAGACCTGAATTGGATAATCTTCCTTCAATCCGCAAAATACCATCCTCATCTATGAAAGGACTAAGACGTTTTAACCTTTTAGAATAGCCTTTTCCTCCTTTTAGATCCGCCATTTCCTTAGCAAAATGAACATTTTGAACGGCACGAATAGCCGTGTTTTCAGCAGCAAGTAAGTCAGCGACTCCAATTGCTGGGGAACGAGGTAATCTTTTCATAAAACGGAGGCAGTATACGATGATGCGCAGAAGTTTATCCCAACGAGAGATATTTTGAGCTAATTCGTAAAAACTACAAGGTACAATCTTAGCGGTAATCAAAGTTGTGGATTTAAATTCCGGGAGTACCTCATATTTTGTAGGTAAGAATGGTTGGATAGGCCAACTTGAAATGACAGAACGTAGCCATACAGGCCCGTTCCACCACAAGTCATGGGTTACCAATTGAGATGGTAACATGCCCCTAGATAGACAATCACTAGGATTCTCAATGCCTGCGATATGATAGAAATCTTGGGGTTGTACATTTTCCTGGCATTGAGCTACGCGGTTGCTCACAAATACGGACCATCTATGCGGGGAAGAGTGGATCCATGACAAGGCAATTGTAGCGTCCGAGAATGCATATGTTCCTGCGATGGTGATGCGTGAACTATAAATATCCCGAACAGTCTTTATTAACTTCGACATCAAAAGGGCAGCGCATAACTCCAAACGAGCGAGTGAAATTATCTTTGTTGGTGAAACCTTAGACTTGGAACACAATAACCTGACTGATACGTTCCCGGTTAAATCTGTGGAGAGCAAATAAATGACACAACCATAACCTTTCATACTCGCATCGCAGAAGGCGACGATGCAAACTGTACTGTCCTTTAGAACACCAATATGGCGCGGAATTCTCAAAGTCGAGAGCAAGTGAAATTCACTCGTAAGTGCAGTGAAGCGTTGAATGATGCTCTCAGGAGGTACATCATCCCAACCAATATCGCACAACCAGAGCTCCTTAATGAGCAATTTGGCATACAGGATTACTGGGGCCACGATGCCTAGAACATCAAACAAAAGAGCCACTAATGAAAGTATGCTTCGCTTTGTACATGTCTCTTGGACCTGCAGAGTTGTTAAGAAGAAATTGTCCTCAGCAGGTTCCCAAGATAAACCGAGAACTTTAGTACTGTTGTTCTCATTTGTGAAATCCACTGAACTTCGATGAGAATGCGGGAGGTCATTGAGTAATGCCAAAGAATTACTCGACCATTTAATTAATTCAAAGGATCCTGATTTGAATAACGAGATTAACTCTCGAGAGGTGCGGATGGCCGAGTCGTCGTCAGGCATTGAATGCACCAAGTCATCCATGTAAAGTTTAGACTCGGCGACTGCAGCGGCATCAGGGTACTGAAAGCGCATGTCTGATGCTAGCTGACGAATAGTACGCAAAGCTAAATACGGACTAGGTTTGAGGCCAAATGGAAGGCGGTTGAATTGAAATACTCTGATCGTCTCGTTGCTATAGTCGCTAAAACGAAATAATATCTTTAAATATTTACGATCATTTTGAAATGTACCAATTTGTAAATACATCTGCTTTATGTCCGCGGTCATAGCTACAGGAAATAACCGGAACTCAAGTAAAAGAGAGAAAAGGTTTGCTTGTAAGTTAGGCCCAGCATATAATACATCATTCAACGATTTCCCAGTATGGGTTTTTGAACTTGCGTCGAGTACAATTCGCGGCATTGGCTTATCTGGGCGTGTGACGGCATGATGCGGTATGTAATAACCCTGGTTTGAAACATCGATTGCGGTAATCTCAGTTAAATACTCCTTTTCAATGTATTAGTTTACTACGTTATTATAATTTTCACGAAGTTTTGGTTCTTGTTTGAATTTCTTCTCTAGAGCGATAAGTCGGCGATACGCAGTATTTCGTGAATTACCTAATTCCTTTGAATCTCCACGAAAAGGTAATGCGACCGAGTAACGTCCAGCCTCATCTCTATTTACAGATGCGCTGTATAACCTTTCGCAGGTCGTCTCCACGGGGCTCAGGAACTGCCTAGTTGGAATCTCTTCTAGATGCCAAAAACTTTGCAGAGAAGTCTGTAAATCACCATCATTTAGAGATAGAAGAGTTAAAGTAGAATCTTCCTTTTTGGGATTTTCCATAGACATCTCGCCCATTATGATGTAGCCTAAAGTCGTTTCTAACAAAGGCGGAGCGGGAGAGGGTGCGTTTATTCGACCACCTAATATAAGATACGGGAATAATTCTGCACCTAAAACTAAATCGATCGGCTTCGGTATATTCCAATCCGTGTCAGCGAGTTGAACATTTTTTAAGTAAGCCAGATTTGCCGTGTCAATGTATTGCACAGGTAGGTTATTGGTGATTTTGTCAACAACCAAAGCCTGGATTTTATAAGTCTGTGAATTTACTCGTGATTGTATGATGAAATTAGTGTATCCTTTTATTGGACGCGAGCTATTGCCTACACCCTTGAGGACCGCATTGTAAAGCGGCGAGATTTTTAAAATTAACTCATCACAGCACGCTACTGTGAGCAAATGATTTTGCGATGCACTATCAATTAGACATCGTATTAACCGTTTTTCATTTTGATTTTTGTAAGCTAATACTTGGGCCGTCGACAATAAAATATTAGCACTAGGCGAATATGATTTTGACTGGTTTCGCGCGGTAACCAGTGATATAGATGCTACTGGATGCGCATCATCTCGATTATCATCTTCAAAATGAAGAAGCGTATTATGTCGTTTATTGCATTTTTTGCAATTACGCGTTGATTTGCAATTTTTTATAATGTGCGAGTAACTTAGACAGTTAATACAACCATTTTTGGTCTTTATGAAATTAAAGCGTTCGTTGATCGTCATGCCTTTGTACTTTGGACATTCGTACAAATGTTTATGATCTTCTCTCAAACATAATAAGCAATTATTTACAGTACTTTTAGTCAAGAAAGATTTGTAAGTCTTATTTTTATTTAAATTATTTTGACCATATCGAACAGAAGCGGTGTTGCTAGTAGTTGTACGTTCTAAAATTTTCACCTGACTCCGTAAAAATTCTACCAGATCTTGGTAAGCGGGAATTTCCTTTTCACGTTGCGTCATCTCGAACATTTGTGAAGTTTGGCTATCCAATTTCGATAACGCGGAATACAAAAGAATGAAGTCTGTTAGATCTTCGATTCCCAGCTGTTTCAAAGCGGAAACGGACGCAGAGTATTTCTCAATAAACGCGTTTAAGCCACCAGCGGTGTTGACATATTTTATTTCGAAAATATTTTTTAAGTAATAACAACCCAACGCCCTTCTATCCTGATATTTTTGTACGAGGCTATTCCATAAAGAATTGTAATTTTCTCCTGTAGGAAGTACCCCTGATGTCAAATAAAGAGCGCCGTGCGATAATTTTGAAATTAAATATTGCATTTTCTGTGATTGGGTTAATAGTTTATTTTGATGAATGTTGGCCTTAAACGTTTCATAAAAAATGGGCCAGTTCTCCTGGTTGCCATCAAATGACGGAATTTGAATAGCCGGCAACTTCATTGGACTATCCAATACAGGAGCCTCTTGCAACTTTGTTTCCGAAAGTTGGGATTTTTTAAATTTGATATGAGAGATGATCCCATCAAATGCAATAAGTTTTTGATAATCCGGTACAAAGTCAGGATTCAATTCTAAATTCAATATATTTATTTCATCTGAAACGGCGGTGAACTGCGTTTTTGTTTCATCAATCGTTTGTATGTCTGCCAAGAATGACTCTGTCGTCCTTGTATTCTCAGACGAAATCCGTTTTGATTTTTCGTACATCATGTTTACGTGAGCGAAAACAGCGTCCCGTTTTGCTTCTAAAGATTTCAATCTATTTATCTGCGACATTTTGAATATTTTTTATCGGGAGGTACTTCAGTGATCTAACAATAAGTTCGTATTTATTCTAAAATACTCACTTGTGAAATGTTATTTGTTATGTTATGTTATGTTAAAATTGTTATTTAATATGTTTGAATACCGAATTTATTTAATATTTTATTCGAAATAAACAATTCTATAACTTTGTTACAAGTGCAAAGTATCCGTGCGTGAATAACACTGTCAAGTAAAAGTAGCTGAAAAAATATTAAACGATATTTATATCGACAAATATCACGCTGCGTAATTATTTCACTGAACAAATATTATGCAAATTGCGATAATGGAGTTGCTCAATACGATATAGTCGGATGTATGAATATATTAATTCGTTCGTTCGACCTTTGTATATGGATCGATCTCCGGTCGAAGGTACCAAAATTATATGGTGAGGCGGTTAGGTTATGGTTTAAATGGTGCGCTTTGAGCGTCCAACTATACGGAAACTTCCAAGGGGCAAGCAAGATGTCCAATACGTAGCGAAAGGCCCGTAACTGAGAAAACATGCAAGACACTTACCTCCTGGTTATCTTCGATTTATTGAACTGCGACCTGATGAAATGCGATTGAGTGGACTGTAGATGCGGGTGGCCGTCTTCACCAATAATGTAAACAAATCCACTGCGAAGAACGGATTTGAAAAGGCGGTTTTAAGATCGAACGACAAATTGAGGTTATTGCGGAACGTGCGTAAAAAATGTCACACGGCGGCGATGGCGAACGAGTATGTACTCACAGCGGCGGTCCAATATGTACTACAGCCGGCCCTGCTGGGTCTCGCGTCATTGGCGGAGACAGGTAACGCGGCTTGCCTAATTTCTCAATGAAAGGCGTTCGCTATACATTCCAAATATAGATATGGCCCGACCACTTTCTTTCATATATTTTTTACATATATTATTTCTGATTGTTATTTTTCGTTTATCAATGTATATTACATATCGTAAATATTAGTTGTGAAAAGACTGTATTCTTATTACTTTTATTTGTTACCGTATTGCTTGTTACTTATATTTGTTAGAAATTTGTATTCTGGATTGTTACTATGTCCTGTGAATTTCGCTTTCTCCTATTTCATACATATTTTAATCCAGCTGTTACTTTTATTGTGTATCCGTGTGTTTTATTTTTATTTTACTAAATTACATTCTTTGCATTTGTCTTTGCTCTTTGCTATTTCTATTATTGTGTCACCGTATATCCACACATCAAAATTTTTGAAAGTTATAGGTATATATGTGCCAAATAGGAATCATTCGTAGATTTCAAGGAAATGATGAAATTTGATGTGTGGATATTCTTACGATGGAATTGGTGAACGTGTATTGTGTAAATTGTGTAGAGGGATCACTTAAGCCAGCTCATAAAGGTTATAAGCCCTGGGCCATCGTACAAAAGACTTCCATACATGTTTCTCATATAAATAGCTTCGTCTCTGTGAGACTTCTATAATTTATCTTAATTAAATAATAATCCCGCAGTGGATAAATCCAGTATTTGTATGATGTATAAAGGTCTAAAAATTTTTGATAGCCTGCCAAAGGAAATTTAAAACACGGTGAATATAAGGAGGTTTAAACAGGAGTGTATAAATTTTATTGTAAATACTTACTAATGACTAGATGGAGTGCAATATGTTTCAGTAAAATTATATATTAGCCCACACAACATTATGTATGGAACTAAACCTACATATTCCGTAAAACTGTTGTGCAATTTGGCATATGTAGGTATGTATGTAATATGTATCAAAAATAAATAAATATGAAAAAAAAACAATTTAGGTTAATAAATATATAAACATATTTTTAATCAAGCATTCTTAGTTGGGAGATGCAGAATAAACCGAAAAAATCCGCTTAAATTTTCTATGCATCAGTCAACTCCGCATACATTTGCGTTTATAGTAGTGATTTCGGCAAGGATTACCTCTGACGATGAGGATAATCATATTTAACACTTCTTTTGAATTGAGTGGTCAATAAAACAACATGATGTGACGTTCTCAGCAAGGAGCAAGAATTTGTAAAATAAATTTAAAACTAATGTTGATATCAATGTCGGAAGACATGACCACGAAGATCAACTTGACACGTACTCCGGTAGTCGGCGGTGCATAATCGTAAAAGGCCAATATATATTTTTTAATAAAGATATAGAATTGTAGTAATTTTGAAACTGATAAACTATCTTATTACACTTTTTTGGAATTAAGAAATAAAATTCAAATTTATTAATCCAGCTATTTGTTCAGATGAGTGAATTCAATGGGTAAAAATATAATATATTAAGATAAATTATAGAAATCTTACAGAGACGTAGCCATTTATATGGGAAATTTTGCTGTGTTGTGTATGGAAGACTTTATTGGGTGGCCTAGGGCTTATGACCTCTATGAGCTGACTTAAGTGATCACTTTACAAAATGCAGCGTTCACCAGTTAATCCCTTTAAAGACTTCCATACACGTTTCCCATATAAATAGCTTCGTCTCTATGTCTACAATATCTTAATAAATAATGATCCTTCTGTGGACAAAATCCACTTATTATGTTATCAGAACGTACATGTATAAATATTGTTTATATCATTGTTCGATATCAATTTTTTTTAATGTATAGGTAATTGTCATGTAACTACCTATAATATTAACTCTTAGTTATATAGTATCTGTTAATAGTAATTATTGATGAGCTCGGTAAATATATTATTCTATGAAAATGTGAATGTTGATTTTGCCCTGAAATTAATTAATATTGAACAAAAAATTATCAAACCAAAAATATTTTGAATTATTTTTTTTGCATAGTTTTATAAAAACGAATATATACATCCACCTTCCCTAATTCTTCTTATATTTAATGCATTTCTAGTATTAACATTTTTTATGTTATATTTTTGTCATTTTTGATGGTTTTAATTTCAATGTTTTCTAAGATGACAGGTTTAACTTGCCAGTAAGCAGACTGAAAACATAATTTAAGAAATAGTGGATGGTAAAATAATAATCATTCAATGACCCTTCTTCAAGTGGCTATTGAATGAATATCAATAAACAAATAATCATTTGTATAACCTGATAAGAATTTGCATTAACGCTGTCGTGGTGTTTTTACTAACTGAAAATACAAAATATTGCACTCAAGGATATATCTAATGAAAATTCTCTACCCATTTAAAATTGCATATTTTTATGGCCAATGGCCATATCCAATCCTTCCCCTTCCTTCTTCTTTTTTCTCCCGTCCCCTCTAGAATTATTTAAATGTTAAGTTTTTAACATTTATTTTTTGAAATAAAACACAAATCACTTTGTTTTCACCACTTTATTAGATATAAAATCTACAAGACACAAAAACAAACAATCCTGAAAAGAGAACATTGTTCTCGAAACATGTAGATTGTAAATATAATAAAGTAGTGAAAACAAGTGATTTGTGTTTTATTTTAATAATAACGTCACCACAAAGTTCAAAAGAAGAAAAAGTATTATTCGAACAATTTATTTTTTATTTCTCTTTTAAGCATTTTGTTTATTTCAATATGTATAATCATTCTCACTGGTGCTTGATAATTTAGAGGAATGATGTAATTGGCTCAATTTTTTGTTGTTTACTTTACTGTCAATAACCCGTTTAATTTTCCAAATAAAATAAAAAGTGAATAATAATACTGAAAGAAAAATAGATGCATATTGTTCATCATAAAAAAAACTTCACACAAACGGAAAGTACACGCGAAATTGAAAAGTGATGAAATTCACCGTTCCAAAAAAGGTTTAATGTCTCGAGCTCTCCCCCGAGAAAATAAATCTTCCCCCTCTCTCGGAATCAAAGAAATGTCAATGCTATTTTCTATTTCCTGAAATTTGTGCTGTTACAATAATACTGCGCGCGTGTACACGCCGGAGCGCGACACGCGTGTGCGTGCGGCCGTCCGTGGTGTGCGTGCAGTTGAAGCGACAAGCATTTGTCGAGTTTCACAACTAGGCTATAAAATGAACCGGTTTCGTACAGTCTCCTTGTATTTTTCTCCATGACGGGTTACCTCAAAATGCGAAACATTTTTATTTCACCTCGCGTCTCTTTCTCTCGCACGGTTTTCGGATCGCTTCGCTCCCCTCTCGGGCCGTGGCTAATTATTGAAGAGAGCAAACATTTACCGGTATAATTGGCGAAATGCAATAAGTCCGCGCCGACGGTGAATTGATAGCTGTGATCGATCGGTATCTGCAGATACCGCGATAGCCGATCGCTCGAGCGTCCGTGGCCGGGATGGCACGACCACACTTCGAGTAGGTCCAAATTACTAACAATTTCTTGACTTCACTGAAGCGTACAACAAAATAAATTCCTGCAACATGGCTTATAATGACCACTTAATTTTTACCTCGTAATTATAGTCGTAATAAACTAAATACTCAGATGTGTATGTGTAGTATGTATAATGTATACTGTAATATACATACATGGTGTCTCATAGCTAGTAGCAAAAAACTTTACGAGTTGATTCCTGCCTTGATAATATAATATAACAACAAACATAATTATTTCATCCATCCATTTGTGTGTCCATCGTTAATATTATAACTCTATCTGTCAATCAAGGATAAATATACTTCTAGTTACGTTGTTCGTTACAATACAAGTAGGTATAACAGAATTATATGAAGACACAGAAAAAACCTAATTTGGCCATGATATATCAGAGAGTGTCTCGTAGCTAGTAGAAAAATTTTTTCAGGTAAATTTTTGCTTTCGAAAATGTTCAAGCAACCATGACCATCAATAGTTATGGAGATATGCAATATCAAAGTTTGCCTTTTTTCTCAATATTTATGAACTATTTTTTGCAAAAAGTCAATACAGTAACTTATATAAATTATGAAAAATTCATTCAAAATGATTAAAACCGCGTAAGTAAGTAATTCTTCAAAGAAAAGCACCACAATATTTGATCGACCTCTGTATCCCCGACAATATCACCGGAAGACGGCTCATACTGCGGTCAGCTAAATCGGAAACACTTTGCAGGCTGGTAGTACCAAGGAGACCTGGAGCCACCAAGTTTGCGGAACGTGCTTTCAGCTTTGCGGGCCCAGCTATGTGGAATTAGCTGCCTCCAGTGTTGCGATCTATGGAGAACCAGGAACTCTTCAAGAAGAGCCTAAAAACTCATTTTTTCGGGATGTTGCACCTGTAAAGCGCTCTTGAAGCATCTCTTACGCAAAAACAGCGTTATATAAATTAACATAAACATAAAACATAATAAAACTTTAAAAATCTATTTTTAACTTTTGCAAGGTTTTTATCATTTTATTCGACTTGTATTAAAGCGAATAAATTTTACATAATCGATTTAAGTTATTGTATTAATAATTCTCATCTTATCACATCTCCATAATCATTGACTGTCATGTCTCCATAACTATTCATTGCAAATCTCCATGACTATTCTGGTCAGGATTGCTTGAACATTTTCGACTAATTATTAGGGCAGAAATCCACCTGAAAATTTTTTGCTACTAGCTATGAGACAGCCTCTATAATATTTATGTATGTTTTTTACAAATACTTTTTTAACGGAATATATTCCTCTTAGGTATGAAACGAAAATATCTGTGTATTTTTGGTACTCCCACTCTTTGGAAGTGACGTTGAAAAGTATGTACCTACTTAAGGAATTCTCTTTTAGGAATATAATGTTCACCAATGATTAACATCATTTTCTTTTTTGTATTTCAATCATTAGTAAATGGAAACAAATTGGTTTATTGGTTATATATTTTTTTATTTTCTAGATTCTAGGTTACGGTTATTGTTAATTTTCCACTGTTCGTAGAAGGACAGTTTCCTTTTGCATAGACCTAGGTCATGTAAAGTGAACATCTTTTATATAATATCACAATTATGTAAATTACAGATACATATTTCTGAAAAATTAAATGTAAAATTATTTTCTTTGTCCTACGTGAATAAATAAAGTATAATATTCGGCATATTTAAAATTATTAAATAATCTTTTTAATAATTTAATAATTAATAATAATAATTTAGCACCACAAATTAATAAAGATGCCAATGAAAGATATTATATAAACGATATTATTCAATTGCTCAACTAAATAGTTAGTAAAAATCTTACAGTTCGCTCGAATATGATTTTTTTTATATAATGTTCTTTGTAGGCATAGGTCAAGTATGTATTTTGAATCTTACCTAATTTTTACACAAAAAGATGGGCGTTTAATTTTAATAAATTTATTTTATAACCTTCAAGCAGTTGTTACATAATATATAACTTCAAAAGTGATAACAGTTGTTACATAATACATATAATATAAAAATCACCTACACGACAGTTAATTAGTAACATAAAGCTTTGTCTACTACACTACCGAGATCAAAAAGTATGAACAAGAACAAGGTACGGTGAGAAACTGTCCTCCTAAATTACATATTATATTTTAAACAAAAGCCCACAAGCAAAGTCGCTTGGCGTGAAGTCATTTTTTGTCTTGCTTCTAGGAAAAGGCGGGTCTTGATGAGAAAGATACTCGATTGTATAATATAATATATACATTCAAGAAAATACTCGCTTTTAGGCAAAGATGACTTTGTTTTAAATTAAAGTTACAGTTTATTACATACCTATATAATTGATACATAAATTTTATTCGCTGTGGCTCTGCAAAAAGAGAATATACCTACATGTGTTTAAAAAATAATTTAATTTTTAGTTGTGTTTTTTGTAGTATCATTGAACATCTTTTTACTCCCTTTCTTTTAACTCGTGGCGTCTGTTTGTTTGCTTGTCTGACGAAAAATCTTTGGATCAATTTTTAATCCTTTTCCCGTGATCCAATCGAGCTGAAACTTTGCAAGCAGACTCATGATCTATTCAATTTTCGTTAAAAAAATATCCTTTTGGATTTTTAAAAATTTTAATGGTTTTTTTCAAATTGGAATTATTACAAAAAAGTTTAAAATTTGAATTACTCCGTTGGTAGGTATAATAGGAACTTCACTACGAATTTCGAAAATTTATGACAATCGGTTCACAAATGACAGCAAAATTCGGTGTTTTGGGAAGAAACCAAATAATAATTTATTTCTTTTAGATTTCTGCTACATTACTCAAATCTGATTCAGACGATTTTAAATCATTTGACGCTGGTAATTCATAAGGTACGATATTGTTGATAATTGAATCTATCAAAATCTTGATTACATTGACTGACAAATATTTTTAGAATTTAATCTTCAAAGCATGAAGTGTCTTATCAAAACTCAAAACATCTGAAATTTTAGGAAAGGAATGTAAGAGGAAATAAACAAAAAGAAAATTCAAATGGAGATAAAGAGATATTTTTAGAGATTTTTGACATAGATATTTTTCTAGACATGTTTCATTTTCATTTTTTTTCATTTTTCATTTCATTTTCAGTCAATCAATTATTTAATTACATGATGGTAAACGTAATTTACAAAGAAAGGAAGTAAAATAAAAACTTCGTAATTATGGGTTAGTTTTTATTTGTTTGATCTCAGTTATCTTCTTAATTTCTGTAGGGAGGCTATTGAAATTCTTTATTCCTAAATATATGTAATTTTGTTAATATTTTTTGGTGTTACATTGGTATTTTAAAATTATATTAAGATCTTAACCTTGACTTAACCGAGTATGACGAGATATTTCGTTATTCTAAGAAAACTAATGTACCGGGTATGACGAAATATTCTGTCAAGACTTCTCGAAAAATACCCTCTAACGGAGTTACGATACACGGCTTTTTTTGCGTTATCATATGTAAAATACATCTAGGCATCCAGTTGCACGGACTTACCGCGAGTTTTTATTGCGATCCATATAAAATTTTGCTATTTCATTTTATTTATTTATTTTTTATCTATATTACTATCTATCTACATATTTTTCAATACCGGAGTGGGTGACTTTTTAATATTTTTAATAATGGTAACAATGAATCTGAGCTGCTTTTTATTTTTCCTTTCTTTTCACGCGATATTTTTTAGTAAGTATATACTATAAGCGTGACGACATATTTCGTCACCGCGATGATTGTTATAAACGTGACGACATGTTTCGTCACCGCGATGATTGCTATGAACGTGATGACATATTTCGTCACCGCGATGATTGCTATTGGGCGTGACGTTATATTTCTTCACTGCGATGATTGCTATGGGCGTGACGACAATTCGTACTCCTATAGAAATAATTACTGATTACAAATAGCTACTTTTTAACATAAGCAAAACTAAATGCCTCAGTTAAGGCATTAAGGATGTGTTTGTTTTAAATTTTGTAAGAATATATTCTTTAATTTTATTGTATAATATTTTTTTTTTAAATATTTTCTAATTTCGGAACTGGAAATTTTAAGAAGAGTATTTTTGTTGAGAAGGTTGATTTTTTAAGATCACTTTGAAAATCGTTCTTTGTATTATATAATTTTTAGTGGGATCATTACGTTATCGTATGCCGCTCCCCGCCCGTATTGCATTATTATTTTATTTTAATTTTTTTACTTATTTTAATTCTAACTGACTAAAAATTTACTAGTGATGGGATACCTCCTGAGGAAACGTTTAACAATGTTACTCGTGGTGATGGAACGTAATAAACATTTTCAATCGTTCCTTCATCAGGGCAGAAGAAAACAAATCCTAAATCTTTATTTTACCAACCCAAGTTAAAAATAACTTTGTTCTAAAACAGATAAGATGAATCTAAAGAATAAGGAAAAAATCTATCGAAAAAATATTTCAACAATATTTTATACGTAGATATCTTCCGAGAGCACAGTTACTGTATTTTGTCGTCAGAGGGATGATTAATTAATTAAGTTAAATTATAAAAGTCTCACAGAGAAGAAACTATTTATATAAGAAACGTGAATGGAAGGCTTTTTATACGATGGCCCAGGGCTTACAATCTGTTTGAGCTGGCTTAAGTGAACACTCTACAACGTTCACCAATTCCATCGTGAGAGCATCCTCACGTTATCAAATTTTTAAAGTTCTGTATAATATATATGTTCCAAATCTTTCATTTTTGTGGTCATTTAGTCAATATTATTTTTGCGATGTGATTTTTCTAATTGTGTTCTTTCAGTAAAATAAATATTCATTATTTTACAATTTTTTTTACAAAACTGCCAAAACTTATGGTTTACATATCTTGAAAAACAGAAATAAAAGACACATTTATATCAATTTCGCAATTTATTATGACAATTTATTAAATTGATGATATCAGATGAGTGAGTATCAGTGAATTGTATTATTTACCTGAATTTCTCGGAAACCACTATCAATGTGCTATCAGCGTGATATTTTAGTATAATATAAACGTCATTAAAACATTATTATTACATAGAATATCAATATTATCAGTATTGATATTCTATATCTGTTTGAGCAGATTATTTTTGATAAATTGTTTTATAATTATTGTTATCGTTTTAAATTTTAAGCAGAATCCGGTTTAAAAAGATACAGGGGTATGTATTATTGACACACATTTGGAGATCACTGTCAGAAAGTAGAAAGAGTCGTCTGTGAATGATTGATAGGTATAGTATGGAATATGAATATGATGTATTGATTTGGAACATTTATTCAGTTTTTTCAGTTTCAATATCCATAAATCGGCGCTTATGGACACAAGACTATTTATTTCATGCTTAATAAATACACATTCTTAAATAATCACAACCGTATGTAGAAAGCCTCTCAGACACTACCTATCTCGCTAGGTATATCGCTAAGTACTAAGCATATATTTTGAAAAGAAACTGAAATAAGAGATATCATCATCATCACTCTTGGCACTACAAGCCTTGGTGGGTCTTGGCCTCCTCAATAATCTTCCTCCACTCATCTCGGTCTAGTGCCAGCTCTCTCCAGTTCCGAAGCTCTAAGGCAGAGATGTCTTTGAGATGTCTTTGAGGACATTCTCACTCCATCTTAATTTTGGCCTTCCTAAGCTCCTTCGTCCTATTGGTCTTGAGTTCAGCAGGGATTTTGGTGCTTGATGCTCGGACATTCTCTCCACATGGCCCAGCCATAAAGTCTTCCCAGTTTTATAAATTTTGTGACGTTTGGCTCCTTAAATAGAGTATAGAGCTCATTATTGTAACATCTGCGCCAAAGTCCATTTTCTAGAACCGGTCCGAAGGTACTTCTAAAAAAAATTTCCTTTCAAAAACGTCCAGTACTCGCTCATTCCTCTTAGTTAGTACCCACGTCTCAGCTGCGTACGTGAGCACTGGCCTAATAAGCGTTTTGTACACTAATATCTTGGTGTTTCTGGACAGCAGTCTGGATTTTATATGCTTTTGTAGGCGGAAAAAGCAGCGATTTGCGTTCACTTGCTTCTGGATCTCCTCTGTAGTATTATTGTTGCTTGTTATCGGGGATCCTAGGTATGTAAATCTTGGTACCGTTTCAAAATTTTTACTTCCACACGAGAGAGTTGGGATTTGTTGGGTGCATCCTACGGCCATGTATATGGTCTTCTGCTGGTTTACTATGAGTTTATCATGTTTTTGGCAGAACTTTCAAGATTTATGAAGGCATTACGTAAAGCATCGGGAGTTTTCGCAATTATGTCGATATCATCAGCATAAACTAATAGTTGCACAGAGTTGTCAAATATCGTTGCTCTTATCTCAATTCCTGAGTCACGAATTACTTTTTCTAAGGCTATGTTGAATAAGAGGCAGTCCAATCCATCTCCTTGTCTCACCCTCTCTGTCTCAGTTTACAAAGAGATGAGTTTCGACATTGTATTCTAACGTTTTTTCTAAGATCTGTCTTAAGGAGATAATTTGATCAATGCATGATTTGCCTGGCCTGAAGCCGCATTGGTAGTTGCCAATGATTTTCTCAGACATTGGGAGCAAAGATATATCTCGTAATATTTCCATTACAATAATTAACACATTATTCATGTTTTAATATTTCATAATATTCTGCCAGATAAATATTTCATTTCGATTTCTTTCCATATGTTTATACAATATCTTGTTCTCACTGCACGCCCCTCACAAATATCTGTTCTAGCATGGGTAGCTTTTGTTATTCGACACACCAAATATTTAATTTAGAACTAAGTACAATAAAAGTCATATATAATTATTTTATGTAAGTAAATATAATAGGTAGGTATATTATTATCATTACTATACATGTATAAAACTTTACATACATTTTACATTTAAGTAAGATAATACTAGATATCATAAAAGTATACAATGTAATATACAGTTCAGATAAATATTAATTGTATTAAATAAGTAAACTATTAGGTTAACAAGATACTAATTAGAATCTCTTAACGTTATCTTCCCCCTTCCATCTCGATCTTCCCTTCCGTCTCGTAGCATAGGATTAGAGATAGATTTAAATTAGAAATTAAAACATTATAATTCATTTCTTTTCTAATACTCTACTTCCAATTTTAATTTTAGTAGGTAGATAGATATAATATATGTTATATCCTGACGAAGGGATTACAGGACCTGAAAAATGTTGATTATTCAGTGAAATATACCGTTATCTCTTTATTTGTCATCTGCTATCGGAAGTCGAAGATGATATTGGCGATCAGGACTGTGTTGCCGCTTGGAACACAACTCAATCGAATTACGTTGTTACTAGTCCCTTAAGGGGGAATACCTACCTACGAAGCGCGAAAAAAGGCAATTTTTGTGAATTTTTTTAAGGAAACCTTTATGAATTATGGTATTGGTATTATTTCCACAAGAAAGTACATATTTTTATAAATATGTTAATTTTTTTTATTAAAAAATATTCAACATTGGCAGAAAATTTTTGGGTTCTGTCGACTGCCGAATAAAAGGTCCTCCGCGGTGACCACTCCCATTTCACCTGTAACCATTAGAATAAAAAAAAAACAAAAACATTATCAAAATTTACACAAGGATTTTTTTGAAAATATCGTTTTTTGACAAAAATGGCAGGCTTTTGATTTTAAAATAACGTTTTTTATGGAAAAATTCGGGTTTATTATGCCGATAAAAAAACTATGTCACTTTGAAAAATCCTACGACAAAAACTAGATAATTATGTGCAGAATAACCACTAGAAATTTCAAGTTAATCGGTTTAGTGGTTGCCGAGATATTTTGAAAAATTGAAAAGTGTTTGAAAATTGAGTAATGTATTCATTACGAATGGCGAAATTTTTACAATTTTTTTTTAAGTAGGTACTTTATATTATTAATTTTCCATATATAACTTTTTTAATATTTTGATTATCTATACTTCAATTTTTAAATTTTATTTTTGTTATCCTGACGCGAAACATGTTGAATTTTTTTCAATAAAAAAGTGGTGTTTACAAAGTTATTTTATATAAATTAAAATTAATTAAATTTTACCCCTAAATAAGTATTTTACTATCATTGTAGAAATCAAACGATATTTATGGCTGTATAATAAAAGTTAGGCGAATCAAGGTTTAAGAGAGAAGATTTTTTAAATAATTTTCAACGGATTCTATGTTTTGTATATTATATAACATATCTCCATTTTGCTTTTCCCACTGTTACGGTTAAAAAGGCCGTGCAATGAATTAAGATGAGACACAATCTCCCGGAATCTTCGCGTGCGCGCGGCCACTATCTGCGGCGCATAACTCAGACGTGCCCTTTTGGAGCCGATGATTGCCGACAAATTCCGAAGGTCGCCCGGGTCACAGTAATTACCCGAGGGCGGCCAGGGCGGCCTGGGAGACGCGACCCGCGGAGGGTACAGAACCAGCGGTGGTTGAGATAAAAAATCTATTCGGCCTCCATGCGCATCGCGAGATTAAGCAACTCTTACTTTTTATTGTTCAGTTACTCAGTGCACTGGTACGTCTTCAAAAGTATCCGAATCGATCACATTTCATCTTTCCGTAATTTTCTCCGTTGGCCTAAAATCCGACAACACCTTAACATTAATTTTTTATCTCTACTTTATAGGTCAATCCATTCTAAGTGATCCAGAAAAAAAATGGATTAGTCGACCATCATATTTTCACTCGTCACTGAGAAAAAAATCATATTTTTTCAGTGCTTTCCCTAATGTTTTGCTAGTTCAAAACTATTTTTTTTTTAATTTTATTATATCCAGTTTAAAAAGGCGGCCATTTATCTTCTACTCCGCACGCTGTTTTTTTGCATTTTCCTTAAATAATCAGAACTGAAGGTTTTTAGACTACCAGTGTGGAAACATACCCGTCTCTTCATTAGGATAACCCACTATACTAGTATGTAAATATCACTACAAACTACAATCATAGTATTATTCACACAAAAGCACCTTTTCAAAATATTCCTCACATGCGTGACAATTCTTCATCCATCCAAATTCACAATACTGAATTTTTCAGCTCATTCGAAGTGCAGTCGGCTAGGCTGTGGAACCAACCATACTCAGTTATCACATATCATGACTATCTTCAAAACCAAACTAGAGCAATTTTACCATTCCCATCACTTAGTTTAATTCTTCCTTGTCCCCATTCATCTCTCGGTATCTTGAAGCTAGTTTTGTCATTGTTGCATTGTATATCGGAAGTATGTTTCAATTTCTCTACTAAATAGTTTGATTGTGATAGTGTGAGAAATTGCCAACTAGCAACAAGCCATTGTATAAATATGTATACAAAAAGCGAATAAAAAAATAGCGTGAGCCCGCACTAACATAATCGAATCGAAATCGAAACTGACTGAGGTTAAATTAATCGATTTTTTTTAACAAATTGATTAGATGATGCAAAATAGAATATGCAAAACAGATATTATGCAAAACGACTACGTCAATGGTAACACATCGACTAACAATCGAACTTTTGTACTTAACGTAAATAAATCCAGTGTGCATTTAAAAAATGGTTTTCTTTCCATATATTGCTAAGTATTGACTTGTTCATCTAGTTCGAGCCTTTTTCCAGGGGATTTATTCTATTTTATTACCACTAACGCTTAACGTAGTCTGAAAATAATAATAATATCAATGTTTGTAGACAAAATCTGTATTTAGCTACGCTAAGCTTTGTCTGAGAATAGTAAATCGCTTATGATAAAACAATACCTCGTAAGCCACTTTACACAGATTTTACAGGCGAGGCAAAAACAGCATAATATTAATGTGCCAAATATTCTTTCTTTATCTAATACATAGCGTAGTCAGAAAATAGTACGAATAATTAATATTATGTACGCACATCAATTTAAAAAAATATTTTACTTATAATTACGTCCAACCTCGAAAGTTACGCTGTACATTTCTTAAATATTTTATTTTTTAATGAAAACATATTTTTCAAGCCAAATATTTTTTGACACCGATTTTTTCTGTATACCTTTCTAATTGATTAATCTATTTTGTTTAAGAATATTTATTTGTTTTCCTGGATACTCAGTTTAGCAGGTTCACTGATTGGCGAAGCATGGTACAGAGTAGAGGCGAGTGGGGGTATATCCTTGAGGCGGCCAAGGCCCACTCCAAGTTGTTGTACAATGCTTGGTTTGGATTAATTAATATAAACTATTAAAAAAACATAACTTATGAAATATATTTACCATCCCACAAGGCGTATCTTTTGTGTAGGTTAATAAAATAATAATTGAAAACACAAAATTGTATCGCACCGGTAATTTTTAATTTTAATTTTGCACTGTAGACACTTTTCCTGGGACAATCTTAAAGGAGTATTATACTGCGTGAGAATTTTTATCTCTTATCCACCCGTTTGCTCTGGTCCAAAATAGTGGACTTCCGGCCAGATCCTTTAAAGCAGCCGTGTCCAAAAATGTAATTTAACATTTAAAAAAAAAATAGAGATACGAACACGGAATGCGTGTCGCATCACTATTCTTACTAATCTCAAAATAAGCTAAACGCTTGACCTGTAAGAATGGACTAACTTGATGATGTCCTGGAATGGGGCTCGAACCACCGACTACCAGATCACTAGGCGAGCGCCATGACCATGACACCAACAAGCTACTCAATTTATTATTTATTATAATAATAAGCCAAATGAATTGTGGATGTTGTCTGTTTATTTATCTGTATCAAACAATTATTATCTATAATTATATTATTTTCTAGGTACAACTTACATAGAAAATAATGTAATTACAGTAAATTCTTGGTAATATGTTCGCGCGTCGCGCGGCCGGCCGTTTGCTCCATGAAAATTCTTACATCTTTGTTTAAATTCGGGGCAGGCAAGTGGATATTTGAAAATATTCATAAAATAAATTTGTGGAAAATCTTATTATTATTCACTGAAGCATTCGTAACATTAAACTAAAAACGGTGGGGTGATAATTAGTTAGTTAAAGAAGTTATAGGATATTTAATTTTTGCGTACGTCTTTACGCATAATCGATATTATATAAAGCAATAAGTGCAGATGTTTTGATGTAGCGGTAAGATATTCGAATAGTGATCATGCGATCGTGGGTTCGAGACTCATGCCTGAAAACCACCTAGTTAATCCAGTTTTCATAACACAAACGTTTCGTTTAATTGAAAATTACTAGTTAAAATATTAATGTGAAATGTGTATAACAATTTGTTTAATAACTTAATTAACTAATTATTTAACACATTTTTTTAATGTAACAAATTAATAATTTTTACACTATTATCTTAACAATATATTATAATTCTCCCTAAAAGAATTTTCACTCTTGCGTTCACATTTTATACCATACAAAATAACATCAGATTGTTTATAACAAAAACATGCGCAATGGTAATTGACGTCGATGAATTAATGAAATTTTCACTATTTTTTTAAAAACTATTTAACTAGTTACAGCTTCTCCTAAGACGGTCCCTTGGTCTTCTGCCTTACAGGAGGAGATGGCGGAAACAGTTGGAGGATTGCTGCGAAGAGAGGTTGCAGCTAAATTGGACCGACGTGGAGAGCGAAAAGCCCAAGACAAAAAAAAAATACGAAAAATAAAAAAAAATAAGACCCCGAAGATAAGGAGTAGAATAAGTAGAAGAAGAAGAATTAGTTACAAAAAATAAAAAGAGTCCACCAAGCACGTTGGGCAAGCATCCAGCACCTTGCACCTAGTACCAGCACCTAGCGCCCAGCACCTAGCACCTAGCACTTAGTGTAACGAACTGAACGCGAGATTGACGAAGCGCAGAGTGGGAGTGGTGCATCAAATTCATATAAATTAAAATTACACGAAATTGAACAATATTTTATTACTATTAATGTGTGTTTTTTGAACAAGTCATAAATTTCCACGTATTATTATGTATATGCAGGTACATTCATTAAATCGAAACACGATTTAATTTCCAGAGCGCACTCACCTGAGACCCGGGTAATAGTAATAGTCTATTGTCCATAAATATAATTCACACCATCTTAATACCTTTACGTACACATTTTAATTAATGATTTCCAAACAGTCATTTGTTAACTTCATAAGAAAATCTTCAACCGTTTCATTATTTTTAAATGAAAGACCAAACGAACCAAACGTTTATAAACGTTCAAATAGTTTTTCTTTAGATTTAGATTTCGTGTATATATTTGTCCGTATCTTTGATTTATATATTACTTTTGATCTTACATCATGTAGGTGTACGTAGGTACCACTAAGTATTATACATAATGTTTTTATGTTAGAATAGGTACTTTATTTTTTATAAATTTTATATCTTGTATAATGGCCAATCGAGGGAATTAGAACAAAAAGCGTCACTTTTCATATAACAAGAATATAAGGCAACGTTGAATATGTTTTGGCAAAAAGTGTCAATTTCACAATTGATAACTGATATTGAAAACATGTTTGTGGACAATTTTAAAATCTGCTTTTTAATCAGTTACAAAAAAGTTTATATAAATCTAAGCTGCTCTTTTTCTTTTAATCTCCACATTAAAGCAAGACATTCATTTTATTAACACGAATTTTTTGTATTAGAAAAGGAGTGCGCAATTAAGATACTTTGCAAATGCATCTACTTAAAACGTTTTCACATACTATAAAAATGCAAATCTTAAATACATGCGAGTATACTCGTTTATCTAAAAATACATAAATAAAAAAATTCAAGGTGACATTATCGTTTATACAGTAATAAGTACCAGAAATTTAATATTATATTCAACTTTTTATCGAGTTTTTATTTTCAATATTTTCATTTAAAATTGTTATGAACTTTTTTCATATACTCACACAAACTATTTTCATTGAAAAAATAGAAATTTAACGAATCGAACAAATAAATTTAATAATCTGTAAATTTCTATTACGAAAAAAATCGTAAAATGAAACTAATCTCGTTAAAAGCAAATGGCTCGATGTGGGGAATAAATGAATAAATTAGGTCAGTTTAACTGTTAACTTTTATTAGATAAATGTTTTATTACTTTTTTATTCGTAGACGGAATGTAAAATATTTAAATTAGCCAAAATTTAAAATAAAGAAAGATCTATTTTAAGCAACACAGATTCATGTATCTATTAAGTGAACAGGTAGTTGTGGAATGAAAAAATAAAAATAATTAATAACGATGTGTAAAATATAGCGGTTTTTCTTATACAAAATCTTTAAAAAATCTCTATATTATCTGTGGAAGGGGGCCATAAATATGATATTTTGCTTTTTGGTTAATATTTTATATTTAAAATCAGGGATGTAAACGTCTTTAATATCGTGTGATGGTAGAAAAAATGTGATTGATATATATAACTGTATGCAATATAAATAAAAAAATACTGCTAGATGTCCAACATTCTAAGGTTAATATTTTATACTACTAATATTACTGTTACTACTTTATATTATTTATACTACAATTTTGTCAAAAATGACGGTAGGTACTTTTACGTGTCAGTTCCTAAAAGATAAGTATTTATTTATTATGATTGATGGATTTAGCTTACCGTTGTAGAAATTATTTTAGTTTTCGTTAGCAGCCATC
This sequence comes from Agrypnia vestita, assembly GCA_016648135.1. Taxonomy (NCBI): domain Eukaryota; kingdom Metazoa; phylum Arthropoda; class Insecta; order Trichoptera; family Phryganeidae; genus Agrypnia; species Agrypnia vestita. Next base: position 487,650 of record JADDOH010000079.1, on the reverse strand, counting down.
TATATTCATTTACATCAGTGATATAATTAGACAGTGCATTTGACGAATTGCAAGGAACCCTAGTTTTACAAAGGTAAGTACAATATGTGTGTAGATTACATAGAAATCCAATTAGTCAACCAGTAAGCTGGTGTGTGTGTGTGTGTGTGTGTGTGTGATATGTTTGTGGGTGTGGGTTTGTGTGTGTATGTGTGTGTGTGAGTATGTATGTATGTATGTGTACGTATGTGAGCATGCACAATAATAATTATTTTTTCAATTGATTCAGCAACATTGTATATTGACATTTTTAAAAATATTGATTATATTTTTTGTTTATAAATTATTATTATATATATATATATATAAATAATACAATCAATATTTTAAACGACAATTATTATTCATGATGATCATTAAAATTGACTGAAAACATAAACAATGTTATTTTGAATCAGGTTAGGTTAGGTTTTTTTCAATTGGTTGAGAAACTTTGTAGATTGACATTTAAAAAAAAAAGATTTTATTATTTTGATCTACTTATATTACATAATATAAGCAGATTAAAACAAATAATAAAATCTTTTTTTAGGTAAATATTTTTAAAATTATTTCATATTTAAATTTAAGACGTCCTTTTATTCATTCATTCGTTACAAAAACATATGCTGTAATTGTTGAAATTGATCATAGGTTCCGGGCTTCTTCGGGATACGGGCTACACGGACGATAGCCACGTCACGGACGGAAGGATCCCGGTCACACGGCGGATCACCGACACGGTTTTTTAAATGGTATTAGTACTTATTTTATATAATTACCCGCGTGGCTACGCAAGTGCATATTTTATCAATTTGGGTATTAACCTTAACATATAGAAGATATATTTCGCCACGGACTTTTTATAGAACTCATTAAGTTCTACAACTTCTGTAGAAAAGTATTTAAATGTCTCTTACCGTTAAGGCAGCGTTCGCAAAAAACGCATCGCTCGACCATTTTTTCGACTTTAGTTATAAAATAGGTCACCACGAAAAGATCTTTCATTTTAATGGAATAATATATAGCCTATATCTACTCTAAAAGTCTATTCTAAATATTGGTGAAAGAATTTTGAAATCGAATGAGTAGTTTTGGAGAGTACCTCCTACATTCAAACTTAAACTTACAAATTTTACCTCTTTATATAGAAAATAATATTCATCAAAAATACATATTTTAGACAAAATTCTAATGATTGCGTGATAAGTAGGCGTGATGATACAAATCTGTTTGATATCCATGTCGCTTCATCATCAAATAGACAAGTCATTTTTAAGAATACCCAGACATCGTGGAGGTCCGACACTACAGTCTGTGTATGAGTAAAAATTTTTTTATATACTATCTATTTTGGTTTCAAATGATTTATATGCCATTACTATACAACTGTTGGGTGTTGAAAAGTGATACTGCACCCTAGTCTATGTATGATGCAATTTCTGTTTCGCATTTTGAGTTTGTAATGCCAAGTATTTATAAATCCTTTATACTCTATATTCCCCTCACTCAACATATCATACCCGACTACTTTCCAAAGATCTCATCTATAAATGCAAAAGTCGTTAATGCAAATTAATTAATGAATTATACGGGCATTAATTAATAAATACGTCCCGTCATTTTTGAGTATTGGGAGAGTAATTATCAAATGGGTACTGTAAATCTGAGCCTTGAGCCTATTTATAATTGTTGGGTTAACAATTACCAAAATGGCATAATTATTCTTTTTAGAATGGGTCGGAATGTCTGCTCCAGCATTCGCATTTGCTCGCAGATAGCCACAACCCTCGGGCAAGAACAAAATGAAAAAACAACTATTTATATTACCTACTTTGTATTTCCCTCCAGGATATATTGCTAGTATGTATGGTAGTAATTGACGGTTGGCCGATCAATGATCTTCGGTGAGTGATGGTATTACCCTTTGGCCGAAGACCCCGAGGTGAGAAGGAGCTAACGTGGCCAGTGTGAATTGTGTAGTTCCCACCGGCCACAGACGTTGCAGGTCGAACGATAAATTGTCAAAAAGTGTGAAATAAATTTAACTTTAACGCCCTCGTTAACAGCCGGTCTAGGATAGGATGACCACGCAGTTTCCAAAATAGAGTTATACTTAAAATATTAATACGATAGCGAGTAGCTCGCTGGTGCAGTGTGGTTAAGACTAATGCCTAGTGATCCAGTGGTTGGTGTTGACTGCCCCATTCCAGGAGACCAGTAAATTAATCCTTTTTTCATTGACCAGGCGTTTACCCTAGTTTGAAAATAGTAAGAATATCGATGTGATAATTAATAATAATAATCTGTAATTGAGTAATCAAAAACATTGATTCAAAATTCATTTTAAATGACCATCCTAAATTAAAAATAACAGATATTTTTTTGGTTATTTTTTTTAATCGGGCTGGTAGTGCAGGGTCATGGCCAGTTTTTCCGTAAAACTTATTTTTCTATATTAAAAATATAACTTATTATAATAAAAAAGAACAAGTGGTGGGAAAAAGGTACCGCAGTACTACATCTTTATTTAAGGCGATAATCGGTCATTGTGAGCGAAATTCAGCTGTGCACTTTTTTCACAACTTCTCCTGCATTTTGTTTCACATTTTTGTACGGAAAGGTGTCAAATTAAAATTTATTCAGTAATAATATATTTTAAATACACATATTTTTCTAGAACTACACTGCTAACTAAATTATTTTATAAATTAATAAATTACCAAACCATCGATGTTTAAGAACTGAAGAAAATTGCTCCAATCTGTTGGCTTTATATAACTGTATGGACGTGTGACACGATTTAATTTCACCAATATTACAGTTTTAGTAAAATTTGTGCTAAAAAGGACACTGTTATTGAATTTTTATTTTTGTGTTTTTTTTTCAATCCTTTTTACATAATTGATAAGTTTATATATTTTATTTATTTTATATACTGTTTGAGGATGGCCCCGTCCCCGTTAAAAGCCGCAAAAACCGTAGAACTTGTATGAGAAGATGTATGAATGTGGCGTTCAATCCTCTCTGCCTACCCCTGCGGGGAAACCGCATGACGGTTAGTTAGTTGTTATATTTATTGAAGTTAAAATAAACTTTTTAACTTTAAATTAAAACAATTGGTATTCTTCTTTTCCTAGTGCCATGTCAGGTCCGCCAAAGTTGACTATCACTTGAGAGTAGATGTCCCTGTCTCTAGCGGCTCTTCCACCGTCATTATTCCTGTCCAATCTCATATGCGAGTATTACGGAGCCATGAGATCTGCTTCCTGCCGACACCCCACTTCCCCTCGCAAATCCAATGGTTATTATTCTTTTATACTAAAAACATCAAAATTTTATTCGGAATTCTTGATTTCAGCTATTTAATCAAGACTTAGGGTAATTGTGCCCTAAATGACAAATATGTCATCTAACAAACTGACAATATAGAGTGCACGCACACCCTTTGATTTGAGATCAGACCTGTTTTAAACGTAGTCGCAATAATTTACATTTGAATTTGGTTCCAATTTTAATACGTTAAACTCTAAAATTAGTTCTTAATCCCGTTTTTTGTTTTTATTTAAACTAAATTGAACTTTGTAGTGCACACACTTAGAGTTAAATTGAATAATTCAAACTCTAGAGGAGCAGTCCCTCTCATCACTGTGTATGGGTGTAATTTATAACTAACCTAAATACAGTGGGCAAATTTTTGTGTGATCTTGAAGGTATGCTGAGAAGCGGAGACTTTTGTAAGAGTGCGATGATGTTTATGGGTGTTTTCTCAGAATTCATGTTCAATTGTTATCAATCCATTATGAGGAACTATAGTAGTGTTAAATTTAACTTAATGTGTGTGCATTACAAAGCTCATTTTAGTTTAAATTAAAATAATCATGTTGCATCACAATAACTGCCAATTAATAATATCTTAATCCCATATTCATTTGTCATTTGTTTTTTTTAAGTATAGAATTTAGCAAAAAAAAAAACAGGGTTTGTTTGAAAACGCAAAAAACTATGCATTTTCTTATTTTTTAAATAACCGGCCGGGCCCCACAACTTCATTATTTGAAGCTTCTCCGATTTAGTAGCTCTGATCCCTCGCGAGTTAGGAGCATGGTCGCCCCGTTGGGTGCGGTGTCCCAGCGCGCGGGCAGTGATGCGTCCCTCGCCGCGGACGACAAAAAAACCTATTTATTATAAGAGTAATCTTTATCTGATTGTAAAATACGGACGCGAGAAATCATTAGCGCGCCTATGCACTCGCTAGGAAGATGCTAATTTATCTCGGTGACAATCCGGCCACTTTATGACGCATGTTCCGCTCTGCGGGCGATGCACACACACGAGCGATTATTTCACGCAGCCTCGAAGCTACATCACGCGTGAATGACGTCCGCGTGTCCGCCGAGCAACTTGTACAGATGACTGAAACGTCAGATTGAAAACGATCTGTTTTATGTTTTCAGCATAAATTTCCCGCTCAACAAGTTTATTAATGCCCAACAACCTGTTTGCTCCTTTTTCGGTGTACACAGAACTAATATGGTATCATGGATCCAATTTTTAACACAGAAGCTTATCTATTCTCATCGGTTGACCGCTATTGCCTATACAATATATATAGAGGTAGTTTGTAAGTTTGGACATAGGAGATAATCTCCGAAACTACTCATCTGATTTCAAAAATTCTTTCACCAGTATTTAAAATATATTTTGAGGATGGCCGAAGGCAATATATGATTCCGTTAAAATAAAAGGGCTTTTCGTTGAACGCTGCCTTAACGGTAAGCGATATTTAGATACTTTCTATAGAGAAGTTGCAGAACTCAAACAGTACACTTTTGACTTAATGAATAATCGTTCAAAATAAGAACTAATATTATTTTAAGATTTGGTAGAAATCGGTTTGTTTCATACACATTTCTACTAATTTCTTCATCCAAAGTGTCTAAAATATCTAAATAAAATCTATATTTCCGCTATAATTCCGGAAGACGGTCCAGCAAGGCAATCCAATCACAGATGCCAAAACCTACAAAAAGAGACATCAACACAATTCTATGCTTACCGAATTATGGTCCCGAGCGAAGCCGGGCCAACCAGCTAGTTATATTATAAATACGTAATGCCATATTTTTTATACAACTAGTGAATTGATTTATATATTAGATTTACGTATAATATATATTTGCTTGTTATAATTCGTTCTTTAAATTATATATTTATAATGGTTTAGTTTTATTTATAATAAAACAGTTATCTCTTATAAATTTTATAATAATGTCTCTTTTTATGTTTTAGCTGAATATTTTTTTCGAACCGCAAAAGCATTCTATAACGGAATAATATAAAATCTCTAAAATTCAAAATTATCCTCAGGTATCTTAATAGTCGAATGCTTCACTGTTTTTATAAAAATCTAATTAAACGTTGCCCATCGAAAATTCTTGATCTACGTTGTCGTCCTGAACTGCAAAATATTTAATATAAAATGGAAACGTTTCGAGTTATCAATATTAAAAAACTGAATGTACAAGTATCAGTAAATACTTTTAAGCCATTCTGAATTTCTGAAAAGCATGAAAAAAACTAACCCATAAAAACCAAGTTTTTATTATACTACCTTTCTAATCTACTTGTGGAAACTGGTTTGGCGCCTAACCTACGCATTGGGCTTCGGTCGGGCGACGCTAAGGTAGTAAAAAATTTCCAAAAATCCAAAATTATACTAGAATCAGTTTTAGTGTCTACCAGATGCGTCGCAGTCTCTTCATACAACTGAGTAAGTTGTATGAAAAAACCATTAAAAATTTCTAAAAATGAAAATTTGATAGATCTTCTTGATCGTTGCCACGAATCTGTTTGCAAAGTTTCAGCTTGATTGGATCACGGGAAAAGGTTTAAAAATCGATACAAAGTTTTTTCGTCAGACAAGCAAACAGTCGCTACAAGTTAAAAGAAAGGGGGTAATAACCAAATAACTCGTCATTTGTGGAATACACGAATATTTAAAATGAATCGAACGCTCTTAAAATTATTAATTAGAAATCTACATCATCTTCCCAAAAACTCACTGAAAATGTATCGACATAATTTAATAGAAAAATTCATGCAAATTAACTACAGCACGAACACAATACAAGAGTAAGAGATTCACTAAGACTGCCATTCAGAAAGAATTCGAATTCTCAAAAAGCTATGATCAATAAAAGGAAAATATAAAAGGTACTAAAAATATTGATTTTTAAAATAAAGCTTATAAAATATCTATTGTGTAAGTTTTAAATCGATTATAATTTGATGAATATTGTGTTTACATTAGAACATCGAATACATAATTCTCTATGTAGCTATCACTATCACTAACCCTACCAGAGTAACAATGCTAATGCTATCAGACGATGCTTCAATACGCTAGATGGCCCTGTCCTCACAGACTTAGCTCGCGGCCGAAACGACGCAAACAAAACTAATGCTACTAGATGGCATTGTTTGCAAGTTAAATTAAGTAAAATTTCAGGAATTATATAGGTCATTTGGATTAACAGAAACAGTGAGTTCATTCATGTGTGTTGATGTATAAAATAATTCGCTTACATTTTCTATTGATTTCGCAATATTTTTTTATTGTGTAATGTATAACTGACATTCATTTAACACTAAAATTTTCTAGCTAATATTTCTTTACGTACGCAATATTTTATTAAAACTAAATATAAATAAAAATGTCTCATATTTGACATAAAACTTGAACATATTGATATTATAAAACAAACAGTCACTAAATACTTGCACGCGTTCCTGAACATCTGAGAAGTAAGACGACAGTGCGCGCAGCGATGCCGGAATACAAGCAATAAGTACACGAATGCTACAGACGCATTCAATTAGAGTTTACAAATCTACTAAAACAAACCGTGCAATACAAAACAAACAGGTATTTAACAACGCGTGACCCTCGCGACTGGCCCGCAACTACCGGCCACCAAGCAACAGCTATGCGCTACACACTACCGCCAGGTACACGCCGGGTCCTAATTCGCGTGCATTCCCTTTTGCCTTGCCTTTCTGCGACCTGAAAAATCCAAACTAATGAGACGTTGAAAATAATTGCATTCGGCACTGTTCGTTTGGTATTGATCCAAATGGCTGCCTTGGACATTGTATACACGGCCTTACATTTGCATCGTGCATACTAATTTTCTTCTTGTTTGAGATAAAGGTGATTGTTAAGCAACCTCTTTGCACCTCACTGCACACCGGCAGTAGGAAAACCTAAATTGAATTGGAATTACCATTATTGGAGATAGATACAACGATACTGCAGAACGTGCAATTTTGTTGATTCCGATTAGAGGTAAAGAATTTTTAACAGGGTATTATTTATTATTAATTAGCTGGCAGTTACTTTCTAAAGCAACATGATAATTAAAAACACTTAACTTTACAACACACATGAGTAATACGTTTTTTCAGTAATATAGTTTTAATACGCGATACCTTAAAAATATAAAAACCATTTTTTTATTGCAAGTTTTCGATTTTTAAACTATGTTACTTGTAGGGCAAAGGCAGCAGTATCCCAAAAATTTAAAAAATGCTTTGACTGCAGTCACCGAGGATTACTAATTTAAAATGTACTGAATCTATCGCTTCCAAAATCATGTTTCCTATAAATTGTTAGACTGTGTTTCCTCTAAAATTTTGAATTCAGTACATTATAAATTAGTAATCCTCGGTGACCGCATTCAATTTTTGTTTTGGATATTGCTACCTTTGCTTTTATACCCCACACTTCGTTTATTTTTGCAATGATTGAAACCCTATCCTCTGAATATGCACTGCAAGTAAACCACTATAAAATAATTTTACCGCAATGCGATTCGATTCGATTTTCGAGCTAATTGTACGAGCACTTTATTCGTAATAAATATTTCATATATTTACATTGCGGAAAAGAATGACGAATGAACAACAGTGTGGGAACAAACAATAGGTAAATTATGTACATATTAAGAAAATTTTTATGTCGAATCTCGCACATACTCGAACGGCAGATATCGTGTTACGCCTGTATGGAAGACACATCATTTTTCGTCTCAGAGATTTATCGGTGAAGGTTGTGTGAATGATTTGCGTCAATCATAGCTCGCTCCTTGCTCAAATCTGTAGTATAGTTTAAAATTTTAACACAAATCTCATTCCCGTACACGCACTATTAGACTTTTTTTATACATAATTTTTCCATTAGCAGAGAATTTTGATGTAAAAATATGGTTTTACATCCAGCTTAAGGGGTTACAACACTAGGAGCCAGAAATTCAGGTAGAAATTGTGAAATTTTATTACAAGGTTTTTTGTATTGATTTATTAAGATACATATTACACAAGTATTATTTTTTTAATTTTTTTTTTTAAAAAAAAGTCACCGCGTCAATTAATTTTCCAGCTCCTCCGCCATAACTGAGATGCAACTTTCCTTGGTGCACATTTTTTTCTGTTTTCAAAAATTTTACAATAACATATTTATTTAATATGTAGTTTAATGAGTGCCAATAAAAAAATGAAAATAATTAACCATTTTGTGAAAACTCACCCAACTTATAACTAAATTTTAGGCTCCCATATTAGTGTAATCCCTTAAAAATATGTTATAAGCTTGAAAGAAATTATGTAATATGTTTTCATGGTTATTTATTTATTTCCATACTTGAACTCTTGTGTTTGTATACAAAACTTTTATTTACAAATAGTTTCAATTATTTAAATGACAATTAAGGATAAGAACAATTATATTTTTTTAATATCTTATGCCCTCCTCACTATCTGAACACTGATCTTAGCGAAAAGTGTACAGTTAACTGGGATAACAAGGCAGAACGATATAAGTATAATGTATTACTAGTTATAAAGTTTTATAGTTTATGTATAAAAATAAATTTAAAACGTCATGTTTGTTTAGAGCATGTGAAGATATATAAGGAAGATGAATTTTAAGAATTGCGTAATTTAATTTTGAAAATGAGAAAAAAATGTATTGTAAAAAAATATAATTATGTTGGATGTTTATTTGATTATCAAAATTTTCACAAAAAAATACATTTTTTAAAACACACTTCTTTACAAAAACATGAATAATTTATATAAATGGTTACTATTATTACTATTATAATTGGTTACAACTTTCCCCATTAGAAATGTCCATATTTGTACTGGGGTTATGTGAGTATATTTTCTTTAAATACATTAATATGTAGTTACACGCAGTTCGTGTCTGAGTGTGGAGATCTGAAGGTATTATTCTCGGAAAGGAGGGGTTAAGTACAAAGAGGAGGTGATGCTAGTTGCACGTGAGAGTAACTGGAGGAACAAGAGAATGCAATCTAGTGTCGGGGCATCTCACGAAGTGGTCCCAGAGCCTCCTTTTAATGCATATTATGTACACTATAATACATGTTTAATATACACAAGTACCTACGTGATATCGTCTCGTTCTTATCGCGCCAGTACCTATAACTGAACAGGATTTGTCAGGTTTGAAATATTGTTTTAAGTAAATTGACTAATTGACTTAATAAGATGAATGTCTTTTGACCTGATTTAATTCGTATTTAAATAATTGTATTAAATTTCTCTGGGTTCTTTAAACGTTTAAGTTTTACGTGTTTTCAAAATATATCCACCCTATTTTTAAGATAGCAATATATCGTAACAATCGTGTCTTTACCGCTATTATATAACACCAGCTATAACCCGTCAACAATGACGGATTTTTTATTTTAATATTTCAACTTTACTTTAAGTAATTATTAGTTATATTTAATTAGTCAACACAAAAAAGTGTTTATTTTAATATTTCAACATTCAACAAAAAAGTCTTTTATTTTAATATTTCAACTTTACTTGAAGTAATTATTAGTTATATTTAATTAGTCAACACAAAAAAGTTGGGATATCAATATAAAATTTAAACTTTTATGTACTATTTTTTAGCGTTTTTATGTTTTTTATTATGTTTAAAATTTTAATAATAATTAGCTAACAGTGTTGCGTTTTTATTAGTATTATACAATGATTATTACCTATCAATATTTATTTTACTTATCTAACCCAATTTATAATACTAAATCAGGTGTTCAGGAGATCCAAAACAAAATTTTATAATTTCGTTCGTTAATGAAATATGTCATGTTGTTTTCATCTAATTTTTGCACCAATATTTTTGTTTTTTGCACAAAAACGTTGAATCAAGTTGACTAATGTCATTTTTTATTGCCAAATTGTTCAAATAATTAATCATGTCGTTTGTCCTTTTCAAAAAATTAAAGGTTTATTTGATTTTATTTAACGCATTTTATTTTATTTTCTGACTCATCCAATTTTTCCTTGCTAGATATGTATCTAAAGAAAAGAATACTTAACTGAAAACTCAATTTTATTGACTTATTCGGTTGTTCCTTTTGTATACAGAAATATACATTTTTATATACATATATACAAATATATACAAATATACAAATAAAATACACAAAATATTTTTTTATATCTCTTTTTTATATATTTTAATCTCGATATGGCTTATTTCAATTGTTCGTTGAATAAAACACGAATAAACTCATGAAAAATGGCTTGACGAAAATAAGAATAACGCAGAAAAACATTGGAATTCTTAAATTAACGTTTCAATCACGACGGGCATGTCCCGGTCAGAATTGGTTGAAGGATTTGTCATTTTACTTTTTTTAGTTTGTGCACCAGATGGGTCCTCGCTTAATAAGACACACAGCAACATTATCAGTTGTCATGATACAAGACACACACATCGAACCAAAACTTTTTTCAGTAAAATTAATTAAGGTTTTCCTTCTCCCAATTAATTAATATACCTTAATTGCTTAAGGAAGCACTGATCGATTAGGGCTTTTAATGAAATTGTGACTGCGCTTTATATTTTCACATTTGTCACCGATTCTTGTGAAATTTGCTCGGTGAAAATGAAACTTTCTCGTATAATTCTCATATAATTTTAAATTGTTAATTCATTCTTATGCTTATTTTATTTTATTTGAATGATACAGATAATCAAAAGATCATTTAATGAACCTCATTGTAGTTCTAAAAATATATATTAAAGCAAATTATACTTATAAATTAAAAAATTATGTGGGAAAAATACTCCTATTGAAAAAATATTTGGAACTTATGCATAGTAAGTTGTAGTAAAATTGGTAATGTTCCGAAATCATATTCAGCTGGTAACCAAATATTTTTTGACTAGATAAATTTATCGGTATAGATTCTATACTGGTTCATCCAAATGATTTTAAATATCATAGTTACTAGATAATAAATTTTCTTAAATTACAACTTAACAATAAAACGTGTTTTCATTTTCAAAAATAGGTATTTTAGTTAAATATGATGATAGCAGGGGCGTAGACTGAGAACAAGAAGCGTGAATTTTATTTAAACATATATTTGGAAATAAATCTAAATTAAATATTTATCTGGCAGAATATTATTATTAATATCTGAATAATATGTTAATTATTGTGATAGGAATATTACGAGATAAATCTCTTATTTCGGTTTCTTTTCAAAATATATGCTTAGGAAAAAGTTATGCTTCTTGTTCTCACTGCACGTCCCTGGATGATATTCAGATAGTTACGCTTACATTCCTCGTTAGTGGAGTCTTCTTGAGATGGATAACTCTAACAAACTATAAATTAAAACATTTTCTAATAACATAAATATACTGTGGTAATGTAAAAATTTTTCCACGCTTAATGGATAATTTAAGAAATACGGCAGTGTCAGTATTTAAAAAAAATCCTAAGAGAAATAAATATTGGCAAAAGCTTCACTAATTGGTCGTCAAAGTTAACAATCAGCTCTCCAGCTACGAGAGAGAACAAGTGTATCAACAAGACTTCAGCACCTTAACGATATGACTTCCTTATTGCAGAAGTCACCGCGAAGTCCGCCTCATTATTGGCTTCTGCGGAAGGACAAAAAACGTAATGGCCAGACATAACTGGTGACGGCCATACCCTCACGTCACCACTCGCTGGTTAATTTGACAGCCAACCGATAATTCAATTTAATGGTTATATAGGAAAAACTTTATTCAGCGGAGTATCTTCATTTGTGGCTTTAATGAGTAATTTATTTGTTTCTAAAGGAAAACCTTTTTACTATTACAAGATGCAATTTATTGAATCCCGTTAATGAATATAACTTTCTGTATTTTTACATTTAAATACGATACTATTATGAAAATCGGTTTGAACAGACTTAATAAATGAAAAGGCTTGACCGGGTACAAAGAATTAAAGTTCAGGATTGGAAATTTTCGTAATATGCCTATGCATATTATGACAAACTCAATGTTTAAAATTAATTCTTTTTTAAACAAATTAATTTATGGCTTATAAAATACCAATAATTTCGGAAAAAAATATTTTCTTCATCAGGAAAATATAAAAATAATCCTAAACATAAAGTTATCATATTTCGTTTTTCTAGTACCTTACCGTTTAAAAAAATAGTATGATAAAAGAAGCGGGAAAATGATTTCAGAGAATATTTTTAAGATAGGACAGATGGTTAAGTTTTTAGTTATTAGTGATGTTATGGTTATTTTTACATATTTTTTAACCAATTTGAAACCAACATTATTGATGAGTAAAATAGATACATCCAGTTTCTTAGAAAAAGTAAATGCATTTTCCAATGAATTATTGGAAATATTTTTAATATTTATAGCGTTAACTTTGTGATCTACAAAGGTAATTATTAATTGGAGAAATCTAACAAGCTTTGTTATATAATAAAAAATAAATCACACAGATTGTTTTCAAACGTCTGCCGGTTTCGAAGCTGAAATGTATGTTCGTCTGACGAAGGGACATATAGTTCAGTATTGTACCAGTGTAGTTTGTACAAAGTTTGTTAGTTTTCTCAAATTAATAATTATTGGAAAACTATTTTTTTTTGCTTTTCGTGTTTCCATATATTGAACAGCATATTTATTTTATTTTATTCATTAATGTATGTATTTAATAAAAAAATACTTTATATATCTAAATACGTACATTTTCTGTAATATAAACACAATATTAACATTTTATAATCTATTTAAACTAACACAAAATCTATTTTAAATTTGGATATTTTCCTTTCTTTGTTTCTCTGGTATTTTGTTAACAATCTTCAGTCCACGGTACAGCTTTTCGAGATCTGGACTTCGTCATGATTGGCCATCTCACGTATAACTTCCACTTTTATGATGTTCCTACTCGTGCTGTAACTATATTGGGACAAACCTTTTACAATGTTGCTTCTTTTTTACTTATCATTGTTTCTTAACAAGTAAGAAAATCGTACTGAACTCAATATTTTCCCACTTAAGCCGTATTATATTAGGTCCTTACATATGAAATTGGTGTTTAGTATGGGAGGAACATAAAGCCGATTTTTTTTATTATAATATATTTATTTAATCAAAGTATGTACCATTGCTATCTATGCACTTTGGCCATCTCATAGGTAGTTCATCGATCCCTTTACTAAAAAAACCATTCGGACGGGAATCAATAAAATCTTTGAAGGCGGTTTGGACTGCCCCATCGGTGTTGAATTTTTTCCTTTGCAAGAAGTTATCCAAATTTCTAAAAAAATGGTAATCTGTTGGGGCAAGGTCCGGAGAGTATGGTGGATGTCTTAGACATTCCAATTGAAGCTCCTCTAATTTGGTAGCCGTCTGTTGTGCAGTGTGTGGTCTAGCGTTATCATGAAGCAGCAGTGGCCTAGAGCGATTAACCAGCCTCGGTTGTTTAGCAGCTAGCTTTTCCATCATGGTTTGCAGTTGCTGACAATAGACATCTGCCGTGATCGTCTGGCCAGATTTAAGAAAGCTGTAGTGAACGACACCAGCACTAGTCCACCAAACGCTCACAAGTAACTTTTTTGGAGTCAATTTTCGCTTGGGGCATGGTTTGGCTGGTTCGGCAGGGTTCAGCCATTGCGATGAGCGCTTCCGATTATCGTACAGGATCCACTTTTCATCACAGGTAATGATTCGATTTAAAATCCCTTCATTATTGTGCCGGTTGAGTAATGCAACGCAGCAGTCAACGCGCGTTTGTTGATTTGCTTCACTCAATTCGTGAGGTACCCACCTTTCAAGCTTTTTTACCTTACCAATTTGCTTCAAGTAGATTAAAACAGTTTTATCACTAACACCGCAGCCTGCAGCTAACTCGGATGTGGTTTGCGATGGATCCGCTTCCACAATAGCCTTCAATTCTTCATTATCAACTTTGGTCTCCGGCCGTCCACGGGGCTTGTTCTGCAGGTCGAAATTTCCAGAACGAAAACGTTGGAACCAAAAACGCACTGTGTTTTCTTTTGCGGCACCGTCGCCATACACATCATTAATCATTCGAGCCGTTTCTGCAGCACTGGTGCCACGGTGGAACTCGTACTCGTAAATAACGCGATATTTCAAGTTTTTCATTTTGTAAACTGAGTGACGCAAAGAAAAAAACAATTGAGGAAAAAATAAATGAATTATAATTTTCAAAACATAAATACATGAGTAAATAGCTGTATAAATTTGGATTTGGAATTCCTAACCAAAGAGAAGATATTTGAGATCAAATTTGCCAGTACGGCAAAACGCCAATTTCATACGTAAGGACCTAATATTCGCTCTATCTCCGCGGGTTTAATACAGTTGGCAAATAAAATTTTCCTACTATAGCGTGTTTCTTCGAAAGGTAATTTTTGGGGAAAAGTGCGTGCACATCACTTACAGAAAATTACTTATTCTATATTTTCTGACATATTACATTTTTTGTGTGTATTTCAACGCGTTATTTAAATCGATTATTACTTTCGTTTTACTGGAGTGCATTAATTATAGTATCTATAAATTCAATCTTTTTTGGGTTATATGAATTAGTTTATGGTAATTTGTAAAGAATATTGCATAGTTAAATGTAAGTTTTTGGACTTCTTATATACAATAAGTATGCGTTTACTTATGATGACATTGTCATCGAAGATATCATTAATTGCGATTGATCATTATTTTCTTGTCTCTTGTAAAAATAAAGTTTTATTGATATTAGTCAATTGCCGATTTAATTATATATGTATAAAAAAATTATAAATTTTATATACATTTTCGCGACACGTATAAGCAGTTTATATAAATATAATATGCATTTTTCTTTGTATAAATATAAAATTATATACTTCAAAACATAATATGCATTTTAACCGCATGTATATTTGTAGTAGGTATACATAAAATATGTTTATATGAGTATATATTTTTTGGTGCATAGTCGGTAACAGCATAACCTAAGTTTGTTCTGTGTATAGTTTTCTGGGATATTCTGCCGTGTATATGTGACCTCTCTGGCTGAGGTTTCGAATCCCATTGCAGGGTGCATCATCAGGGCTGATGTGATGGGTATGTGCTGAAGTGTAGGTTAAGTATTGCCTTGCAATACCGTACCGAAGTCAGGGTGTATTCAAGTTTGTGTTAGGTTAAGTACTGGATTGCAATACCGTGTCGAAAGCAGGGTGTGTTTGTGTGTGTGTGTGTATGTGTTTTGATGTAGTATGTTGTGTTTCCGTATCGGAGACAGGTGTTGTCAAGAATTTATATAGTGTTATGTCACTGTTTTATCGACTAACGGATGTCGGACTGTGCGAACGTTGATTTGATTTATCCTGCAGCGCCGGATACCACGAGGTTTTTAGCTTAAGACCGTCATCCCTATTAATGTTTACCGGGTGCTTGTATATTACGATTGCTTCTTTGACCAGGCGCGTGTGGCGACTTTTGGGCTTTCCTAAGATTTCAGCTCAAATGAAAAATGGTGAAAAACGGATGACCGAGTTTGCATACTCTCTTATGCTCATTAACCCTCTTTGAAATCGTGCGTGCTGTTTGTCCCACATACACTTTGTCGCAATCTTGACAGTCTTCATCAAGACAGACAAACATCGTCGGTCTTAAGGGGATCCCGATCCTTCGCTGGTCTTAAGAAGTCCTTATTCATTAACCGATCCTTAACCTTGTTATTTGTGCTGACACAGCACAAATAACAAGGTTAAGGATCGGTTAATGGCTAGGTTAATGACAATCCTGTCTGTTACATTATGTATATGGATTTAAGGCAAGAAAGCATAGGATCTGAAACGTCGGCCAAAGAGGTCACATATAGACGGCAGAATATCCCAGAAAACTATTCACAGAAAATTATGAAAACCTAAGAACATTTTTACCTAAGTTTATGTCTACTGCTCTGGTGATCATTGATTGTAATCACATGAAAACCATAATTTTAAATTTACATAAAGATAAGGTGATTTAAGGACGTGAATCTAGTAAGAACAAACACTATATTAAATTCAGAAGAGGTATCAAGGCTTATATAATTCATAATAATCTGTTAACAGACATTTTACTTGAGGCGAAAACGAATTGCTTAATACTTTATCCATAAAATGGATTAAAGCCAATGAATTAATGTACGTAAGAGTACAGGATTTAGTGTAGACAAAGTTTCGATTAGTCTGATATTGATACCATCTGTTATATTCCGGCTGCGTGATCGAATCGCATTGCGATTGTGTATTTGGCTCATTACAGCATGGTATATTTCGCCAGGATTTATGTGTACATAACTCTAATGAGCCTTTCCTTATTCCACGGTCTAATTATTGTTCTCCACTCCGCCACAAACAAAGCAGGTTTCGCGCTTGCGTGCCAGCCCGGACGTTAAGCCAAACCTAATGATACTCTTGTTTGCTCTGTAGGAGAACAATGTTCATTGTTTCAGCGAAGTTGGAAAAATACCCCCGGGATAGTAATTACTAATGATAGCAAAATTAGCTTAACAATAAATAATTAATACTTGTTATGCCAACGCCATATGAAAGGTCTAGATGTGTGGTACACATAGCCTCACATAGCCTGGTGGCTATTCATACGCTTGTAACGATGGCTATCCATATCTCCGTTACGCATAAAACAGAAGCTATCCAAATGTCTGTAACGCATCAACTCGGAGCTATGTGTGTGTATCTCTATTGCGCATATAGCAGTGGCTATCCATATCTCCGTTACGCATAGAATGTAATGCATAAAGTGGAGGCTATCCACATCTCTGTTATTTATAATCTGGGAGGCTTTTCGTATTTGTGTTACGCACATGCATCCTAAATCCGCGTATTGCTCATACACGATTAGAATTTGTGAATAAAGTCCAGTCCTTTAGTAAATATTAGAATGCCACCCTTAGTATTTTTAAAGCTCGTTTAATATTTTTTTATGATATAAATTAATTTTTGTCTTCCGAGGCAAGACTAATGTACGGAAGTGAAGCCTGGAGCTGGCAGAAGAGGAACGAACGTAGACTGAATGCAATGGAGATGAGATAACTTTTGTTACCTCATCATAGACGTTTGTGTGGCAAATCGATTTATGATAGAGTAAAACATGAAGACAATAGGAAATAATGTAAAGCTGATATTAGGCATTGTTAATACAATCAAAAAAGGGTCGCTCTGATGATTTGGGCATATTGAGCGAACGAATGAGGAAAGAATGGTAAGAAAAAATACGAAGCAGGTGTTGACGGCACCAAAAAGACAGGACAATCGCGAAAGATGTGGCACGATTTCATCAATCGTCGAGCTTGTGTGTTAAGATATATGTATGTTGATGAAGTGAGAATTGTGTATCAGGACAGAAGAGTGTAGCGTTCTATCCTTTCTGCCTACCCCCGCGGGAAAACGGCGTGAAAACAAAGTGTAATAAAAATGTAGTTAAATGAGAAGAACTTAATCGTAATTTTGGTGGACGCAATTGGCATCATTATTAATTATGATATAACCGGGACTAACTTTGGTACGATTATCTCATTCTATTATTATCTGTGTTCATTTTAATATGGAGCCAATGGTAGTGCAAATGAGATGGAAATATATTTTTTCTCAGAGTCGCACAAAACCTCTCGGCGGTTGATCTATATGTGGATCTAGTATATAAATTATGGTGGTTGTTTGAAATCTAGTTTTTTCTGGATTAAAAATACAATAATGTCGCATTATTTTAAGGACCTTGTCAATTGATATTCGTCCAAAATATTTATTGTTTCACACAATTTTGAAAAACGAACCATTAATGTGTCCCTTAAAGATTAAATTTCCCTTTTTTAAATGAGAATTATTATTTTATTTGTTTTAAATCAAATTTTTATATTCCCTCCATAATTAACGCTATTCTTTTTTATGCTCACGAGATGTACTGCTGTAAAGGCAATTTCTTGTTAAAATAATTGAACAGTCAATAAACCTGGGGAATTATACAAGAAGCAGCCAGACTACATTTTTGAAAAAAAAAATACCTATATTGTTTTTATCGAACGTTCTGTATT
Organism: Agrypnia vestita; assembly: GCA_016648135.1. Classification (NCBI taxonomy): domain Eukaryota; kingdom Metazoa; phylum Arthropoda; class Insecta; order Trichoptera; family Phryganeidae; genus Agrypnia; species Agrypnia vestita. Next base: position 469,180 of record JADDOH010000079.1, on the reverse strand, counting down.
TGTACTGTCGAAAACAACCGGGCTATTTTTATACAACAATTCGGGAAAAAATGTCGATCGCAAAAACCCCATTTTAAAATTTAGAAAAAACTTAGGAATGTGTAAAAATGTCTCTCCAAATTTTTGCAAATCCATTATTGAAACCTCTTAAAAGTCACACAGAATATTATACCTGTATATTATTTGGTAGTGTTAAATGAAAATTAAATCCAAGTTGTGTAAAATTTTTCATAAAAGTGCTCTTATGTCTGAATTTTCTAGTCATTTATACATAACTATGTTCAATTTGTTACTAATTTCATGTTTAGACAAAAGTTCGTGTCAAATTAAATGAATGGGTAGCAAATGGATACTTCCAATAATAGAGATGTTTATCTAGCCTACATTATGAAATAAATGTGTTCTATCGGAGAGTTCCGTGATGCAGTTTATCTCAATTATCCAGAAACATCGGCCTGAATAAAAAGCCGACAGCGTTCGCCTACACCCAATTTATAAGTGTAAATAAATCGATATATTAAAGATACTTTCTCTGTACAGCGAAATGAGTTTACTTGTAAGTTATATGAAATGTCTTTAGAATAATGCTGCACTATAAAATGAATAGAACTGAGCTTTTGTTGAAATAACCTTAGATGGTGGTACAGTCGACTATAATAAACTAGGTAGTGGCCGCTTCGGGGCCAATAGTAGGCCACGACCATTGCTTCCAGAAGTGATATAAAAGAAGAAATAAAATAAAATTAGATTTTTTAGCTAATATTAAATAACTATTCATTTTCTTCTATTTGAGCGTGTTTATGGTTTTTTAGGTAATGGGTAGGTACGGACTCATACTTAATTCACGACTAAAGTAACGTTTCATTTGAGCAAATTCGGAGTTGGTTGAATATACATTGTCTAGAATGTACATTTTGTTAGAAGAGTTTGTTTTATGTGAATACATTTGTTACTTATTTTATACAAATTTGCTTTGCTCTCAAACTTAAACATAGAATTTAAACAATGCTTATAAATGAGACGAACGAATCGAAACCGGTAGCGAATTTGTAGTGAAATACGATAGGAATCGATATTGCCGCATCAAACATAATTTTTATTAGTTCGTTGTCTGTCCGTCTGTCTGTCCCTGCAACTTCGTGTAACGTCTGTAATTTCGTTCGAACTCGCGGACGGGCAATTCATTCGGGCTTGAACCCCAGGCTACCAAACCCGAACCGGCCTTTTAACGCACGTGGCTTCGGCCGCCTCTCCGCAAACCGCCAAAAAGATGCTATAAACAGACACTAGGCCTTAGCAAAGACGCGAACCGATGTTCCGTCATTTTTGACGGGTTACACCTAGTTCATAACCTAACTTTGTATGCAATGCGTATAAAGATAATTTGTTGTCGCGCGTAAATGTTACGCGTTCAATGATTCCAGAGACGAATTGTACAAAGGTACAATGACCTCATCAGGGCGTCATTTCCAAATTCTCAGGTGTTTTTGACTCGCGTTGCATTAATTATGTTGCCGTATAAAGTAATGCCCGTACTCGGGCGCGAGGCCGCGCTGTATGTCAGTGGTAAACAATACCGAAGCTGGCAACAAATTATTAGCGACTGTGTTGAACACAACACGAAACAGCGTTTACATTCTGCACGACTCTTCGCCCGCGCCCTGGCGTCGTGCTCTCCGGCGCTCCCAGCGCTCGGCCGCTATTACAAAACTCCCGCCGTCTGGGCGCCCAAATTCGGCGTTTTTTAAATTTATTATTGATACTATGAATATATACTAGGGCTTAGGAAAAGGCGCGAACCAATGTTCCGTCATTTTTGATGGGTTACAGCTAGTATTGCAATATTTTGTGTAGTTAATTAGTTACACTTTAGGACCATAGGCAAAATACTAGCGCCCTCTGTGTAATCACTTCTCCTACTCTAAGATTTAAATATATTATATTATAGTAAACACAACTTTTTTTTAAATTTGACCAATTAAAATGAACAAAATTTGTGATAGAACATCATAGAGGCGGCCCTCGTAGCCTAGTGGCTGACACTGGCTTCTCACACCGAGGGTTCCAGGTTCGATTCCCGGTGAGATTACAATTTATCTATATGATTTACTCAAGCCTAGGTATTTTGTGATGTGTTTCGCTTCTTAATTGAGCCTTTTGGCCTGTTGAAACGTAAAATAAAAAAATTAAAAATAACATTACACAATAAATAACACAATAAATAATAATTGCAAATAAGATACAAGGAAGACTAAATAATGATTGCAAACAAAATATAAAATACAAAGCATCTTTTCCACAGGCCTAAAGACTCCAAAACCTGTGGCAGAACTTAGAAAGGTTAATAGTAAACGACATAAGTTATATATGAAGTGCCTAATGTCTGTATTATTACTGTAATTAATGTGTGTATTATTACTGTAATTAATGTGTGTATTATTACTGTAATTAATGTGTGTATTATTATTGTAATGTCAATGAGTGATTAGTATTATTCATTTATGTAAATATACTTTTATTTTACTTTGTACTTAAAATTTTTTTTTTTACTTTTTTACTTAAAATTGATTTTGTTTTTTATCTCTTCTGGTTATAAAATGAATAATATTTAGGAACAGTGTAACATTAAATTGTGAAAATGAACCTGTGGACAAACGTTTTTTAAGACGTTTTGTGGGACTAGTAATATTCCAAAAATGTAAAGAAATAATAGATAAATATAAAAAAAATATATCTCACAAGCATCGCGTGACATACAAGCCATTACATTGTATTCATTGCGCGAAGTTTACAAAGGAAACTAAATGTGATCTGGTTACTGGAGTTGTCCTTAAATGTTTGTATTAACCTTAATTTTACCTCCGCATTTTTATTACGAGTACGTTTACTGTTCAAAAATGCAATTGTCTATATATTTTGTTTAAAATTAATAGATTTACACTAGCTTATCATAAGACGAATTTCATCGACGACCATATTACGGTCAACATAAATAAGCCTACTAGTAAATATTGAAAATAAAAAATAAAGGTTTAACTTAGTTCAATTCTCGGACTTAAATATTGAAAAATGATACCAATTAGTCTTTGTACCACTCGTTTATAAACTTTCTAATACAACAAACTTTAAGAGGTTTTGTAAATTTCGCGAATGATCCTGTTAATGCTAAAAACTGGCAGAGTGGGAATACGTAGAAGAAGGAAGAAAATAAGATGTTCTCCGCATCATTTATGAGACGAAATGTCAAATCAATAAATTAGTCTTTCTACTTTACTATGGCGTATTTATTGGCATAATGAACAGAGTAGAGAGGAAACAATTACTAGACCGGGTAGGTAAGTACTCTATTTTAATTCCAATAATGATTTTTTCAGTCGCGGATGATAAAAAGTTAATAATCAAGAATAGTACAGTCTTTAATTCGCAATACCTGAAATTTTTCTAAAAATTAAAGCGAGGTACCTAGGTACTTATCAATTTCAATATTTTAACTTTTATTTTATAATAGGGATTATTTTTGCTTTCTTCAACAATCCTAGCAAATATTTTTACATAATATGAGTGAAGGAAGTGAAGGGATTAAAGTTTTTATATGACAAGTAATTTGTTTTACGTAATTTTACAGGATATATATTATATATTATATATTATATGTAATGCACCATTCCGAGGTCGCATAGCTTGAATAAAAATATATTACCTATTTGCCGTAAAATACACATCACATAGGCTTACGTTATATAAAAAGTAAGTTTAAGATAATTTAGCTGTTTAGTTTAATTTATATAATTTCCTATCAATTCTTTTAAAAAACTGTTGTTCTCTAAACTCTAAAGGCTGCAAAAATTAAATGATTTGAATAAGTATGAAGCCTTTTTAATATGATTTTTTAATATGATGATTTAGAGAGGTACAACTACCATCTACATTTATACATCTAACTAGGCACTCATCTTCACCAACTTACAGTACGGTTGATTTACATTTATACATATTCATCATCATCTACCCACATGGTCCCTCGCAGAATGAAGATTTTTCATTCAACTTTCTCATTTGTGCTTTGCTGCCACTGCGTGAATTTCATTCAACAGTTTTTTTTACCAATTTGACTTGACACCATTGTTGACACCAATAATTTTTTTAATTTATTCTATACAGTATAAATTATTTGGTGATTTCATACTTTTGTTTGGGCATCTTCTAGTTGCACTCCTGTCTATTCTACCTCAGCATATATCTTTCCATTTCCACACGGATGTTAGCAACTTTTATGTTATGTTATGGTGAGAAAGTCTAATAAGCGATGTCATATCAGTAATGTGGTACTACTTACCATCTCGCCGTTTCTCCGTAGGGGTAAGTAGAGAGTATAGAGCGCCACATTTTTTTGTCCTGATATACATCTCGCCTCATCCCCATTCATTCATCACATCATTTCTACACACTCATCACATTCATATACATCATACTCTTAGAGTAATCATGTAATAATGTGGTATGTATTGGATAAAACCCTTACATTTTACACATTAATAAAATACAAAGAGTTAATATCTATAACATTTTTCAGTGATTTAGTTATCAATTTAGTAAATAAATTATTTATTGAAAATTTTCAATAGTCATTGAAAAAATCCTTTCACAAATATAAGGTTTGTATTTTTTAAGTTAAGGTAGGTAGGGGGCGATTTTTTTTACTACTTCGAGAACCAGAACAGCTAGTTTCACCCCTGGTTTGTCTACGAAGCGTTACATATTTCTGAAATATTGAAGGTAGCAATATGACGTCCTGCATACCCGAATACAATGAAGGCATTAAAAAGTATATCAAATATGCAAAAAGTATAACAGGATTCATCATATTCTTTGGGATTAATTCTAACTGACTTATATCTGTGAGTATGCGAATAGAGGCAGTGCATATATAAACATATTTGTCCATTTTAATAAAATAATCTATGAATAAAACCAAACGCCACGAAATAAAATGAAATAATTAATAGATAAATAAAAAATACCATTAATCGTACTTACCTGACCGAAATGAATTCCGCCCAGACATAATTTTTATTGGATTTTAAATTATTCTTCATAAATATTGCATGTCCAGAAAACATACATAACAAAATAATTATCCCTCGGTGAATATTTAGCCGAGAGTAAAGATGTAAAACATAAATTTTAATGCGTTTTTAATTTTATATCTGGCAACCTCCCCCGTATCAGTTTTCTCTCGGTAACTGAATAAGTTTTCGAGACGCGTTTATTTTAATTTAGACTCGTGTAGTTTCCGCTTCAGATATGGTTTCTCTACTGTTTTGTATCCAATCTAAATCATGTTAATCTAGAGAGCAATTTAGCAAAATCATTACAACATAATTTCATTGTAAAAATGATTGCACTCTCATTATAATATCAGCTCTTTTGCTCTTTAGTGACCTGTTTGTATTTTTTTTAAATTAATGCGAACACGGTATACGTGTCGCTAACTATGCTGAATACTTTTGCTAGCGGCCCTCCTAGCCCAATGGTCATGATACTGACTACTCACACCGAGGTTTTCGGGTTCGATTCCCGGTAAGGTCACAATCAAGTGTGTGATTGACTCATGTTTGGGTGTTTTTTGTGATGTGTTTCACCTCTTTAATAAATTTAAATTAATTAATAAATTAATTTGAATTAATTATAAATTTTTAATACCCTTTTTAAATCTTTATAAAGTAAAATTAAAAAACTAAAAAATTAAAAGACTAACTTGGTGGATGAAGTTTGCTGCTTAGACCTCTGAATGACAAGGCAGGAGTCATAAGTCATAACCACTACAGTAACCAGATAATCTTATAGTCTTCTATTTTCATTTTTTCCATCTTGGGTACGAGGGTGCTAGTGAAGTAGCTATTGGAAATTTTCCCATATTTTTCCCAATCTTTCTTGAAGATTCCAAAATAAACTATAATTTTTAAAATATGAAAATTGAGTTGGAGGCTACCTCCTAACATATAAGGTATAATCTTAAACTGTAAAAGTTAAAAAGTCCAGTTTTGCCCTCTGTGGTTGACGAATGCTCAAAGTTGGTCTAAAATAAATCATTTAAAAATAAAGTAATAAGTTCCTGAACTATTCTGCCATGCTTCCGTCCCTACCTTAGACGTCAGCTCTTATTAAGATCCTGTTTGTGTTTAGAGAGGTCGGAATAGCTCAGGAGAGGACTCGAAGAATTTTTAATTGACATTGAAGCTTCTTGCGAATGCCGGAGAATAATAAAAGATAATAATAATAAAAGATAATAAAAATAAGAAGAAAGAACTCAGAATACCAAGGTAATACTTCACGTCATCTTAGATTTTGATTGGTGAGTAGTGACTTCATGGTGTGAAAAATTACGTTGCATTGTGCGCACGTATTTCGTTGTATCCTAAAATTTCACCGTCAACGCGCCTAAAAAATAATTATTTCAATAATATATAATTATGATAGCTTACACTACCAGAAATAATATTTTTCCATACATTATAAGAATAATAGTGATAATTTGTTATCTTTATTAGACATTCAAGTGCAAGAGACACAAATTTATTTTTATCTGTCAAACGTAATGCACACATTGAGTGATAAATTAATGTTAGTGATTTTATATTCGAGTAGAGCACCTTTAGATGTGACGCCCTTGGTAGCGTCCCGGGTCTGCCATGCCCAGGTGACCACTTCTTGCGTGTTAATGACCACGGCAAATAGTGTTAAACTGGTTCATTAACTGATTTAAGACCCGCCGACACACACCACCGCACCTCTTCCTAATACACACCACGGCCTTGCTCCTCACGTGCACGCCACCCACACACACACGCAGATCCCTCTCCACCGAAGCTCATTTCAGACTTTAAACACTCGATAAAGCCAGGCTAACTAAGACGTGACGGCAGATTGATGAATCGAAATTAGATTGTTCAATTCAAATTAAACTTATATTCGATTAGAGCAGGAATTCATTTAAGGGATTGCACCACCTTGAAGCGTGAAAAATACAATAAAAAACACAATATATTTTATTGCCATTAACATAATAATCAGATAATTTCAAAATGGCGGAGTTATTTGCTGTTCCGCAATCCTATTCTTTTTGTATGAGGCGCGCAGCTGGTGGAGATAATCACGTCGCTACGGTTTAAAAAAATTATTTCTCATAAAATTATGCACTTTCTATGATGCTGCATATTGAAAAAAAGATTTATTTAAATAAAAACATATAATAATAATAATAATAATAATAATAATCATAAAACATAAATTAAACGCAAAAGGCAATAAGTACAAATATATTTTTTTAAAACGTACTTTAGAATAGTCTAAAAATCGCAATAATATAACAAAAATAAAACTGTAAGGATCTTTAAAAATTTTAACTCATCACTGATAATAATAAATAATGCAAAATACGCGCGTGCTGATGTAATTGGTAGTCCATTCGCCAAAGGATCAAATGGTATATGTTTTTGATATGTTTGTCGAGTTCTCATTGAATAAGTGCTGAGCTTGGTTTGAAAATAGTACAAATATTGATGTGACACGTGCATTGTGCGTGTCTAAGCATTTCTATTTTTTTTATAATAGAATTACGGTTTAATTTAGTGATTAAATAAAAATATTTTTATAAATTAATATATACACAATTTTATACAATAATTAGACATTCACACATAAAAACTAAAAATAATGACATGATTTTATTTGGTTTTTCCTATAGTAAAATATTTCCAATTGTACAGAGCAATATCTGTTTATGAAAACAACAAAAACTCTCGAATGGAACGCTCTGGCGTCGTGATATTAGCACAATCTATTTTGTCTGTAATTTATAGATCAACATGATAATTTTCACCTCGTCAGGTTATTTTCACAATAAGCTATAGAGCTTTGATATTAATTTACCTAATAAAAAAAATAAGACAAGACGCCATATTATTCCGCAGTCTTCGATTTTTCAATTTAAAACGATTTAAAAAAAGGAGTATATTTAAGGTATATGGTGAAAATTTATTGTAGCTAGACTCGCTTAGAATTAACATTTGTTTATTGCAAGCATCAATGTTTTTTCAGGGTTTTTTACATGACATATAAGAGATTAATATGAACAATAATCGATATTTAAGCTTTATTAAATAAATAGTAAATAAATTTACTGAAAAATGCACAGTATTATGGATAGAGCTTTCGGAGCTGCAAAGTACCTAATTCAAGAAAATTGTATTTTTGGCATTGTTTTAATGATCATACCGTTAGCAGTTATCAAAATTTGTTATTTGTAAGACAATAAAAAAATGGTTTAATAATTAATACAAATATTATTCAAGTAGCTTGTTGGTCTTGTGGTTAGGACTCTCGCCTCGTGATCCAAATGTCGCAGGTTCGAATCTCATTCCGGACAAGCAAGTTAGTCCTATTTTCATAGCACAAGCGTTTAGCTTAATTTGAAAATAGTAAGAATATTGATGTGACACGAATTCCGTGTTCGCATCTCTATTTAAAAAAAAAAAATAATTATAATTTCCAACAATGTTTTAATATTCATTTATTATTATTAAAAAAAAATTTCTCCCCCAATTTCCAAAAAACAAAGTTATCATCACCTAGCATATTCGTAGAAATATTCGTTACATTTACCATTAGAATGTATCTCGGCGTACGAATATCTGCATGATTCAATCAGCGACACGCACACCGACAACTAGTCTCTCCCGGTCCTGAGGGTGTAGGCAGATTTCAATTAAAATCCCCCACGAGTAATCGATAATCATCTCCTGACGCACGAGGAGGTACCAGATCTCGGCTGCTGCGGCCAGCCTCGGTGCGAGGTGCACGAGGCCGGTCTGCGTGCTGCCGCGCATTAAGAGCTGGCGCATCTGCGAGAAGGATCTTGCATCCGGACTAATGAAGGCAGCTCTTCGCTTTCTTTAAGGACCTAGATTTCTGGTAATGACTGCTAGCCGAGGTGAGAAGATCTGAGGAATCCTCGTGTTGCACGTAATTGGCAAATAATGTCTAAGCGGAAAATCTTGTATATTCACTACTACTAAGACAATAAGATTAATACACTGGGCGGTCTGCGAATACCTTATCCGTTAGAGTCTGGTCTTGTATCAAAATATAATCTGAATGCAAACAGTGCGATTAGATACATCATTATGCGATAATGATTTTTAAAATTATTTTACAAACTCCTTGATGAATGATTCATCTTCTTGTGACTTTTGAAATAACCAACAATGTATTTAACAAAAGGCACAAGTCATCTATACTTTTTACTAATTTTGAGGCAAGTTATTTTCAGGGCCGTGGATTTATTTAAAAATCTACATTACAAACTTTAGTCCAACTTCGACTCCGACTTCGAGTAATTATATAGAAATGAAAGACAAAGAAAGAAACTTCATTTACAGTTCTCAATCAGTAATTATTATCGGTGTAGAAAATAGTAATAATCAATCATTGTGAATAAATAATGAACACATTTAAGAGGTGAATGAAAACAAATTAACGATTGACGAAATTGAAATTTTCATATTTTAGTGATTACAAAGAAAATGTCCAAAAAAGTTGGTTTTTAAGGAGAAAAAGAAAGAAACTTAACTAAAAACCTCGCAATTAGTATATAATTTCAGATTCATACCACATATCGATTACCGTTCAACAATATTATTTTTGGGAAATAAGAAAAGAAAAATTCAAAAACAATAGAGCCGTGAGGACTTAAGTTAAAGTAAAAAAACTTAAGTTAAGCAACAAATTATACAAAATGTCCTAGTATTGACATAAAAAAAACTATTAGTTACATTGTATATAAATTAAAATCTGCACTTATCCTACGAGAAATTGGTGGGATTTTAGATTTCCATAATGGTTTCAAATTGTTCAATGGACTGCCAGGAAATACGAAGGAAGCAACTAGTCCCACTACTCTTCGTAGGTTGATTGCAAAATTTTAGTTTTATATATAATCATGAACTCCTTCTTTTATTTATTATTTTTAAAAGTATAAAAGAAGATGAAATAAATAAAATTAATTAAAAAAACGTAAAAACAAATAAGTATGTTTTAGCATTTGTTACTGATGTATCACTGGTTCCAGAAGCAAACACATCTGTTACTATACAAAGTTGATTTATTAAAGGGTTTTTTAAAGTCGAAAGGGATGATTTTCAACGACTCCGCTTAAAGTCCCATATTTCAATGACTCCGACCCCGCCCCCGACTGCACAGCCGTACCAATTTTTTTATCCCTATTTAAGGACCCAAAAACTGTAGGTAAATATCTATATAAAATTATAACTTTGAATATGAAAGCGGGCGTTTTTTTACAACGAGGTTATTATTTTTTTATTGGGACTTATTAAGTGATGTACATATTAAACTATTGTTTTTATGGAAAAGTTTTGAAAAAAAAATAATGGCCGCGTGATGTTCATTCTCGTGAAGCTCCTTCGCCGTGACTAAGGAGGAAGTGAGATGAGGCATTTCCCCGGTGGAGGTGTGTCCGAGAAAGAAAAGAAGATTAGATATACTTACTTATTTAGAAATGAAATATCTGAACGATTTCCAAAAAAATGTTTTTTGTTTATTGTTAACGATTGTTAGTGAGTGATTCTCAGTGAATTCAAGAAATATATTTCATAGGAATGGACATGACGCAACCACTTTTTTTTGTTAATTTTTCCAATAAAATTATAGTTTGTAGGTATGTACGTTAATAACTAGGTACCTTAATAAAAAATTATCACCTATTTGTAAATTTCTTTCAATTTCTATCAAATTCACCAATTTCTATAAAAATTTCTGTCTCTCAGGATGGCACGACTCCTTGAGAATTGTCCCAAAAATGTTGATGAGAAACAAAATCAATAGATTCTCTAACAGAGACCACAGTAATACGAGACCATAGAAAATGTGTATGCTAACTTGTTAATGAGAAAAAAATCAATAGAGTCCCTAGCAGAGACCATAGCAATACATGAAAGGTTCTTGACACGGATATATACAGAGTGTAACAGAGTTAATCCACAATACTTTACAGGTGGGTTTCTGCCTTGATTATGAGTAAAAATGTTCAAGCAACCGTGACCTAATATCAATAGTTATGGAGTTATGCAATATCAAAGATTGCATTTTTTGTTCAATATTTCAGACTTATTTTTTATAAAACGTTGAATTATCATTACAGTAATTTACATCTATTACGAAAAATTCACTCGTTTCAATAAAATTTAAATAAAATAATAAAAGCCCTGAAAAAATTCCTAAGCAAAGTTTTCAAATAGGAATTAAAAGGTTTTTATCATTTTATTTGACTTGTATTAAAGGGAATTAATTTTTCTTATTAGATAAAAGTTAATGGAATGATCATTCAACGTTTTGTAAAAAATAAGTCAGGAATATGAAAACTTTGATGTGTCATATTCCCTTAACTATTGGTATTAGCTCATTGTTGCTTGAACATTTTCGACACATAATCAAAGCAGGAATCCACCTGTAACGTATTGTGGACTAGCTCTGTTACACCCCGTATATAGAACTTTCAAACTTTGGTAATGTATGGATGTTCTTACTATGGATTTGATGAACGTTGCATTATATAGAGTGATCACTTAAGCCATCTCATACAGGTTGTAATCCCTGAGCCATCGTATAAGAGACATCCATCCACTTTTATCATATATAAATTAGCTTCGTTGTGAGCTATGAGACCTCTATAATTTATTTATCTTAAATTAATAAATGTCTGTATTTATTAGTGTGTTTGTGCGCTGTAATCGAATCGCGTTACGCGGTTGCTGGCACCTCATTAATATAATTAGTCATTACGGCGGATTCTGCGAATGCACGGACCGCGGAAGATTTGCATTCGAAGAGCCGCTCCCGTACGATATGTTAATGCCGTTCCTGGTTGTGGCGCAGATCCGAGCAGACAGCGATAATTGACAAGCAATGATAGATCGCCCCGAACACCGCCGCTGTCACACCTGAAAAATGGGACCGGTCCGCAGTTGTGGCACCGCGGTGGTCGGCGAGCGAGACGGAATGCCAATTATTTTATCGGTACGAGCCGAAGCCGTCTGGACAAATTGTTTCCATATTTTAACATTTCTGAAATTATTGCGATCGCTGAGATGGCATCGGACTCCAAACCCGACGACAGCGCTCGTTTGAATTATTTTCAATATTTATTTAACGTGTTGTAGGGAAAACCTAAAATTGATACCGTGAACTCTCGATGGAGTGTGGAATGAATGAATTAGAAGGTTAGTGGTCAGAGCACCGGCCCCGGAAAGGAGGTGACCTGGGTTCGAATCCCAGTAGTAACCTAATATTTTTTCGTGAATTAGATTTTTCTGTATGTCTTTCTAATTGATTAATTAATTTGGTTATTAAATATTTCACAGAACTTTGTTCTGAAAAATTACAACTTCACAAATATGAATGTGTTCTTGAATATATAATATCTGTTGTATAAATGTATGTCCAAATAAAAATGAATTATTCAATTAATCATGGCGTCCATCTAGCGGTGGCATTGCAAAGTAATTTCAACTACCGTATCAAAAAAGTGGATTGCTCTATGGACAAAAATAAAAATTAATCAATTAATAAAAATAAGAACTGCATATAAGGTCGATATATTCACGGAAACATAGAGGGTTGCTATAGCTTAGTGGTCAGAGCACCGGCCCCGGAAAGGAGGTGACCTGGGTTCGAATCCCAGTAGTAACCTAATATTTTTTCGTGAATTAGATTTTTCTGTATGTCTTTCTAATTGATTAATTAATTTGGTTATTAAATGAATTAGAAGGGCCGAGCATGTAGCGTAGTAGATAGAATAATGAGAGAATCACTGTGACCGTTTGGTTGTGTCTCGTACATATCACTCCCACACGTCATCCATTTTCTTGACAATAATCTGAACCCACATAATATCGATTCTCAATCTATTCTCTTCTTCAACCGTACCACTTTAATTTGTGACGTTCTTGTTACTCTGTATCAATAATAATTGTTAATAATTTTATTTTGTTTGCTTATTCGCCACTTGTACCATACACTCTTAATCGCTGTGCAGTACAAGTGCCGATTCGTACACGTATTGAACTGATACAATATATGCATGTTTCTAGAGCAGGCCGAAGTCACTTGTAATTGGAATATTGGGTTGAGTTTGAAATAAGTAATATATTGTAATTTATTTGTTTGTTGATGTTTCATTAAAAATAAAATAAAATAAAAGAGGTCTCCGTGAAAAACCTGGCGTGATCATATAAACTAAATATTGAAGGATGGCTCTTAACAACCGATGAGCATTCGGGTGAAAGTGGGCAAAAGTGATACGCCAGAATAGAAGAGAATGACGTTATCGTCTCAGCCTAACTCTACTGCGAAACAGCATTATGTTCAGTTTGTTACTTAATCAACCGATAAATCTAAAAGTTTGTATCTTATGCGCGATCCACGTATCAAATATACATAGGTTTATTTGTGTATTAATCATGTTTGAAGAAGTAACTGTGCCCATAGATGCTTTAAATAATATTAAATAAATAAGAAAAACTAGTATCATATAATTATAGAGGTATTATTAATTGGATTTTACTAGATTTCTTTACATTATTCCTTCTCAAAATATTTTTATTCTCTTTCATAGTATTTATGCACAAATAATTTATTTTTTTAAATATAGTATAATAGTTGAGGATTGTCCAGATACAACTGTATTGAATAACTATTGTATGTATTACAGTATTCAAAGATCAATGAAAATAAATTTACTACATTTATTCTCCATTGTATGATGTTTACACTTTTGTAAAATATGGATTAGCTGTACTAATACTTTATTAATTTCGCACAATAGTGGTATTTATTGTTTCATAATATATCTATGATTTTGCTATCCTTCGTTTTATCTTTATTCTTCTTCTGGCCTTTTATACGTGTAGAATAGTTTAATAATAAATATATATATATATAATAAATAAAAGCATAAAACACATAAACTTTATTATCTTTACTTTAATTTAATTATATTTTATATTTTACAAACAAAATAATTTCAAACAGAGGTAAGCAAAAATATTTCTTTGCTTACCTCTGTTTGAAATACAAAAAGAAACGAGAATAGAAATACTCAAAAAATTTAGACAAATCCGTTAAATAATAACTTTTATGTATAAAAGGATTATATAATATTTACTTAGTTATCTTTGCGTTATATTTAATCCGTCAACTACGGTGGTTAAATAGGATGATTCCTTTACTTTTGAAATCCGATTGTATCACTTTAAGTACGACGTTCGTTTTTTGTCGTGCTTTTGGAAAAATGCACGGCAATAATATTAAAATAATGATATGTACGTGTCACATGAAGATTCTAACTATTTTAGAACTAACGAGGAACAAGCCTCAAACCGTCTGTCACAGGATCACCAGGCAAGCGACTTAAAACATTATTTTATTTCCAACAAATTCTCTACAGCTGTGAAGCAGTTTGTGAGATTCAATAAATCCATTCCCAACACCCAGGCGAGATTTCCCCATCGGATTGATTGAGTACTCATTAGAATAATTTATTTGCTCAATAAAAACGTGTTTTATTGTTTGCATCCGCCGGGAATCGACCCCCTGACCTTTGGATCAAGTTTACCGGCCAACGCTTTACCTCGCGACCTATCGATGTAAATCATGTGAAATCGCCACCCACCTATGTGAATTTTGACTTCATTTCGGTAAAATTCTGTGCCCGAGGCATGAAAATTTAACGAAGATTAATTTTGCAATATTTTTTTTGTTCCCTAGAACTTATCAACACATACGAGTACATATATCACATTTCATTTTTTTTTGTTTTGGTTTTAGCTTATTATGATTTCGGTATCGACTACTTTATTGTATTCGACAGTTGACCGATGTTAGTCGGTAACAGATATTTCATTATGTCCTAATGTCTACAGATATCGCGGCTACATTAAAGGAAGACCTCTAGACCTGCAGCTAGTTTATCACCTCAGAGTGCGAAGATGAGTGACGAAGACCTCGAGGAGGTGGATGGAGGAGGAGAAGATGGATGACAATGTTGAGAGCAGCACAAGAAATCTGAGTGATAACGTCTGGACAGCGTAAACTATTGGTTGAGATCCTCAATGGATATTAACAATTCGTAGATGATGGTGATGATTGTATAAAATTTGGCTTTATCCTGTACGAATGTATATATATATATATATATATATATATATATACCTGTACAACTTTACACTCAATTAGCGCGATCTAAATATGAAGTGAAATGAATCACTCGGGCAATCAATTCGGCAAGTAATAAAATCTGCTCCACTTCACCGCACTCCATTTCTGCTAAATATTTTAACGAAGTCGTCTGATTAAATCAACGGCTATAGCGACAGTGGCGTGTGGTGCTTTCGGAGATAGGGTGAGCTATAAACCTTTCAAAACATACAATATTGCAACTCCGTTTACAAAAAAATCCTGAGACACTTACACAACTTATCACTTACAAGCTGAGCTGGACTGGACTGACGCCTAAGCTATTGAGTTAAATAACTTGTCGTACATAATGCTTCCTAAATTATAATTGTTCAAAAAATTATTTAGATCGATAAAGGGTGAAGGATTGAATGAAGATGAGGCAAACAGACAGACATTCATTCAGCTTTATATATTTATTGATATATTTTATATATATTTTGAATAAAAAGTATTGTTGGTAAGTAAGGTAACAGTGTTACAAGATAAATATGTACACAAGAACCTCACGTGACATTTAGCTTTTATCAACAAATGAATAGTTCGCTTTGTATTAGAACTCTTTACATTTAAGAAAGATAATCGAATAAGTATGTGTAATCCGCGCGTACGATACACATTGTTTCGTTGGTTTGGTGTTTACACCCGTAAACACCAAGACATCGGAACAATCTGTTTCGTATGCACGGCTTACACATACTAATTCGATTGTCTTGTAATATTTGGGTGGGATACATTCAACTCTGCTAATTCAGTACCGTACTCCTACACGTCCTCAAACATCAGTATATTTATTTCTGTGTATTGTACATACAAATACATATAAAGCAGTGTACCTGAGAAGCAGTCTATAATTATCATAAAAAAAACAACAAACAAATACCTGTTGCATATATAGAAAATAGAAAATCAAAGATTAAAGTATATAAATTATAAAAAAAACGTAGGTTGCAACATGTGCACAGATAATAAATATAATGATATGAAAAAAAAAAACATGAAATGAAATGAATTACCAGAGTAAAAATACAATAAGGAAATATCTAAATATATGTAATACAAAGATCAACAAAACAAGTACAAAAACACTTAAAATGATAGGGAATTGAGAAGAATTTACCATTTAATATATCAGAGTAGTTAATAAATAGTACAGCCGTACGTATCAAAACATCGATGTTTAATAAGTGATTATTTATAATAATGTATAATAATACACATTTGTACAAACTAAAATATAAATAATTTTTAAAAACCACTTACCACCGAATGATAATTAAAGTAAATTCGCGGAAGAAATTATGTACCTAACTTTCGCGAGTGTTATTCTACAAACGCCAGAAACCACCTCGCCACGTGTTATATGGGAAGATAGGAGCGACAGGAGAAGGAGAACCAGCAATTCAGAAGGAGAAGGTAAGTGCTTGCCTCCTGTTCCATTACTTTATCTCCCAAACATTCTGCATATGTGATCTTCGTGAAATATGTGGTTTGCCACACCTTTTTGGAATACACGTCTTGCAATCAAAGTTTGTGTGTTTGCTTTGTATATAATTTGCGCATTTATCCCACTTACATTCAAAATAAAAAAGAGCAGTCGCATTGGCGAGAAACTAGACTATCTAGACTAGAAATCTAGACGAGATTCGTGCAACGGAGTCCTCCTCTTTTGATCCACAACGTCCACAGCTCTTTTAGTACGATTATATAATGGAAAAATTTCTGGTTTAGCTTCAATGCCCGTCTTTTGATCGATTTTATCGTTGTTGTGGAGTGAAGACAACATGATAACAATTTTCATCCGAAGATTGCTCCGCATTAGTTTCACGGGGACTGTCAATATCAGAGTGGTTGCTTTCAGGGCTGTCTACACGATTTGCGGCCGTATCCTCTGGATCCAAAGTAGTATATTCTGTATTTTTTTTACTTTGATATTTAATTTCTAAATCAGTTCATGACCTTCTTTTCTGTATCAAACAAACGTGCACCGAGGAATGCTGTATCTCTACCACATAATATGTATGTATCTTAATAAGTGGGTGTCATCTCCTTTCTACCTGTGTTTATATCTGGCTCTCAGGGTGGTGTACCTAACCCCTTATATTTTGAAGATTAGTGTTTTATTTTCTAATATTATAAACGCGTTTAGGTGGTTTGTTATATTTATACTATGAAATGATCTCAGAGATGATTTTCTTGACTTGCACCTGTGTTATTTTCAGTTTGATGAACTGTGTCCCGCGCGTGTCCCGTGTCAGGGCCGGCTGTTTGATCTGCGGGGCGAGCTGCGACCCGCGGGGCGATAGGGCACGGGCGGCCCGGGGCTGTCTGCGCGACAGAGACAAATGACGACACACGACCGTCACCTAATCAGCGCCTAATATCAGCCGTCCATGTTGGAAGACGGTAGCTGGATTTAGCTACCTCGATATTTATTATTAAAATCTAAAAAAAAAAAACTTGATACAAATTTATTTATCAACAGGAAACTAAACAGAAGCTGCCAAAATTTGATTTTTTTGTGTTGGAATTGAATGCATTGTTTTTTTAAATATATATAGGTACTTTATTATCATAGAATTCTACCACTGATATTTTATTTTAGATTACCCCTGGTGAACTTTAAAACAAGCTAGTATTAATAAAAAGTTTTGCAAATGGTTGTAGCCAGTAGTCGAATGGTTTGTATTTTCGCCAGTCCCGCGGACGATCGGGGTTCGGTTCTCCGTCAGGGAAATTTTTATGATAAGATTTATTATATAATATTATAATTTGACTCTGAGATGTGTAAGTTTTTTAAAAATATTTATTAGTTATAAAAGGTATTCCACAGTTTGTAAACTTATTATGATAAGATTTATTATATAATATTATAATTTGACTCTGAGATGTGTAAGTTTTTTAAAAATATTTATTAGTTATAAAAGGTATTCCGCAGTTTGTAAACTTAAAAAATATATAAATTTATTAACAAAAAGTTGATTTTTATTATTTATTTATTTTCAAATCATAGAGTAACTATCAATAATTCTCAAAATTTAACTTAAATAAATTCAGCGTAATCCGTAAGTAATGTTCTGTTCTGTCCCAGTTAACTTAATTGCCCTCACCGCCTGCCTACACTCTCACGTAATCAAGATTTAGGCCCGAATTCAGTCATTACTTTTTAATTTTTTATTTTTTATTAAATTTATACATATTTTCTATTGTTATAGATCGTGCCAAACCTTGTACAGCTTGTCGGCACGTTTCTTTTCTATTTTCTTGCATAAGTACATTGCATTTTTAGTTACAGGTATAATTTACATAAGATAAAATATATATATAAAAGATAATAATATTATATGAACACAACAAAACTTAAAAATAAACTTAGTAATTCTACGCCTTAAAAGTAAGGTGCGCCTTAAAAGTGTAATTTTCAGTTCAAAATCGTACCTTAACCTTTAAATCATCATAACTCTGAATTCGGGCCATAGTCCATGACCTATGTATACGAACACAGAATCTTAAAGCGACTTGGAGGCGGATTACACACAATTCCCATTTAATCTTTCTGACATCAACATACACATCACGATAATGCTAAACTCCAACTAATATTAAACTTTTTTACCCACGACTCCTGATTATATTGTCAGTTTATGATGAAGGATGAAACTTTTTAAGAAATCCTTACAGCACGAAGAACATTTGTACCTTGTCATAATCAACTGACAGGCGGATCCGTCAACTTTGTATAAATGCCTTTAATTTAAAGTCTAAAAATAAAACAATGCGGTTTGTTCCCTTTATAGATATTGGGTTAATTATCATATTGGGGTTCGTCCACGCGGAGAATTAGATATCTTATCCTAAGGACTCACGCTGATAGTACAAATGCAGGACCGACTCGGTAGACTATCGTCTGGGCGACTGCCCGGACCTGAAATATACTATCCTGTCCTGGGCTTAATACGAATAATGCACACATCTGTAAAGTGGTTTTAATATTTAAAATGTTTTAAAAATGTAATTAACCGGGATACTTATTTCTGTATATCTTATAAGCAATAATAATGCGCATATGCATTCTGTCCAGCTATGTCCCAATGCAAGGTATATAACAAAAACTACAATTTTCATCAATGACTGTTCTCCGTCAACGGATTAAAAAATCTAAAATATACATTAAATACAGTACCCCCGTACCGAATTACATTTTGTTTGTATAAAAAAGAGAAAATTAACAGTAAGTGCTTGATTCGATCACCAATGTGATCACAATTATGTAAAGAAATTAGCAGAGAAAATAAACGAAATAACAGCGCCCGGACCATATACAATTTTCATAACGCAATTTTCAACAATTTGATATTGTCCCTTATAAGAATTGTTATTGCTATTAAATATCATTTAGAATTGATTGGTGAATCGTTACTTCATGGTATGAAAATATTATGTTGTATGATGGGCGCGAATTTTAGCGCTTCCTAAAACGCGCCTAAAGATTAAAAAAAAAGGATTGAAAATGTAAGGTACAGTAATTTCTTAAGGACGCTAATTTTCACGTTGCTGCCTTGTCCAGCTATTAACTTTATGACTCGCTAATGCATTTAATTTTGAGGTAAATTTATATAGATAACACGAGTCCGTCTTGAATCAAAACAATGTTATTTAACTAACTAACTAACTAACTAACTAACCATCATGCCGTTTCCCCGCAGGGAAAGGCGAAAGGATTGAACGCCACACTCTTCTATCCTGGCGCACCACTTTTGCTTCGGCCACATTCATACATCTTCTCATACAAGTTCTACGGTTGTTGCGGCTTCTAACGGGGCCATCTTCATGTTGTATCTGGTCACGCCAGATCTTTCGCGGACGTCCTCTATTCCTGTTGCCTTTAACACTCGCCTCATATATTTTCTTAATCATCCTTTCCTCGTTCATACTTTCCACATGACCAAACCATCTCAGCACCCCTTTCTTTATTCTATCTACCACACGACAGCCAGCATTGCATTCACGTCTAATTTGTTCATTCCTTACTCTATCGACCAAAGATTTTCCACACAAGCGTCTAGTGACCGCATTTCTACCGCATTCAGACTACTTTTATTCTTCTTTTGCCAATTCCAGGCTTCACTTCCATACATTAGGGTTGGCACTAGAACGCCATTATGTACCGTTAGTCTTGCTTCCTTTGACAGATTCTTAACTTTGTTTCCCGCAATCACTCTCCTTTCGATATCATTCTCAGCCTTGCCATCTCTACTAAACATACTTCCCAAGTACACAAAGTCGTTCACTTGTTCTAAGCATTCATTGTTTACAATTACATCACACTTAGTCACTCTCGAATACCATCACTTTCGATTTGCTGACATTCATCAGAAGTTCACTCTGCATGCACATCTTCAGTTATTGTCGTGAAGGACTTTTTTTTTTGCCAAAAATCAAGTTAACACTCGTCCTCTTTTCCTTTCTGACATTTTTATATCACTCAAAATCAATATGAATATGGCAGTCAATATTTGGCAATCATGAGTTAGAGTAGAACGGATTTCGACGCGTTCTCCAATAACAACATGCAGAATGACTGGTAACGTGAAAAAACATTGGACTGTGTGTATTACTGGCTTAGAAAAGTACTATTTTTAAAAATACCAGATAAGTGTGTTCTGTAGTTTTTTGGTTTTACGAAGATATTTCTCAACTATCATACCTACATTTAAGTAATAATCAATTTTGCAAGTAATAAATGGATGGGCGTCCAAATCTTTCATCTCCAATTTTTTTTTAAATTCAGTTTTCAATTTTCTACTCCACACACTTTTACCATCGGAACGATTTTTTTTCATATTCCCTTGTTAATTTTTTTTTATCTATTATTGCTTTAAAAACGTAAACCAAATATGTATTTATTTATTAATAAGAATCAGAATTAAGTTCCATTTTTATGAAATAATTCAGTATATATGTCGCGGGCAAATTTTATTTACCGCCATTTATATATCTCCAGTATACAAACGACAGTATACAAAAGTTTACAGAGATAAATACGTTTTAAAAAATGCCTTATGCCGAATGTAAAGTGTTGTTATTTTCTAATATGCTTCGAGACATTAGTACCGCCGTTTACAAATTGCCGCGGCATTTTTTCGAAATAGTACCACATTTACTAACCCAACCTAACCTAATCTGATACAACTGAGGCATGAACAATTTGCTTTCGGTAATATTTGTCTATAATAGAATTAATTAACACCATTATTAGATTGTAAACATTTAATTATTACTATTACTCAGTTTTAATTGGTAATAATATTGATTCACAAATGTTATATAAATACTAAATATTCTTGAACATTATACTACTGGAAGAGCACTGTCTGCTATAATACAGTAAACTACTAGTGTAGCAGGCAGGGCATCAAATCAATTGTAGTGTTTACTTGCTGCCAAGACTCTCAGCAACAATGAAAAAAGCTTAATTTAATTTTGTAAACACTAATTGTAATACTTTGTAAACTTTGTAACATTGAATAAACATTGAATAAAATGTAAACTTTGTAAACTTTGCAACATTGTAACATTGTAACATTGTAACAATGTAACAATTTGTATAACTGATTTCATTTATAAAATGACGACGCCGTTTGCCTGCGACTTGTACATTTCTTTCTCAGTTCATACATTTGTTTTTTCACCTGGTCTGTTTTACCAAGTCCGGCCCTGCACGGGGCATTTCGTGTCCGCCGAATTAGCGCGGCCAAATTCGGCGCTATAAACACTTGTAATACCGCGTTCTGTCCCGGTAAGTCCCTTAAACGCGGCTCACGTCAGACGGCAGTGCCGGGCGCATGACGGGCACGACTTTAAACTTGTCGGCTCCCCGCGGCGTTTTGTTACGTCAATCAAACCCCGGACAGCCGAGGCTTGACGGCCAGGGTGACTTTCTGGACCGAACCAAATTTGAGTAATTAATTCTGTCAACTGGAGTATTTGATGGTCCACCAGGAGCGAGCGGCGTGCGAGGTGTGACGTGCCTTGGAACACGGCGGGCAAAAACTTAACTGGATTATGAAATATGTTCGTACAACGACGAACAGATTTACGCATTGAAGATTGCGAATTATTTAACTACCTTATTTATCAACCTTAAGAAACGTACCAATTTACGCTTGAAGAGGGTAGATAAATATGTATATTTGGGACTAACAATAGACTAAAACTTCAATTGGACAAATCACATTGAAGACACGTACGAAACTAATACTAGTATGTAAATTCTTTCACTTAAAGAAGTGTATTCCAATTGTATGGCCAACTCAATAATTAAAACAAAAAAAAAAGCATTAGAAGTAATACCTCTTTGGCAAACATAAAATAAACAGCGCATCACTCACAGCACAATCATATAAAATATTATTTGAACATGAGGAAGCGCGAAACTAACCAGCCGCAAGAACTGACAACTTAAAAGATATCCGTAGATTGCAGATCCCTATTATACAACAGCAAAGAGCGAGAAGTTATTCAGTGCAGCAGCGACGTCTATCGAGCTTCGCAGATACCGATATGAGAAACCATCGGGAGGATTTGTATTAAATAACTTCAGGGTGTGAAAACTTTCGTCGCATTTTGAAACGCATTTCGTTGCATTACTAAAATTTTAACTATAGCGCCTAAAGAAATATAACTTCAAAAATTGATAATGGACCCTGCAATGTGATTCAAAACCCCAGCTCTGAAACATATTTTTATTAAATTCTGATCGGATGGAGACCCAAGAATATTGAAAATATTTTAATTATTTATTTATTGTGGATCCTGACATGCATAGCCCAGGGCCCTTTTAACAGTAAATCCGGCCTAGAATGACGTAATATTAGTCCTTCTATAATATTTTACGAAATGAAATATCTCAAGCCTTGGAGAGACCATTTCGTTCTCTTCAACTCCCAATGATTAAAATCCGTTTCGTAATACTGCTATCTGACATTTCCAATCGTAGTGTGATATACGACCCTCTATTTTAATTAGCAGGCCTGCAAATTGGTTGTTAGATAGTAAAGTGATATATTTATAGGCTATATACTGTTACATTATTATAGGTCAATTCTGAGATATTAAACATAAATTTACTTTTCGTCAGTAGGTACCAATCTACCCACAACGTCAAATTATTATTTGCATGATTAAAACTTATTTTACCGAATTGCTCAAGTAAGAATAATTTTTTTATGTACCATTTCCAAGCAACAAAAATCCTTTTTTACGTTTAAACTATTTTAATTTATTTTACTGTAAAGGAATTGTTAATACATATAAGACAAAATGATTTTATTTACATTACTTCGATGTCGCTTTTTTGTGTTTTTATTTTTATTTATCTATTTACTAAATTACGTTCATTCATGTTCCAATCTTTGCATATCTCTTTTATCTATTTTTGTACTTTTATTTCATTTTATCAATTCTTATGAATGAAAGACGAATGAGAATGTGTATGAAAGACGCTGTTTTGATATGAAGTGTAAAACTACCGTTTGTATTTATTTTTCGTGCACCTGGCATGATACTTTAATATATAACTTTTTTATGATTTTTACTGTATATACTTTCTTTCAAATGAAATATTAGGTATCGATCTAAAGTGGTAAAATGATAAAAGAAGGCTGAACATTCAAATCACTATGTAATACTTTCTCATCACGATACAATATGATTAGTTATATTTAACAGATATCAAAAATAGCTAATATCCTCTCCACGCTTTTAATTTTGTGGACATACGCACATACTGTGATCGTTCTTAGTACCTACTGTGGCAGTTAAATTTTTTTTCGGTATGTGCATGCGGCGTGCTGTTCTTCTGCCATTTTGACAAAAAAATTCAACTTTTTTTTTGTCGTAGGCAGAAAATTTGCGTTGTGTTTTTCACAAGCTTGAAGATTTTGACAAACGCTATAAAATTCAACGGTTATTTTCGGTATACGCGGTTGCGTCAAAAATTTCACAATCTTTCGCTGTCGTAAAGAAGTTATTTTTTACAAAAGCTTTTTTTTAAGATGAGGATTAGCTTAAGGACTATGCCCGAGTATACTTGGGCAGCATTTATGTGCGAAAATTCCCACAACCGAGATAACTTGGCAAACTTTACTCGCTGAAAAGACCACTGACGAATATACTCACGTAAAAATAAATACAATTTATGGTATGTGAAAGCGAGACAAAAGACAGCTGCGATGATTTAAATGAGGTAACACCGTCTATCTCCAGATCTCTGCAAATCGGGTGACATCACAAATGTTCAGTAAATAAAATTCATTCATAAAAAAGGTGTTTTTCCGATATTTTAATGATTACTTAAGAGTTGAATAAAGATATATGAACCTCATAAACGACGAAATAATACATTTATAAGAATATATATCATTATAAAATATTTTTTATGATCCTGTCTACGATCCAGGAGCGCGTTATTGGTTTGTGGCTCGCATGCATCCTTTTCTCGTCCTCAAATCTTGCAAAAGCTTCACCATTAAGCTCAGCTTTATAACAATGGAGTCATTTCACAAAAGTTTTGTTTTAGAGGCAACTTTGAGTTCAATGCCGTACTATTATCCCCTTAGTGTATCTCCATCAGTCAGGAATCTCGTCACATATCGGATTCGAGATCTAGAGATGGCGGTCGAGGTATTTGAATAACGCTGTAATGCCGCACGAGCTCCTTATGGTCATTTAATCATATTTATATACAGGCGTCGATAACTATTGCTACAACAAACAATAAGAAATATATTTATATAATTAATAAAAATCATTTTCACCATTTATATACTGAAAATATCGACACGTTTCAGGAACAATGGTTCCTCTGTCTGGATATAAATAAATAAAAAATCAAAAATCGAGTATAGGCAATCTATATATATATATATATATATATATATATATATATATATATATATATATCTATATATATCTATATATATATATATAGGCACATAATATATGGGAAATAAATAATAATTAAGTACTAACATGAAAACAATTTTAAAAGATAACTATTTGTAAAAAGGACCTGGTTATTTATAATATTTAATTTACTTAGAAATTTAATAATTAACACTTTGTCTTATTTCCTAAATTTCTATTTTATCAAACTGTGTTTAAGTAGCAATAATTATTCTGAATTTGCAAATGTAAACACTGGAAATTAATCATCGATTTATTAATTAGTGATTAATTAATTATTAAATGGACAAAATCACTTAACATGAATTAAACTTCAAGCTATTCCTTAAATTACACTATTTTTCAATACATCACTCGTATATGAAAACTTTTTTACCACTGGGAACACTGATATTTCATTCGTAGAACATTCGTTATCGCATTTCCAAAAAACACAGCCAAAAAATCTGGTCTTTTTTTAAAATACAGGTAAATAATGTGGCAAAAAAAGATATTTCCAAAGTATAAAATTATATAGAGATGAATTAAATCCCTTCTTAAGACACATATACTGCAGCTTAAGTATTTATTCTCTGATAATAACTATAATTAAATCCCCTATTAGACAAAACATATTTTTTACAATAGAAGTTGTTTCTTTAATTTTTTTAAATTTCGTTCCAAACTCGTTCCAAATCTCTTCGAGTAAAAAAGTTTTTTTTTGTAATAAAGCGCGATTTATTTACTAATTACATTACAATTTTTAAGAATATTTAGTTAGATCTTTTCATAATTATTTAAAAATTTACAAACTCGTAATTATTTTTTAAACGAGTCAAACGTATTGAACCAGCCGTGAAATCAGTCCGTGTACCTACCGAAAAATTGACTTTTTTATTTAATAGATAAATTCATTTATTTTTTTTACATTTCACCATGATAGCTGATAGATATTAATAATCAAATTATTGTAATATGTTATACCTCACCAAAAAGAATCAAGATTCTTGTGTGTGGTGAGGGATATTCATTTACAAAAGAAAAAATTTTATCAATAAAACAAAATTATGAATTGCAAAATAACTCTTAAAGCCAACTCTACAATAAATGAAAATCAAGTCGGGTTCACTGAGGGAATAAGCACACAAGACGCAACTACAAAAACATTCGCTATTATACAAAGTAATTTGGTCAAATAAAAATAATTGCATAGGAATCTTCAACGATTCAAAGGAAGCATTCGAATGTATGTACCAAAACCAAAAGAAAATGGGATTGACTACGCAGTCCCAAATGGATAAAAAGCTACTCAACGAACAGACCTCAAATAGACAAATCAAATGAATCTCTAAGTAATTCACCAAGTGAATTTGGAATCCCCCAAGGTACGGTCCCCGGACCTCTACTATTTCTCACTAGCTTAAACGACATTTTATTGTTTATATATATATATATATATATTATTATACGTATTTTTATATATTTATATCTATAATTTTTATGGCCTGTGACTGACAGATTTTCTGTCATCCTTATATTTCCCTACAACTGAGGCTCTTATTACTTATATATGCACGAAACAAGGATTCAAACTACAGCATCAGTCAGGTGGCCAACATTTCCAGAACTAGACGTAGCTCGGTCGGACCGATTTCGTAACCCACCGGTTCTCAATCAGTCGGGCCGGACTCAGCTGTCGGACCGTTTGAGATAAGGCGAGACGAGGGGGCTCATGTCAGGAGTCATTATAGAATGTCTTATTAAATCGGTCAATCTCACTTTCCACCGGAGCACATAGTCGGCACTCTGCTTCGGCATTTTAGTTGGCGATTGTACTTAATCTTGGAGTACACATCCGACTCGGTTGCTGTCGGTGTGTTTGTATTGCCGAGTCAACGACCGGCAAAAGGTTAAACAGATGGGAGGATCGCTTAGCGAAAAAAAATTGCCGGTCTTTATTGTATTGCACTAACAGCTTCTATACATTTTTTGTTGAGAGCAATATGTAATCAGTAACGATCTCATTAGCGTGACGGGATAAATCGAATTGGATTTAACCGAATTAGAATTTTTATAATACACGATAATATACGTTTCCCATATAAATAGTTTCGTCTCTGTATAACTTCTATAATTTATCTTAATTAATAATTACCCTTTATGAACAAAATCCAGTAATTGCGTTCTCAAAACACACATAAATTTTTTTTTATTCATAATGTTAATTTACTACAAGTCTTAAGGAATGCAAAAATATGCCTTTTTTTGAATTTTTTTTTTTTACATCTCAGACCCACAAAACATCACATTGATATTTGTCTGTAGGTGCATCAATACATATATATAAATAAATTGTATTTACCAGAAATACATTCATATTAATTAATTACAATAGATCTTATAAACTCAAATACAATACAACAATACAAGAAAAAATACAAATATTACCAAAATCAAAATAAGTCTCTTTTATTTAATAACATATTCATTAATTCTGTATTTTGCCCTTTTTTATTAATATCCATTTTGACACGACATGGGATTTTATTTAATATTTTTGGTATGACATATTTTAATGTTCTTTGTCCATATTTATTTATGACCTTCGGTATTCGTAGTCCTTCTTTAACCGTAAATCTGGTACTATGTTTATGAATCAATCTATGCTTATATGTCCCATCTTCATGATATCGTGTAATTAGTTTGTACCACAAGATAGCATTAATTGGCATAGAGCCTTGTTTCTTGAAGAGTTCCTGTATATCTTTAGTAGCACTTTCTTTATTTATTAATTTTATAGCCGAATTTTGAATATTTTGAATTTTTCTAATATTAGTTTTGCAAGTTAGACCCCAGCTAGTTATTCCATACCTTATTACCGATTCCGCTAAAGATGACAATAATCGAGAAAATAGAGTGTTCTTGCCATTATCAAGAATAATTTGTTATTGAAATTGAAATTATTTATTGTTTTGAGTTCTCGATTCGGATTGGGTGAGCCTTTTTCTTTATATTGATGGTTGGCTCAATTTAAATATTATGATAAAATTATAATTGATTACTTTGTTTAGTTATGAAAAATATTTTTTAAAAGTAGTAATGTCAGTAATATCCAAGTAAAGTATCGTCCTAAACCAATTTTTTAGAAAGCCGATCCTATAATTTTCTACAATCCCGTTTAATTTGTATGATGTAAATTAATAATGAAATTTGAATGAAAATATTGTTAAATCAGAAAAAAGTCCCAAAATATAGCCATCTCCAACCTTCGGGTCTTGGTCATTTTAGCGATGGTTTTGATGGCAGCATCATTTACAAACATGTAGATCTAGCGATTAAATTACGATGTCCTTAGAATATGTATTATTCTATGAGCTAGTCTCTTTCCTTCCTCGATAACAATTGCAATGCTGCCGCCCTTTGCTGAATTTTCACAACACGATTAATTTTTCTCGCCAATTGATATTGTAAATTTTTTATATTAGACTAGAATTCTAATATTTGTTTCGCATCTAATTTTTATATTCCGTCCTTTAGAATTTGCCCCCGGGATGTTCCTATATTTATGGAGAATGAGATAAAATTGTCAGAAAGATTATTATTATTATAATTATTATTGATAATGGGCATTAAGCTTAAGCTGATAGGGCCATATCACTGTCTGTCATTTGAATATCCAGCCTATTCTTAAACTGGTTGAGACACTGGCTGCAGACACAACGCCTCAGGCAAACTGTTCCAGATATTGACCGCTCTATTGCTTAGTCAAGCGCGGATCCAGGGGGGGGGGGTCATGGGGGTCATGACCCCCCCCTGGGCTGGGTCCAGGACCTAGGTGGACCACTAATTAAAATACTCATACTCACATTCAGTCACTTACTAACTTTTTTATTTTTCAGGTACTACTGTATCTTTAAGCAGAATACTGCAATCGAACTCGATTGATTTAAAAAAAGCTGCGGACGCTATTAATGATACTATAAGTGTTCTACAAAATAAAAGAGAAAATGCGGACGTAATTTACCGACAGCTTTTTGAAGAGGCTAAAGAAGTAGCTGAGCAGCTAGATATAGAAATTAAATGTCCCAGAATAGTGTCAAGACAAATACATAGGGCCAATAACCAACCTGCTCAATCTGATGAAGAGTATTTCCGCAGAGCCATATACATTAGGCTGTTCCGATAAATTTTTTTTGGCTTATCTTAACACAAGACCTCTCAAAACTTGCGTAATTGAGCGTAGATTACCAAAATAATAAAAATAAAATAAAACTATATCTTTAGGGTTCTAACTATCTACAAAGTTTTGAAAAATTGACATTTTTATGGTGATATTTCGCTATCCTCAATTTTGGCTCCTGAACTAAATACAAAAAAATATTTACTTTTTATTCTATTTAGGTGTAAATCATACATAACGTTTCGATTTGCATGCAACAACACGTTACCAGCAACTTCGAATTTGTTGGGTTTCAACCTGCAAATACCCTCAAGTTTGAACTTGTTTTGAGGACTTTCTTGACTTGACTCGCGAGTGCGAGCCAAAATAATTGTTATGCCATAAAAGTACCATGGCGATTGTTACAGTTAGTAAAAGCGGATTTTGTGATTTTTAAATAAGAAGCTCGAGGCGTAGTCAGACTACTTTTGCTATGTTCGGACCATACAAAAAACTTGACAATCAGCAGCTACCAACTATAAGGGGCGTCATTTAATTTATTTTATTTGTCAAGAATGACCTGAAATTCAGGTATAATTGAAAATATCCATCCAAATCAGATATATACGTGATTGTATCCGAAGGATCAATAATATTTGGACCAAAACTTCGATCCCAGTTGCAACTAAGGAACGAGTTATTTAATTAGTGAAATCCAATTTCGAAAAGTATCTCAATTTGAAAAGATACCCCAAAAACAAACGAAATGATAGTTTTGAAAATAAATTGAAATGTTTTTTAGTCATCTGAGAAACTTTTTGACGTTTCCGCTTGTAAATGCACTTCATTTGAATCTTGTTCGTGTCTAAAACCTAAGAAAGTTTACATCAATGAGAGAAGTTTTTGTTGGATCAAATAAATGATAGGAAATGGTTATAAAAGAGAAACGGCTAGATTAATTAAACGATAGCAGAGATAAATTTTAGAGTCAATAAGGGTAAAAAAAGTCGTGTTTTACTCAAGAAACCGATTCTGTCTCAGCAAATTGTGATGAAGATTTAGTGCGTGAATCTTCCCCAGAAACGTATCCGATAACAGAGGCATCCCCGACAAACTCGCCCTAGACAGACACCATTGACTTCAACGGCGAATTGGAATACATTGCCTTTGCCGGTTTATCTACGCAATCTGCTGCTGCTGTTGCTTCTGCGGTTTTGACTGACGTCGGCTTGGTTTCTACCGAAGATTTAACTCTGGTTATTGATAAAAATAAGATCTACAGAGATGTATCTAAAGCCCGGGAGCTTCAAAAGATATTGGAGGTATTGTTATAAAAAGCATTTACTTTGATGGACGAAAAGACCATCGCAAAGAAGTTTTAGAAGACCATATCTCAATTTTAGCACAGCCTGGATAAATTTATTTGGGATACACAATACCGAAAGACGTGGCACTGTAAAGGGAATTCTTACTTCGATCACAACTTTAGTAGAGGGTCGAGGTTGGAATTAAGATGACGTGATTTGCGTTGAATGTGACGGAACTGCAACTAACACCGATTGGAAGGGTGGCGTGATTCAATATTTAGAGGAGTATTTGCAGAGACCGTTACAATGGTGTGTTTGTATGCTTCATGTCAATGAGTTGCCCCTTCGTCATTTATTCTTGACCTTAGATGGTTGCACTTCGGGTCCTAGAGAATATAACAGACGCCTCACAAAGTGTAACTGACGTTACTTCTAAATATGGCTATATTAGAACCAGGATGCAATCTCGAGCAGAAATGCCAAATTTTGGACACCAAAATAAGTTTATTTTTAGTTTTGTTATTGATTATACTCTATATTTTGTTTATTTTATTTTCTTGTGCTTTGTTTCATTAATTTCAATACTAAAATACCTTTTAAACATGATTTTTTTATTATTTTAGGCAAACGGTTTAACTCTATAAAAACGTAAAATTTACAAAACTTCAAAGCTCGGTAGAGCTCTCAAGATGACAAACAATTCTATTTTTTGTTACCTTTTTCGCAATTTGTGTAAAATTACGCAAATTTTGATACCTCTTGTGATTGTGCAACTCAATTTTTTTTTCTCATACGTGGACAGGACACCCTAATTAATTAATATACATCCATCTTCTGGATTCAATAATAAATGACCTACAGGACCGTCTGTCTCTTGAAATACTTAATTTGTTTCAACTAAGCGTTTTCATGCCAAAAAGCGAATATAGTAATCAAGACATTGAAACTGTGAAACAACTAGCAACCGATTATACATTGTTACTAGATAATACTCCAGTTTCTGTCGTTGTAAACGAATATCGGCTGTGGATGGTGAAGTGGCAGCGGAGTCAGGACATACCGCAGTCGATTTTCGACCTCATTTTAAATTGCGATATTGAGATGTATCCTAATATAAGAAATTTATTATGGCTACACTAGCTGTTAATGTAGCGACAGCGGAAAGATCTTTCTCTACGTTGCGAAGAATCAAATCGTGGCTAAGAGTTTCAATGGTTGAAGAACGTCTAACCGGACTGCCACTTCTCCACGTCCATAAAAACGTACCCATTGGAGTAGATGAAGTGATAACGCGTTTCGGGAGAAGACGTAAAAGAAAATTTGATTTTGTTATTTAAATATAGGTAGGTACTTACATTTATTAATAAAATACCTACGTTTTACTTGTAAGTATCTATTATTATCAATATTAAATTATAAGTTCTTGTGACTTGACCACGACTATGTGACCCCCCCCTGGCGCCAAAGCTGGATCCGCCCTTGTGTGGGATACAGTTTGTTTTTTGTGTTTGTTGCCTCCAATTTTATAAATGTGAGGTTTCTATGTACAGTAGCCGGCAAACATCTTGAAATTTTTCGGCGTAGTGAGGGGAAGTTTGCGCATGTACCATTCCACCAACAAGACCCAAAATTTGTCTTCTGCGCATTCTCCCACTACGCCAAAAAATTTCAAGAAGTTTGCCAGCAACTGTACATATTTACTGGAATAATTTTTTGTATAATGCCCTTCAACCCTAATTTTCATAAGATTTTTTTCCTCATATGATATAATATAATAATAACATAAAACGAAAATGATTCTGTGTATGGGTTTGTGGTTCAATTTAAATAAAATTTTGTTAGAGTAGCCGACAAACTTCGTGAACAATTTTAAAAGTCAAAGTTTGCGCATGTACCATACTACCTCACCCCTGACACCCAAGATTATTTTTCTTCTGCGCAGCTGAAGCCATTGTTCAAGATGTTTGCCGGCTATGGTACCTACTTCAGTTATTTGCCGATGAGAGAGATTAATCGTTTTTTTGGACATTTATCTTGCTGATGTCAATAAATGAAATAAAATGCGATACCACACTATTTGAAATATAATATTGTATAATAATAATAATCATTAAATTCAAATCAAATGTTGTGACGCTATAAATATTTCTTGTAAAATAATACAGTAATTATATAGGCCCAAATTTTCGATAAGTATTGCCTTGTATTGTTAATATGAAGAACAGGAGGAAAACCTTCATTAGTTCTAAGTTATGTAATGTAATGTGAGGGTGGTGAAACTTGTGAATTGTTTTTGTTATGTTTCAAATAACATTTAATATTGTCGAAGAGTCAAAGATTGACGGATCAGATTTTTTTTACAACTTATGATGTTTTTTATATAGTTAATAGTACAAAAAAGTGTCATTAACAAAAATGAAATCTTGTAAAGAAAGAAAAATAATAAATTCGAAACAAAAATGTAAAATAATAATAAAGTTGTAGAGGTTACACTATACAAAGCCACGCGCCCGAACAGACCATCAACACGTGTATAGTAAAGTCGCGGTCCAACCAGCAACATGAGGACGGTGAGGTCGACGCCCCAGTACCACCGGTCGCAGGCACACGCCTGACACGAGCGCCGGGGTGACACCAGCGGGCGTGAATAATGTTACATGCACACGCGCGCCAAGGCCAGGCTATGGCCCTTAGAGTACCTATCATTATCTTTATAATCATACTCATATATTTTGTACTTGCTTTATCGAGATAATAAATCATCAAATATTCTACGCCTTTGGAGCTTTCCGTCGCATGACGGTGGTGACCCGAAAAATAAAAAAAAGCTCCTAACCATCTCCAAACCCCCAAAAAGTATTTAGCCAGTAAGCATAGGTCGGCTGATGTACGGGGGTAGCTGAAAACGGAAAATTCTGCACGAAATCGAGCTCTGCACATCGCAATAGAAAGATGGAACCCCGAGTTAAAAGAAGATCGGCGTTCAGAATAAAAAGAAGATTGGTGCAGGACCCAATGAGAGAGTGGGGTGGCATCCCAACGTAACCAATAACGGAAGGAATAAACCAATGATGAACCTAGAGGGCGCTGCTGCGGACATGCGAAAGACCGCGCTCCGCGAAAGTGGAGCAGTAGAAGTGAGATCTGGAGTACGGGTCGGAGTTGAGTTGAGTGAGAATCGAGATCCAGAGTGCGGAAGTGGAGTTGGAAATCGGGAGTGGAGAGTCCATAGTGAAACGACGAAGACGACGGTCGGGAAACTGCGTGATAATTGTCAGGGAATAAGCAGTGAAGTCCAGCAGAACCAGTGAACTATAGCCGAAGAGGCTGAATGTCAACCGAAGCAGCAGACGAGGAATGAAAGTGAATTCTGAGAGACGATGCATGTTTTATGCATACCGGTGAATGAATTGTTTAGCTCTGGTCTTCCTAATGTCCCTTAGAAAAGGAGTAAGCAAATGTCCAGTGATTCTTCAGTAATCCCCCAAAACAGTTTGATAGGGTTCCACTGCATTTATGTTTCAATAATAGCAGTTAAGCAATCAGTTATTACTGGCGGCAATATGGCAGCCGCGCGGTCATAAATGGCCGCTGCGCGGCCTTAGTATCCGCTACGTGGCTATTGGTGTCTGCAATTGGTTATCAGTTGTTCTGGCTAATAGTGGCCACATGCGGCTATTAGTGTTTGTGATCTGTCGCCCATTGCCTGCTGCTTTTCACACGCTTTGGTTATTTTTTGAAACTGGTATTAGCAAAACCACGCACCGCATACTGTATTTTTAAAGCCATAATATAGATGATATGTCACCGTATATGGGTCCGAGTTTGATATATTTTTAAAAAAAGTATATTATAACCCAAAATTAAATATAAAAAATATACCTACTTGCCTGGAGAAAAAATAAAATTGATGTTAGAAAATATAAATATCAATGAATTTCGCCTTAAAGTGACCTGAATGTTAAATAATACATATATATTTCTACATATTAAATAATACTTAATGTATTTTTAAATAATCTGTAGGTACACATAATTTTATTTAAGATAAAATAAATTTTTGAAGCTGGCAATTAAAAAAAAAATAATGCATTACACAATGTGTTTTAAGTGCAACCAATATATAGACACTGTAGGCTCAATTAAAACGCAGTGGGTTTTAATTGACCCTAAAAATGTGAAATTAATAGTATAAATGAAATATGGAATTTTTAAAACAAAATTTATTCTTACAAAATATCCACATCACAATAGTAAAATTAGTCATTATTATTGTTTTACATTAATATAGTCTCCTCCTCCAAGTTTATATAATTGATCGGGCATACTTGATACTCTTCGGTGAGTTTTACCAAAGGCTTGTGATTCCTCAACATCCCTGGATTCTAATATCGCTTTCTTGTTAATATTTGACCTTTGAAACTCATTGTGTTCGCTGGTACTTGAAGTTTGTCTTTCAGTTTTGTTCTCTTTAATTTTAGGTTGCTTATACTTGGGTTCTTTTTTAGATCTTACACTTTTAACAACATTTGTGTTCACTTTTTTAAATGTGTTACTATCTTTGACAAAACTCAAGAAATTTTTTAAATTTTCACCACTTATAGAATCTTCCGCCGATTGTGTCGAAGGATAGCGTGCATGACTGTGATTGCTCATTTTTTCTTTCAACTTCAAATTTAAAAATAAAAAGTTAACTGTGAACGGTCTATTTAAAATAATATTGAAAAAAATTGCAACTGCAAGATAAATGACAAGTACCAGTATAAATATATTCAGACCTACGTAGACAATATTTCCGAGACCCCAAGGAACTTTATCTGAAAATAATTAAAATAGTTAAAAGTAATAATAAAGTTATCATGAGAAGATACAAGATAAATAAAATAATATATATATATATATTAGGTCCTTACATATGAAATTGGCGTTTTGCCGTACTGGCAAATTTGATCTAAAATATCTTCTCTTTGGTTAGGAATTCCAAATCCAAATTTATACAGCTATTTACTCATGTATTTGTGTTTTGAAAATTATAATTCATTTGTTTTTTCCTCAATTGTTATTTTCTTTGCGTCACTCAGTTTACAAAATGAAAAACTTGAAATATCGCATTATTTACGAGTACGAGTTCCACCGTGGCACCAGTGCTGCAGAAACGGCTCGAAGGATTAATGATGTGTATGGCGATGGTGCCGCAAAAGAAAACACAGTGCGTTTTTGGTTCTAACGTTTTCGTTCTGGAAATTTCGACCTGCAGAACAAGCCCCGTGGACGGCCGGAGACTAAAGTTGATAATGAAGAATTGAAGGCTATTGTGGAAGCGGATCCATCGCAAACCACATCCGAGTTAGCTGCAGGCTGCGGTGTTAGTGATAAAACTGTTTTAATCCACTTGAAGCAAATTGGTAAGGTGAAAAAGCTTGAAAGGTGGGTACCTCGTGAATTGAGTGAAGCAAATCAACAAACGCGCGTTGACTGCTGCGTTGCATTACTCAACCGGCACAATAATGAAGGGATTTTAAATCGAATCATTACCTGTGATGAAAAGTGGATCCTGTACGATAATCGGAAGCGCTCATCGCAATGGCTGAACCCTGCCGAACCAGCCAAACCATGCCCCAAGCGAAAATTGACTCAAAAAAGTTACTTGTGAGCGTTTGGTGGACTAGTGCTGGTGTCGTTCACTACAGCTTTCTTAAATCTGGCCAGACGATTACGGCAGATGTCTATTGTCAGCAACTGCAAACCATGATGGAAAAGCTAGCTGCTAAAGAACCGAGGCTGGTTAATCGCTCTAGGCCACTGCTGCTTCATGATAATGCTAGACCACACACTGCACAACAGACGGCTGCCAAATTAGAGGAGCTTCAATTGGAATGTCTAAGACATCCACCGTACTCTCCGGACCTTGCCCCAACAGATCATCATTTTTTTCGAAATTTGGATAACTTCTTGCAAAGGAAAAAATTCAACTCCGATGGGGCAGTCCAAACCGCCTTCAAAGATTTTATTGATTCCCGTCCCAATGGTTTTTTTAGTAAAGGGATCGATGAACTACCTATGAGATGGCAAAAGTGCATAGATAGCAATGATAAATACTTTGATTAAATAAATATATTATAATAAAAAAAAATCGGCTTTATGTTCCTCCCATACTAAACGCCAATTTCATATGTAAGGGCCTTATATATATATATATATATAAAACTCAATCAAAATATATATATAATTGAAAAATAAGGACAGCCAAAATCGTATACAGCAAAACTCCGTTAACTCAAACTCCCTTAAATCTTAATTCTCCAAAATTCACATTTTTTTAATCCACAAGTCCCAAAATCTTAATATCAGAATGAATTAACCCCGATAATCAAAAATTCCGGTAATTCCTAATACAAAATAATATTTAGTCCCTTGCGCCATAAATTAAATACATTTTAGGTCACGTAATTCGACATTTTTTTGAAATTTGACGAAATTGAAAAGAAGTACATATTTAGATTTTTTCACAAGTGAGAACAACAAATATAATATCAATATTGGGTACTTAAGTAATAGAAATATCACAATATTTATATTCGCATAATAAATATTACGTTTTCGAAGTGTGGTTAGGCGACATAATAAATAAATATGCCTCTCAAAATGATGATTGATCTAATATCTATATTAATATATTTAACATTTGTAATATCTTTCCTGAAGGCATATTTGATTTTCCAATATAGGTCTAAAGGGCCACCGCTTCTGTGCTAAAACTCGTCGCTAGTTGTCGTTGGTCTCTGCTTGGAGCGCGAGAACACAAAAACTTACTTTTGAAAACATTGAAACAATTGCTCTCGTCTTTTCCTTCTAACAAAAATGTGTGCATTTTTTCGCATTGAATGGTGGATACAATAATTGATCAGTAAATTTTGTG
Source organism: Agrypnia vestita (assembly GCA_016648135.1). NCBI lineage: Eukaryota > Metazoa > Arthropoda > Insecta > Trichoptera > Phryganeidae > Agrypnia > Agrypnia vestita. The sequence continues at coordinate 431,541 of JADDOH010000079.1, read as the reverse complement.
ATCATTTTTTCCGGAATTTCATAATTTTAATTATCTCCGCGTGTTATTTTGTGACGTGGAGAATTAAAGACTCTCAAGACATCTGCAAGAAATAACGACGGCCCAACTGCCTAGAAGATAAATAATATATCACAGGTTAGTTGTTATCTTGTGGCTTATTTTTGGTTTACTCATATATGTTTTTCAGGGAGAAAACGTAATTGGATACTTTTGCATTGTCATTTTGAGAGGCATTATTATAATCGAACATTAAGTTCAGCCGGCGGATAACTATTTATACGTTGTCCGCCCATAATAATACAAATTGATTTCTTGAAATATGTAAGAATACAGATATTTTTCACAAAATTAATGGCTTTTTTCATGACTTTAATGTTTTTTTGCAAATTTCGCAATCGCAATGCGATTTACTTTGTGCCTTAAATTTCGAATTAACAGGGTTCCGCACAACTCAAAATGTTTTTTTTTTGGTACCTTCAATTTCGGATTAACGAGTTTCTACTGTATACCCATTTCACTGTATTTTATGTGACTAACAGTTTGTGCGACAATGATATTTTTATGCAAGCTTTCCAGCACATTTTGTTACCACCCCGATCAATTATTCAAAGCTATTGTAACGTGAGTTTAACATTCTTCAATGCAAACTGAATAACGTTTATCTAAATATTCAAGAGGGTACTCCAATAAATAAATTCAAGTAACCATAATGATAACTTACCACTAACGATAATTGTGAAATCATTTAATGAGGAAAACAGCGGGGAAATCATATTAGCCATTAGTTTACTATATATATTTCCAAATATTTTCAGTGGATGTAAACAATACCAGTAATATGAAATTACGTTAATGACTGGCTGGCAATCTGGTTCCCAAAATTTCCAAAATGATTGACATTGTTTATTGCTGTTGGCAAATTTTTCATAATCTTTTAATTCAGCTTCCTAGAATACACAACATAACGTACATACACTTATTTTAGTTTACAAACATAACATATCACTTGAGGAGTAGAGTATTATAATTGAGGAGTACAGAAATAAAACTGCCACTATGAAAATTTGTAATTGATTTGCCAGAATGGAGATTATATGCTTTCGATAAAAGGCTTCTAAAAAGTTATTGAATACAAAATATTTGTAACTCATAACGAAAAATGCGTCTCATAAAAGTAAAATGTCGAACTAAAAAACAAGTGCTTACGTAGTGTTATACAAACAGAAGTTATCAGTTATTGTAAATTTGCCGCTATTGCCAAATAATCATTTTCAGACAAAATATCTCTAGTAAATTGCGTAGTGGCGGTTTCATGTCTATACCCCTCAATTGACAATCTATTTAAAATGAATGCTTCATTTTATAAAATGTATAATTGATAATTCGCAATCAGTGGGAAAAAATGACCTTTTTGAAATGAGTAAAACCTCTTTAATTCAAAATTCAAGGGACCCAAAAATATAATTTCTAATTATGCAGAACCCCGTTAATTCTAAAATCAAGGCATACAAAAAATACAATGCAATTGCGAAATTCGTCAAAAATAGTAAAAAACATGAAAAAAGTCATCAATTTTGTGAGAGTGTATTTTGCATTTTCCAAGAAATCATTTCAAAAATGCAATATTTATTATGCTAATATAAAGATCGCCACATTTATATTAGTAACCCTGAACTTAAGAAATTTGTTTTTCTTACTCGCGAAGAAAATCAAAATATTTTTTCAATTACAACAAATTAAAAAAAAATCAAATTGTGTGAAATAAAATAATTTATCGATTTATAGCGCAAGGGAATAAAAAATATTTCGAGTTCCAAATTACCAGGGTTTTAGAATTATCGGCGTTAATCTATCATGAAATTAACTTTTTGGGACTTGTGGGTTTTAAAAATTTCGAATTGTGGCAAATTTTGATTTTAGTGTATTATGTATGTGGATGTGGAGACCTGTAATTGGCCATCTATATTATATCAATGTTTTCTATGCTTCTTTGTTGTGCTGTTGGTCTTCCATGAACATTAAATAAATAAATAAATGTAACTAAACATACAAAGTAAATTACTGGATACAAAAAAAAGTTACACAACTTTTTTACCAATATAATTTTATAAATTATATTAAAATAAATGGAAAGTAAAATATATATTTTTAATATCTATACCTATAAAACTCAATGTCTGTCTGTTCTCTATACAAATCCACACCGTTTGTCTGATCTGACCCATATTTTGCATACTTATTCTTTAGGACTCGGCGGGCAACATAGGTGAAGTTTCCGCCTCCCCCTTCACCCCGGACCTTCCAATGATATATTTTCCATGCAAATCTGTACCGTTAGACTGATCTGGGTCAAATTTTGCAAACTTGTTATTCAGGCCTCGATAGATGATATAAATGACATTTCCCCCTCCATTCTTTCCCCTTCCCCTCCCTCTGATATATTTTCATACAAATATGTACTGTTCAACTGATCTGACTCAAATACATATTGCAAACTTATTCTTTAGGACCCGTCGGGTAACATAGGTGACATTTTCCCCTCCCCCTTCATCACGACCCCTCCCCCTGATATATTTTCTGTACAAATCTACATCGTTTGACCGATCTGACCTAAATTTTGCAAACTTATTCTTTACGACCCAGCGGGTCACATAGGCCACATTTTCCTCCTGTATATCCCATCCATCCCAGCATTGATTAAACTGAAACATTGTTTTTATTATAAGCTTTACGAAACAATGGAACCTTTGTTTTCCCCTACAAGCTTATTTTTAACTTAATCCTTAACCCGTGCACCACCGGGTACGAACAGCTAGTATACTATAAATATCAAAAGTTGTAAAAAGTTACTGTAATTCAAACAAAAATAGTTTTTTTTATTATTGTTATGAAAATGAATCTATTGAGAAAATTACATCATTTTTCAGTAGGCACCAATGTCAAATTCATGGAGTCCATTCACATGAATATTTGATATTAGTCCTCTTTATAAATATGATATTGCTTCGTTATCAAAACATTGTATTTTTTAAGTAACAAAATAGACAATTTAGGCAAAATTCAACAATCAAAGCAATTTTTATACATATTTATAAATCACAAAAACATATAATTTTGCATATGTGATGGAACACTGATGGATTATTATTTTTATATTGTGTAAGGAAATTAAATTTACCTTTATTGCTAACACGATTTCCCAGGCTACAATGATAATACAGAAAGTCACCAAAATTACCACTTTGATAGGGATCCGAGACCAATCAGCACGGTAAGCCATGTACAAACATGCCAAAAATGCAATAAATAGAGAAGCATGGATCTGAAAAATACTTATTTTATATATATATTATTTTAAAAATTCAATCCTGTATTGAAAAACCGAATATGTAATAAAATATATACATTGTTATTTTTTGTCTAAGTATAAAGATTGTTCATTTTCTTGGGTATCGACTGTTTTTGGAATCATAGTGTTAGGTAATAAGCCGCTGGTGGTAAAATACACAAATTTATACGAATCAGGTCCTATTCTGAAAAAAATAATTTTGCTGATGATAAAATGATGCTGGCCGTATGTAATGCGGAATGTACCCTTCTGCAGCGCAATTTCGCACACGATTGCTGTTTTTTAGACACTTTTTAGTGATTCATGTAAAAATCAACAACAATCGCTAAGAAGTTGCAGTTTCTGGTTTCTCAACATACAGACATCAACAATTAATTATATTGCAATAATTACTTATTCATTTTATGAAAATAAGTAACAAAATTTACTGTCAGAAATAAGTAATAGATTTATGATGGTGTTTGTTTCTACCAGTTTCTACTTAAGAGAGAGGGAAAGAAGCATCTGTAAATTGTCACAATTTAAATATTGAACGAAGTAAAAGCAAAAAGACCATGCCAAGTTTGGCCACAATTTTATATCAGGATGCTGCGAATGAATAAATTAATGTGGGTATGAAACATTTTTCTACCAACTTTTAATATAGTATTACTTATTATTATTATTGTATACTTATTTATGTATTTTTGTCGAAACTCAAAAATTGTGAGGCATCATTTGTATGTTCTGTGTTCTAATCAGGTATGGTACAAAGTTAACGGATGTCACTAATAAACCAGTTTCGCTAATTTCACATTCCGAATTATTTTTTTTTGTTATAGGAACTTTTCAGATGTTAGCTTTTCTGCATTTGCAATTATAATAATATGTGAGAATTATTGTGTTCCTACTTCATGTAGGGTCCATTTCTATGTATGTACATGTAGAGGTGGGCTCTACATGAAGGTGGACCCTACATGGATACCGGAAATATGAATTTTCTACGCTGCGTAATGCCACAGATTTCATAATAAAATGTTGTATTTTTTGATACAGTACGTATGAGAAAAATCACATATTATGGTGAAGGCAGCGAAACATACACAAAAATCTAAAATACCAAACCAGATTCAATATGAATTGGAAGTAGATAATGAGATTGGCTCTAATTAATACTTTAAAATGTGTATGTCTTACACAATGCTTAGTCTGTAGAAAAATGATACTGTATGGTACAATCATATTGTACCATACTTTTTAATTTAAATCAATTTTAAAATAGTACCAAAATATGTCTACAGAAGTTAGAAAAAACCTAAAAAGTAGTAAACGTAGTAAACGAAAAAAAAAACTAAACAGCGTAGAAAATTCCATAAAAGAACAAGAGTAGCTTGTTGGTCTTGTGATCCAAAAGTCGCGGGTTCGTACCTCACGCTAGACCAGCAAGTTAGTCTTATTTTCATAGCACAAGCGTTTAGCTTAGTTTGAAAATGGTAAGAATATCGATGTCTCACGTATACCGTGTTCGCATCCCTATTTAAAAAAAAATTACTATAAAAAATAAACTTTTACTTTTTTCTTACTTTATTTTACTTTTTATTTCTCCTTTCTTTGCTGTTGCCTTTACTTATAATAACTATTATTAGCAAAATGTTTACCTCTTAGAAAGCACATAACTTTATTGTAGCTTCTACAAAACAATTCCTGTACACACTTGTCCCAAGTCAGCTTGTAATTTTAAAAAATCTATTCAGTAAACAAAAACACTATCCCAATTATAATAATTTTGTTATCTGTTCGTCCGTCTATCTGTCCCCGTAGATTCATGTAACGTCCGTAATTTCATTCAAATTTACAACCAAAAAAACAAAACTAAACGACCGGAGATGGAGCTTGAACCCCAGGCGAGCAAACTCGAACCTCAGGCGAGCAAATTCGAACTCGGACCCTACGGAGGTTGCTGTCACCGTATGTGCGGGACCCTTAAAAAATAGACTACGTATAGAACTTAGCAAAGACGCGAACCATTTGTACCTAATTTTTATTTTATTACAGAGCGCGCAACATATTTTCTAAACTTTATACTGGCTTTATAAACATTTTCTCCACAATTAATGACATCTCCTGTGTGGTGTAGTGGTTGGATACCTAACTCTCACCCAGGAGGCTCGGGTTCGATTCCCAGTACCGGAATATTTTTTCTCAATTTATTTTGATGTACACTTTATTTAGAATATTAATTATTTAATTATGTTTTCGCATTAATTTTACGCACGCACAATTGCCAGGATTTAAAATAGTACCATTAACTGCCGGCAGGGGAAATATATAAATAATGTTCAAATATTTTTATAAAAATCGTTATTACTATTTCATGAGTGTTGACTATAAATAAGTTAATATTGGCATGTAAAAGTACCAAAATTTTTGACAGGTTACAGCTAGTAATATAATACATGATCAAAATTTTTAAAATAAACACAAAATCATTTGCCTACTTACATGAATAGTTACAAAAAATCATATTAATCAATAAAATTCTGAGAAACATTATGCATATTTTTCAAAATCAATAGACCCGACTGCATAACAATAGAGTTATAATGGTGCATATTAAGCAAAATATTTAAGTGACGAGTGCAATCAGGTTGTTTGATTGGCGGAAAATGCAGAAAATTTGCTTTTTTTAAATTTTTACTCTTACTCCTGATTAAACAACCAGCCTACACAATAATATAATGTAAATTACTTGAACATTTGAAAAATGAAACACATTTTTTTATATAGTTAGTTGTGTATGCCTATATAAACAAATAAACTATAAGTTGAATTTTGTAAATTTTTACATACCCACTGATTATAAGAAAAATGCATTTTGGCGAGTACTTGTTGATTTATTTATATGTTCCCGCATGGATTAGTTTCCTGCATTCATCATTTAAGTCAAATTGCTCCTTCAAATCAAATTTTCACTATATATTGAGGAGAAAGAGTAGACTTCAAAAATATAGTAAATATAAGTAGTTCCAATAGAACTTCCAAGTGGGAGAGTGAAAAGGCACCGGGTAATCTATGTTGAAAAGAGCACAGACTCATGTAGGAAAATGGGGTATGGATCCAGGCAGAACTGTGCTTAAGGTTAAAAAGTGAATTTGGAAGGGAGATGCCAATTGGGCCAGGAGGTTTTAACATTAACATTTTGTTTTTCTACAACTAATTTTATTACTATACCAATATACGATAAAAGATATCATTCATTTATTTATATATATGAAAATAATACTAACGTAGTGCTCTTCCCACCATTTTACAAATAATTCTGTCCACTTCTCTGCCAGTTGCTGCGCCACAGACAATTTAGATATGTTTTCAGACATTATTCCATCAATTTTCCTAAACTCTGGGGGAGCAAGGGGTTCTGATTTTGATAAGAATTCTTTTAGTATCTTAAATTCTGACAGGGGAAATTCAAAATGGATGGCTCCTTCTACAATTCCGTCACCTCTTTCCTATAAACATAAATTATACAATTGAAGTAAAGTTTCGATAAAAGATAATATTGTACGAGTATACATATTATATAATGGTAAATGAGTAGAAGTACAAGTGATCCCCATGAAGATGAGTCACAACTAGGGATTATAATCCCGGAGCATTTTTCCAATAACAGGATAATAAGATTTCAGTGTCTTATTTTTTAGAATTTTGGAAATATGTTCTCACTCTGAGAAGGTTATAGAAACTTGAATCACCGAGACGGCTTTTCAGTTAACGACCAATATAAAATAAAGCTGAAAATGCTCTTTCGGGTATGCTCTTGTGCGGGAAAATGCTCTTTTGGTAGAAATGTTTATCGAGCAATAATAATGTTTTCAAGATAGGGATCTACTACTTATTTCAAGCACCAAAAACAATATATTTATTTAAATCACTAAATTTTTTTTAAAATTTTTGCAAATTAAAAAAGGTATATAACTTCGATGGATGCTTATATTTTCATAATTATTGTAAAAAATGTTCAGTTTATTACTTTTATACAAGAAAAAAGGTTTTATCTAAGTCATCGTCCTATAAAAAATTGTAGTCAGCATATAAGCTCTGAAATAAATGAATAATAAAAATCTTTATTTTTACAACATGAATGAAAAACGAAACAAAAACATTTATGAAAAAAAAAACGAAATGTGCATTTTTAGTGAATGTCCAGCCGTCAAATTTGTCATTAACAAATTATTTTAAAAATATTAAAATGGCGGAGTTATGTGTTGTTTAGCAAAGGTCCTTTTCCATGATGCGCCTAGCTTTTGGAGATAATCATGTCGCCATGGTGAGAGGGAAATTAAAAACTTCATTATTTTCTTATTATGACTGGATGTTCACTGTAAATGCACATTTTGGCTTTTTTTTGTGTAAATGTCATCAGTTTGAAAATAATGTTTATTTTTTACTAAAAGAAAACATTAATGTAAAAATTATTAATGGCGCGTCTTATCAAAAAAATCATACGCTACATAGATAATGTTATTTGTAAGATGTGTGCAAAATTAGCCTAAATTTGTTGAGATATCTTCTCCAAGCACTAGCTTCAAATTGCTATAACTCAGTCAATTCTTGGAATTTTTGAATGAGTGATAACTCAAATTTATTATTCTTAGAACTTCAGGCCATAAGATAAATAAAAAAAAAGATTTTTTGAAAATGTCAATGTGGTGTAACCCCTTAAAGGGGTCCGCAATCACATTCAGATTGCTTTTGTATGTTTCTTCATAAAATTCCTTCCATCTATTGTTTCATTTTCATTCATTCTTTGAGCATCTTTCCATTCTTTGACTTGATTGCATTCACACTTCCTCTTTCAGTATCATTTAGAGACTTTTTAACTCCCTTCTAAAAGATCCCTTTGATATTTTCTTGGAAGTTCTTAGTCAATTTTAGTCACTCAACCTTTCTCAAACGCTCCTTTCTTTCTTTCTGTTGATGAATATTATTTATTGAAACAACTAAAAAGGAATGTAACCATATTTACTTAAAATGAAAAATGAATACATATTTTAAATCAATTAAGATGATATCAATAAAAGAATTTGGATATTTTGAGGGATGTAGACACGTAACCATATTGTTGTAAAAAAGGCACAATATTATCTGACGCAATAAAACAAATGTTTCTATATTTTTACCATGTACCTACATTATATACTTTTAAGTATGTTCCTCACGTGAAGTATTTGTTAGGCATGTAATAGACAGAATCCATAATATTTCGCACGATTTATAAATAAAATTCGGTATTTTCCATTTTTTTATTTGTCTTACTTGCTGGGAAGAATTGAGATCGATTAATTCAGCGGTTCGTAGATTCTGGAATAAGATTTTTGCTTGGATCGATACATTTCTTCTGCAAATGGAAAATGTTAAAGATTTGGTAAATTTCAATTCATTGGTCTACTTACTTGAAATCTACCATTGTAAACAATTAAACCAAGTAACTTCTTATAAAATGTATCACCGACCGAACTCTCACATTGTTTTGTTACAGGGACAGGACAACTGCTGCATCCAACAGTATTTTCATTTTTTTTAAAACCACCTGTTTCCCACGGATCAATTCCTCTAACAATCGTAAAACTAGTTAAAATTAAAATTAAATGAAACATTATAATGTTCGATATTAATTGCACCACAAGCGAACTTTATTTTTATTATAAATCATTAAAGCCGGATAGTATAATATCGTAATGTAGAACAAATGTAAAGATTTTGACAGTTGCTTTTGACATTACAAATTGACAGATATATATAGTCCGTCCAACTTATCTGGAGAATAAAGGAGGGCGTCCCAATCGTTGTGGTGCTGCCCATAGTCTAAAAATTATCTCATTTTTAGGGAATTTTTTGCAAATTTGTTTTTTCTTAAACAATTTATTAAGCAGTATACGACACGATAAAAAACAAAAAATGTAAACTAATCTACAAATAAATTTATCAAAATATACATTCGCAAAATACACGTCACCAAATGGCGTTTTTTCAAAATCAAAGAAAAATACAATTTTCAGAAAAAAAAAACAAACAATAATAATTCTTTTAGGCCGGCGCCACATTACGCAGATATTCCACCGCGTCTTTTCCGTTGCGCCAAATCGGCAAAGCAAATAGATCGACCGATCATCCGCGTAGTGTGTTTAATAAGCGCATATTGTATGGAAAGAAATGTAGCGATGTTCCGCGACAGAAGAGACGCGGCGGAAGATCCGCGCAGTGTGGCGCCAGTTTTATTCGGTGTCTCATACCTAATGATCTGACCTCCATGTTAACTCAGTAACACCTAAGGATATCAATCGGTTTAGGGCCGTTGTATCAACTTGGTTTATCAATCTTTCGTTCAAAGCATAGATATTTTGCGTTTTCCACCGATCAAACAACTCGCTCTCGTAAAAATCTATGCTTTAAATGAACTATTGCTATAAAGTAAGTTGATGCAACCAGTTTTTACAAATGAACACGTTAGTTTCCCCTCCTGCATTGACAATTATGAAGCACTGACCTTTAGATACTGGTTTGAATACAGCTTCGACATCTTCACTTTGCCAACATTTGTCTGCTGTGTGTGAGGTATGTATATATGTTTCATCTAGATATATGACTGGCCGCCGATTCAAAGAAGTTTCATTCTTCCTTAATTCATACATGAATTTTGCTCTCATGGCACATATTAATTATATCATTGCGTTCTATAAGCACCTTACGGTTACTTTTAGTCTTCCGAAAACGAAAACCTAGCTTATGTAATTTACGTAATATCTCACGATATCCTTGAAAATTTATGTTTTCTTTCAATACCTTTTGCAGTTTACTTAATGTAGGTAACTCTTTCTTAAAAGTATAAAAATCGTGTACCTTTCACCTGGTGACTCCCAAATCAAAGTCATCAATATCAATTTTTCCACTTATCCTTTTTCTTTTTTTTCCGCCTTACCTTCTTTAACTATTTTGTAAATTGCCGATTCAGAAATACCTTAAGAAATTATATAATAGTAAAATAAAAAACTAAGTATGGGAAAATCATTATAACTGCATGGCAGCACTAACCTGAAGCGGCGGCATTTGGCGGCAATAAGTCTATGAACAAAATCAAACGGTATAATTGGGGCTTTTAGACGTTTTTCCTCTTCAAAAAACAACATTTTCAAGATTATTTCCTGAACACCGCTTTTAATGGTTTTTGGCATGGTGACAATCTAAAATTTTCTTAAAAAACTATCGAAACAGTCGTGAACCTCTCTGTAAACAAAGTCTGTCAAAGGTCTGTCAGCTGTAGATAATCCAATATGGCGTCGTTAGTTCCAAATTTGGCCATTCTTCAGATAAGTTAGACGGACTATAAAAAAGAAACTCCATAGATAAGGTAGTACACTGAATGTATTGTTATTATGTAAGCAGGGTGGGCGATGTAGGTAGGTACGTAGATTAGGGATGGGTCATCGACGTATTTACCGTCGACGAAACGAGACCGTCCACGTCCATCCATCGACGAGACGATCAACTAGTTGAATTCGTCAATTAGTTGATGCGTCAACTTCGTTACGCGGACGTCCCGGACGTTCTATCTAAACGTCGGGACGATGGTCAACTGTCTACGGTTCAACGCGACGCTTCTCGACGGCTCAGCCGTTGGCTATTTTTATGACGTTAATTTTTAAAATTTAAAGAAGTTCGAAGGAATATAGTTTCGGGGAAAGTAGAACCGCTACTTGTGCTTATTTGTAAAAATAAATATTTTATTATTTATTTGTTTACGCACATTATAGGCTTTTACATATTGTTTTATGTACTTCTTTCTATTTATAACAAAGAAAGAAGTAGGTATACACAGCAATATCAGGTGTTAGCAGTAAAATATAAATATAAACTACATATATAAGCAGTGAAAGTATTGGGTATAAGCATTAAAATGTGAGTAAATAAAATTGAAGGAAACAATGATTTTGCGTAATAAAGGCGCCAGTTATGAGGTGCGGTAAAAAATACTTTACATTTATTTATTATCTATAAATTTATAAATAAATACATAATTTAAAAATACTTTACATTTGAGATGTTATATAGAAATTCATTGAAGAATACATCTTTCAAAGTCAGGCTTTCACTTTGTGGTGACATTATTAATAAATAAATATATCTGTATTATTTGTCAACTTTAGTTTAAGGCTCAATCTGAGAAAAGGAACATTGTTCCCGAAACACGTAAAAAACCAATAAAAAGTGGTGTAAACAAAATTATAATAGATTTACTTTTTTATCTTTAAAGTTGAAAATAGGGAATTTTTAATAAAAATTAATTAAACCTAAATTCAAGATTATATTACATATATAATAATTAATGTTGGACTCCTGAATAAGGACCATAGTTAGGTGATGTACCGGAATATGACGCGAACCAGGTTATTAATTTTGTCCTAGGGCAATATCGAAAATCACGCGCCATGTGGTCACAGCCAGGGCAGCCCCGGCATGTTCGATCTTTTGTTCGAGGACGAAATATGTGACCTATTGTTCAAAAAAATAACATTGCGACGGACGATCGCCCTTAGGATAGCCCGCCATAAAATATACGCAACAATGAATTAGAAAGTTAGGGTTGCCGAGGGCGTTGGGCATCGCCGAAGACATTAAAAGTGCACGGCCTTTTGTTAGGATGGGCAATACGTCCGCAACCTTTTGTTCTTAAGTAACATCTTGGAAGGGTAAAAACGGTAAACCTTTTCTTGCAGCGGGACGTATATCTCTAACCCCGATTAAACAATAGAAAGAACATCTTGGCCAAATGCGAACACATGGGACAACGGTTTAGAAAGCTGCGTTTGTTAGAGAAGTCGCCATTGTTTTGGGAAAGACATTTTTTAGAAAAACAAGATAATAATTCCGAAAGTCGTCGCAGTAAACTTACTATTGTCCTCGACAGACAATAGAGATGTTTTAGAAAGCGCTGACATACCGATCCACCACATGGCGACACTATCCGCGAGATGTAGGATCGTATAAATTATATTATTAATATAAGGGCGCGAAGATCCCGCAACGCACGACCAGGCGGTCATTATCAATAAAGATAACAGGGGTCAATCAATTAAGAAGGTAGAGGCCGAATTAGAAATTGAGGCAAAGTGGTGAATCATAATATCAATGTAATATGTACCTAATTAATGAGCAACTGATATGTTTAATTTAAGTAAGGTAATGATAGTTTAGATAACCCAGGCCACCTCTGCAGGTGGATGTTACTCGTTTTATATGTAGTTTTCTCATTTATTCTGTATTCTATTGTTAAGTACCGAAATGAACGGGACATTGCAATTTGAAATAATAACGAGATCATCCCGAATTAATCTAACTTGTAGCAAATAATAAAAAATGTATTGATCGTAACAAAAGGAAAAAAAAACTTGATTGTATTATTGCCGACGATGTTTGATATTGATGTAATATATAATATATAACGTAATAGAATATTATCTCGTGAAAAAATGTAACACGGTTGAAGAGATATAAGATTCCGACTTTTTAGTCTTTTGAAATCTGTCTGCAGAATGAATTTTAGCACACGGGGTTGAAACAAAATAGTTTAATTAATTGCAAATAAGTAAATGCCGTGTTGGAATAAACATTAATATTACTTTAGATCGAGGCTTTCATGTCTTATGTTTTCATATATTACATACACCTAGTTGAATAATGTTAATTTGTGAGTTTTAATTATTTTTAAGAATAATGTTAATTTGTCATTAGTTATTCAAGCTCCCAATATTGTGTTTTTTTTTATACAAATTTGTAGGTTGTAGGTATATAACCTATCTGTAAACATGCAATTATTGTTTTGATTACTCGTTTAAGCAATATGATTTGTCGGTCTGTTTTAAAATAGTTGTTTTAATCTAGTAATAATAAAGCTTTCGAGCTTTATTATTATTTATTTGTAATTAATTTCACTCTTTACGATACACCATTCACTTTGGTATTTGTCCGCTTTAAAAAAAAGAAAAACATAACGAAAATTATGAAGTTAGTTAATTGTAGTAGGGACTTCCGCTACTGGTAGTGTTTCAAAATAATTCTTGTTTGGAAAATTTTCAATTGTCTGCCTGGTGGAATGTGGCTTATATAATTTTTTTTAGTGTTCTCTATTTTTATTCTTTTCTTATATTCTTATACCAGGGGTGGAAGAAAGCTGATTTGATAAGATAATGATTAGTATAATGAAAGTCCTAAAAAAAATGTTTTGCATTCAATCCAGCTTACATATTGAAGTAAGAATTTTCATTATTTAGGTGTAAATAATGTTACATTAATTAATTTACGCCAAGTTTTCTTAATTTTTCTTCTAGTAATAAGGTTTAACATAATTTCTTGAAAAAAAATGTTTATCGAATTTGATTATGTTAGTATATGTAAGCATTCCTTTCGGGAAAGTGGCGTTGATGCAAATTCATGTACTTTGTAATCCCAAAAGAAATTACAAAGATGTATACAGAACATTAACATTAGGGGACCCGCTTGAAGCATGTATCCCATGTAAATAAGTTTTTATGTTAATTGATTCACTAAGAAATGCCACGATGTCTGTATAATTTTAGCCCTTTGTTTTGTATCTCTATGTCACATATTGACAATTATGTTTGGTCCAACTAAGAAGTACGATAGCTTGTTTTATTTAAGCTAAAATTAAAAATAAAACTAAGTATCAAGTACATGTTGTCATTGTTAAAGAAAAAAAATTAAAAAGAAAAAGAAAGGAAGAGAATATGCGGAGTGGTAAATTTTAAATACCGTCCGGTTTATCATATAAAAAAAAAAAAGAAATAATAATGATTTTGTGGAGGTATCGAAGATAATCAATGTAAATGATAAGGATTGACCTGTAATGATGTAATGTATAAATAACGTTAAATCAATGTTAATGATAAGGATTGACCTGTAATGATGTAATGTATAAATAACGTTAAATATTGGGAGGCCTACTGTAAGAATCAAACTGACACTTAATAATAAGATTGATATTGTAATGCATACTTAAGGAATTTTACTATGATCTAATGAAACCCTACGTTCAATCCCATGTAATTAGTCAATAATGGTAGAAATAACTGGTCGATAAAAATATGTCTATCTGGCGTGTCGATTTAATTAAGTATGTATATGTAAGCAGTTTTGTTTTTTGGGTAATAAGTGTTGATGCGAATTTGTGTTTTCAATTTTCCGCCTTTGCCAATTTGTACTGTAATATTTTCCTTAAGTTTAATTCATTTTGCAATGTTTTTTTTTGGTGACGGGATAGGGATATGAACAGTGAACAAAGCGTTCGTGAAATAACAAAGTGTTTAGGCCTACATACCAGAAAAGCATCGAGATTAGCCGCAAACTGGGAGAACAATAGGGGGCGGAACGGAGGCAACATTGGGTTCAGTAACCAATAGCGTCAATCGGGACCTAGGAGGGATCGAGAGAGACGAATGAACGACGGAGGCGGACATCAAAGGAGCCAATCGGCGAAAGACCAACTGGAGGCTTCCCCTCGAGTCCCCGCGACCACACCCTGGGTCGCCGGGGAGAGAATATAAGGCGAAGCCAGCCGCCAAGAAGGCAATTGAGTTGAGTCGAGTTGAGTGTGGAGGAGAAACTAGAGATTCTAGCGGTGCCCGTAAAAACAGCATCGCCGATCACTCTAGTAACTCCTGGAGGAGCGAAAGTTCGGAAGGTAACGACCGCCATTCGCTACCGAGTGCTGTGACGCACCGCCGCAAACGCCGAAGTATCAGTGCCGCCGCGACGCCGCAGTGTACCACCGCGACGGAAAACCGACGCTCTGCCGACGACCGCACGAGTACCCCGACGACGCCAGAAGCCGTAGAAGAAGCCTGCATCCACAGAGGGGGACCAGCAAAAGCCGCCGCCGACCGAAAGAAGCGGCACGAAGAAGACATCCTTCACGTTCTCCGCAAACAGGTTTACCAGCTTAAAGACTTTTTCTCCCGCTCGCCTAGTGCTACCAAAAAGGCTTCCCGTCACCACCCATTTTGACTTTAAGATAAGACTCTGTATGTGCTTTGTTTTTTTTGTTGTTTAATATTTTGTTTCCCTCTCTAGATTAAGATTAATTTAAAATTGTAAACCGACTACCACTTTGCCTCGCTTTATGTAGATCATTGGCTACTTTGCCCAATATAGAAACTTGTAAAATTGTTTCGATTTTATTATTTTTATATCCCTTCACCCGCCTCGAGATATCAGTGTCCTAGTCACGTTTTGATTGTACCTAGGGGAGGGCGTAACCGCCGGCATACGTAGATCTGAGATCTCCCGGCCGGTTTATCGCACCGTGATTTTAATATCACATCAGACCCCCCCCCCTACTCTGGTACATCACATCCTTCAAAACGCGATATGATTGGTCGTGACGTTGTTTTGCAAGAATTAAAGACAAACATACATGATCTATGGTGTTTGTCACTGCTATTTTTTTCGTTTCTATGGTAACCGTACGTCTTCGTACATTCTAAATAATACTTAATCTTCACAACAAAACAGAGTGGAATAAGGAGAAAGAACTTCATTTTTCTTCTCGTCTCGTCTCATCGCACGACACCACTCCTGTCTAAAGGGAGTACTCTTAGGCACAGTTATAAATAGTTTATCGGGAGTTTTCAGGGAAGAATTTCTATATTTTTTGGGTACCATACAATATTTACAATACTTTTTCTCAGACATTATGGATAAAATACAAAAACGCCGGCTTGTTTTGTAAAAAAACGAATGAATGTGCTGTCACGTGGTAAAACTCAGATTGACATGAAAACTGCCAAATTACGACACTTGCAAAAGTAAGCGTTTTGGCGGGAGTTTAAAATCGTGATTTTCAAAATCGTTTTTTTAATGTTAATATACACATTTAAAAAAAATCTTTTTCATAAACGTATTTTCTAAATCAAAGTTAAGATTTTTCTATTAAAAAAAGTGAAATTACCCTATTTTTAAAACGTTTTCGAAGCTTTGTTTTTCGCTTACCGAAGAACTGATAAGGCGACTTGAGGTATTTGAGATGTAGACCTACAAAAGAATTCTCAAAATAAGCTGGATGGACAGAGTTACGAATGAAGATGTTATGGCTCGGATGAATAAAGAAGTTATTAAAACAATAAAAATCAGAAAACTTCAATATCTAGGAAATGTGATGAGACATCCAGAGAAATACGAGATCTTGCATCTCATAATGCAGGGAAAGATTGCCGGAAGTCGGGGCCCTGGAAGAAGGAGGACTTCGTGGTTGAAAAACTTGAGACAGTGGTTTGGCCAGTCCACTGTGGAGCTGTTTCTGGCCGCAGTAAACAAAGTCCACATAGCCAACATGATAGCCAACGTCCGTTAAACAGACGGCACGAGAAGAAGAAGAGGGACCACTACCAGAGTGTAATTTTTTTTTGTATGCAGATGACCTAAAAATTTTTCATAAAATTAACACAACTGACCATCAACTTCTCCAAAAAGATTTGGTTACCTTAAGTAACCTGTGTGATTTGAACAATATGCATTTAAATGTACACAAATGTTTTAGAAACAGAATTAAAAATAATGTAGAATACTCTATTCATGGTATTGGCCTTAATTCTGTTCATACTATATGAGATCTTGGAATTACTCTTGATTCACGCTTCACGTATCACTTAAAAATATCAAAGAAAAATGTGGAATTACAAAACTATTCAAAAAACCATCATCATTAATATGTTTATATAATTCATTGATTCGCAGCAATTTGGAATCTGGTTATGTCATTTGGTCACCTCATTATATAACTAACAAAAATATCTTATCAAGAGCGCTTAGAATATTTTCATGTAGACAAAATGGAAGTTAGAAGACAAATTGTTGAGTTAATTAATATACCTACATAATATAATTCTTGGTAATATTGATTCAGAATTTTGTGTAGAAAACATAACTTTGAATGTTCCTAGTCGCCGACATAGGACATATAATAAATTTTCTCTTTCAACTTACAATTAGAATATGGCCCACTTTAATTCTATATCTAGAATGTTGAGGTCATACAACAAAATAGAAAATAACCATAATGTCCTCGTTGACATATTCCACAAATATAAGAGAACTATTATCAAACTTGCGAAATTAGTTGTTTAGTCTCTTTATCAATCTCACTCTATAAAATCACTTTTTTCTGTAAATGTTGTAACCTTTACTTTTATCTCTATGTTTGCTGCGTTCATGTAAGTGATGAGAAGCATTTAAACTAATTGTATTGTCTATATGTATCATGTTATGTGATTTTCATTGATTGTGAACCATTAAAATAAATAACAAAGTTATCATCATCAGATCTCCGCCCGGGTTAAATCGCTTCACCTAGTATTCGAGACGCTGACGCCGGATGCTCCGCATTTCGTGGACTGCGACAATAACAAGCTCCTTATTTCTTGTTCTCTTCTCAATGGACATCGACTATTTGCTTACTGCGGCCTGTGACACGCAAGATCTGACACTACTCTGAATGTCTTGTGCAATGAGATTTTTCTTCTTTTGAAACTTGGGAGGTGTTAAAGTTTAGGGATTTTTATTGATTTAATTATTTCTTTATCTTTGTTCATCTGAACCATGACAGTTTTGGTCGTAACTCTGTCCAACTAAGTGATTTCCTTCAATCTTAATTGAAGTTTTCAGATATTTATTGTTTCAAACACTTCAAAAAAGCCTCGATTGAGTCATAAGTTGGATTTTATTTGAAATAAAATTAAAATAAACCATTTACTATTATTTTATTTGTATTAGAAAGTTTCTTCTAAAAATGATCTTCTTTGCAATTTGTCAATTGCTCATTGAGCGTTATATAATTGCATGGGGTCGAGTAACCATGATTTTAATATTTATCTATATTTCAAAATTGATACTAAAAACTCCAATAAATTCACGGACAGACATTAGATAGAGCATAAAAAAGGTGGCATTATATTTATTGCCTTACTTAACCTTTTGGTTGGACATAATTAATTTGAGAAAAAAGCAAACCGCATTGATTTAAGCATTTACCAGTTTTGATAGATACTGTACTGTATCTTCATCAGGACTGACTCACAATAACTGGTAAATAAGTTACTGTGAGTCTGTCCTAACAAATAATATACAGTACAGTATCGAAACCGATAGACGTTTAAAAATAATTCATTTAATTTAAAAACAAACAGTGGTTTATACAAAGTTTGTTAGTTTTCTCAAATTAAGAAAAGTTTTTTTGAAGTTGGCTTACTTTCTGCTGTGGTAAGTCAGCTTTGCTATTATTTTGCAGCTTTGTTCATGCTTTTACTGTGCTTACTTTATTTTTTTGTTTTCAAAGTAACAATTTCAAGGCTAGAGGATCGAGGGGCAGTTGCGATGTATTCTGTTGATTTTATTTGTCAAGAAATTAAAACTCAAAAAAATTGCTAAGAGTATTTAGGAATTTAATGGAAGTATTTTGAACATTCGACAATACCATATTTAATACTGACTGTAGAGGTAAATTTTAACCGGAGTCACCACATAGAAAATATATGTAATAAATTGCAGTCGGTTTTACATCGATTTTATTATTTGAAATATTGTATTTCCAAATAAACTCTGTACTCTCCTTACTTTGCAACGAGTTGACTGCCTATGGTTTGAATAAACTTTTAAAACATAACATGATAAAACTAAAACCAATAGGGTAATTTCACATTTTACAGATATCTATGAAAATATATGAAATAGATTCAGAAAAATAAATTTTATTTTGTAACTCAGTATGGATGATGTGGGATAATGTTTTCATTCATAATCCCAATTATAATAATTTCGCTGTCTGTCTGTTTGGCTTCTTTACAGTAAAATATTTTTTTTTTCTTTATAGCAACTTTTTCTTTATTTTTTTAATATTAAAAAAATGAATAATTATTCCTTAGGAACCAACATGTAAAAATACCGTCATTTTTAATGGGTTACAGCTAGTTTTTATAATATTAAGTTTTTTTTATAGCCTTAATGTTGGCATGTTAAATGTCCGATGGTCAGATTGACATAAAAATTAATACATGACGTCACTTGCGAAAATAATTGTTTTGGCGGGAGTTTAAAATTTTTAATGCAAATAAAATACATATAAAAAAATATTTTTCATAAACATATTTTATAAACCAAAGTAAAGATTTTTCTATTAAATAAGTTAAATTATCCTATGGCATTGAAATAAATAGAGAAGACCCTAACAAATAATTTAAGTTATGTAAAATTTTACCAATCCATATGAGTAGCTTGTTGGTCTCGTGGTTAGGACTTTCGCCTCGTGATCCAAAGGTCGCAGGTTCGAATCTCACTCCAGACAAGCAAGTTAGTCCTATTTTCATAGCACAAACGTTTAGCTTAATTTGAAAATAGTAAAGAATATTGATATGACACCAATTCTGTGTTCACATCTCTATTTAAAAAAAAAAATTAAAACAATTGATAGACTTATTTTGGAATGATAAATATGAAAATGGAATCAATCATAATTATAAATCCTGGCAACAGACATACAATATGTTAGTAGGTAATAAGAAAAACAAATATTTTTAAGGTGACAAATTTACTTAATAAACTTCCCAAAAGCATCAAAAATGAAACTAATAAAAATAAAGTGACAAAATACTTAATGTTTATTATTGTGAAAATTAAAAATGTTTAGCGTAATTTAAGATAAAAATGTACCACTTTTGTTAAATGAAAGCACTCGGACCAACTGCTAAGCAGTTTCCAGCGTTTATCTGTTATTGCGTATATTACAGAAAATAAAAAATAAAAAATCATTTCGGACAAAATTGCGAGCGATGGACATCCTGGCTGAAAAATTTAGGGGATGGTTCAGGAATATGACGATGACATTTGATAATTTAACAACCACTAATTGTAAATAATTGCAGAAACTTTCAATTTTTTTAGTGCTGCAGATCGTGCTTTCTGGCTCTCCACATCTTCACAACGGGCGGCGCTTGCTTGCTACATAAAAACTATCATTAGAAGCAGCTTGTCTTCGGCTGCTGTGAACAGTGGGCATGACCTAAATTATCTATATTGTTAAGGGTTCACCCATTTGTGACAGTAAATTCCACCATCTAGAGGTAAATCCTCGTGAGCTGTTCTGTGCAGCACAGTTAATATCCTCTCTGACTTCTTTTAGCTTCTCATCTAAAATTTTCTTCTTTGTCTGTTCTTTATCTGGAGGTTGGGTTAGGTTTTATTGCCATGCGGAGCGGCCATCATTGTCTGCATGTTAACATCAACTCCTGTCTGAAGTAAAAACTCACATATCTGGATATTGGTCATGTTGGCTGCTCTGTGCAGGGTGGTATAACCATGGTTGTCTACACAGTTAGCATCGGCTCCGCGTGTCAGCTGCTCTATGCAGTGCCGTTTTGCCATTCTTATCTACAAAGTTAACATCAGACCCTCTCTGAACTAAAAACTTAACCATCGGGAGATTTTCCCAGTCGGCTGCTCTGTGCAGTGGAGTGTAGCCATACTCGTCTACACAGTTAACATCAGCTCCTCTCTGAACTAAAAAAGCTACCATCTGGAGGTTGTTCATGCCGGCTGCTCTGTGCAGTGCGGTGTAGCCAGACTCGTCTACACTGTTAACATCAGCTCCTCTCTGAACTAAAAACTCAACCATCGGTAGGTTACCCTTGTCGGCTGCTCTGTGCAGTGCTGTTTTGTAATGCTTATCTGCACGGTTAACATCAACTCCTTTCTTAATTAAAAACTTAACAATTGGGAGCTTGTTCATGTCAAATGCTCTGTGCAGTGCGGTGAAGCCAGATTCGTCTACACAGTCTAAACCAGCTCCGCTCTGAACTAAAAACTCAACCATCGGCAAGTTGCCCTTGCTGGCTGCTATGTGCAGTGCTGTTTTGTTATTCTTATCTGCACAGTTGACATCAGCTCCTCTCTGAATTAAAAACTCAACCATCGCGAGGTTGCCTTTGTCAGCTGCTCTGTGCAGTGCTGTTTCATCATACATATCTGCACAATTAACACCAGCTCCTCTCTGAATTAAAAACTCAACCATCATAAGGTTGCCCTTGTCGGCTGCTATATGCAGTGCTGTTTTGTTATGCTTATCTGCAAAGACAACATTAGCTCCTCTCTGGACTAAAAACTTAACCATCTGGAGGTTGTCATTTTTGGTTGCTCTGTGCAGTGCGGTGTAACCATTGTTTTCTACACAGTTAACATCAGCTCCGCTCTGAACTAAAAACGTAACCATCGGGAGGTTACCCTTTTTGGTTGCTCTGTGTAGTGAGGTGTAACCATTGCTATCTACACAGTTAACGTAAGCTCTTCTCTGAACTAAAAACTCCACCATCGCGAGATTGTCCTCGTCGGCTGCTCCGTGTAGTGCTGTTTTATCATACTTATCAACACAGTTAACATCAGCTCCATTCAGAACTAAAAACTCAACCATTGGGAGGTTGTCCACGTTGACTGCTCTATGCAGTGCGGTATTGCCAGAATCGTCTACAGAGTTAACATTAGCTCCTCTGTGAACTAAAAATTCAACCAATGGGAGATTATTCATGGAGGCCGCTCTGTGTAGTGCGCTGCCGCCAGACTTGTATACACGGTTAACGTCAGCCCCACTTTGAATTAAGAACTTAACCATCGGGAGGCTACCCTTGTCGATTGCTCTGTGAAGTGCTGTTTTGTCATTATTGTCAGCACAGTTAACATCAGCCCCTCTCTGAATTAAAAACTTCACCATCGGGAAATTTTCCTCGCTGGCTGCTCTGTGCAGTGCGGTGTAACCATTGTTATCTACACAGTTAACATCAGCTCCTCTCTGAACTAAAAAGTCCACCATCGCGAGATTGTCCTTCTCGGCTGCGTTGTGCAGTGCTCTTTTGTCATACTTATCTGCACTGTTGACAGGAGCTTCTCTCTGAACTAAAAACTTAACCATCGGGAGGTTATCATTTTTGGCTGCTCTGTGCAGTGCGGTATATCCATCGTTGTCTACACAGTTAACATCAGCTCCTCTGTGAACTAAAAACTTCACCATTGCGAGATTGTCCTCGTCGGCTGCTCTGTGCAATGCTGTTTTGTCATACTCATCAGCACAATTAACATTAGCTCCTCTCTGAACTAAAAACTCAACCAACGGAAAGTTGTCCACGTTGATTGCTCTGTGCAGTGCGGTGTTGCCAGAATGGTCTACACAGTTAACATTAGCTCCTCTCAGAACTAAAAATTTAGCCATCGGGATGTCGTCCTTTTTGGCTGCTCTGTACAGTGCGGTGTAACCATTGTTGTCTTCACAGTTAACATCAGCTCCGCTCTGAACTAAAAATTCAACCATCGGGATATTGCCATTTTCGGCTGCTCTGTGCAGTGCCGTTTTGTCATTATTGTCAGGACAGTTAACATCAGCCTCTCTCTGAATTAAAAACTTCACCATCGGGAGATTGTCCTCGTCGGCTGCTCTATGCAGTGCGGTGTAACCATTTTTGTCTATGCAGCTAACATCAGCACCTCTCTGAACTAAAAACTCAACCATCGGGATATTGCCATTTTCGGCTGCTTTGTGCAATGCGGTGTAACCATTGATGTCTACACAGTTAACATCAGCTCCACTCTGAAATAAAAACTCAACCATCGGGAGACTGTTCATGTCGGCTGCTCTGTGCAGTGCAGAGCAGTCATACTCATCTACACAGTTAACATCAGCTCCTCTCTGAACTAAAAACTTAACCATAGGGAGATTATCATTTTTGGCTGCTCTGTGTAGTGTGGTGTAACCATTTATGTCTACGAAATTCACATTAGCTTCTCTCTTAACTAAAAACTCCACCACCGTGAAATCGTTGTCATCGGCAGCTCTGTGTAGCGCTGTTTTGTAATACTTATCAGCAGCGTTAACATCGGCTCCTTTCTGAACTAAAAACTCAACCATCGGGAGGTTATCTTTTTTGGCTGCTCTGTGAAGTGCAGTGTAACCATCGTTGTCTACATGGTTAACATAAGCCCCTCGCTGAACTAAAAACTCCACCATCGCGAGATTGTCCTCCTCGGCTGCCCTGTGCAGCGCTGTTTTGTCATACTTATCTGCACAATTGACTTCAGCTTCTCTCTGAACTAAAAACATAACTATCGGGAGGTTATCCTTTTTGGCTGCTCTGTGCAGTGCACTGTATCCATCATTGTCCACACAATTAACATCAGCTCCTTTCTGAACTAAAAACTCAACCAATGTGAGATTGTTCTCGTCGGCTGCACCGTCCAGTGATGGTTTGTCTAGCTTATCTGCACAGCTAACATCATCTCCTCTCTGAACTATAGAGTCAACAATCGGGATATTGGTCATGTCGGCTGCTCTATGCTTTGCTGTGTAGTCAGACTCGTGCATACATTTAACATCAGCTCCTCTCTGAATTAAAAACTTAACCATCGGGATATTGTCCTTATCAGCTGCTCTATGCAAAGCTGTTGTGTCATTGTTGTCTGCACAGTTAATATCAGCTTCTCTCTGAATTAAAAATGCAACCATCGGGATATTGCCCTTGTCGACTGCTCTATGCAGTGCGGAGTAACCATTGTTGTCGACGCTGTTAACATCAGCACCTCTCTGGATTAAAAATGCAACCATCGGGATATTGCCCTTGTCGACTGCTCTATGCAGTGCGGAGTAACCATTGTTGTCTACACAGTTAACATCAGCTCCTCTCTGAACTAAAAACTTAACCATCGGGAGGTTATCCTTTTTGGCTGCTCTGTGCAGTGCGGTGTAACCATTGTTGTCTACACAGTAAACATTAGCTCCTCTTTTAACTAAAAACTTCACCAACGCTAGATAATCCTCGTCGGCTGCTCTGTACAGTGCGGTATAACCATCACTATCAACAGAGTTAACATCAGATCCTCTTTGAACTAATAACTTCACCATTGGGAGGTTATTCTTCATGGATGCTCTGTGCAATGCGGTGTAACCATCGTTAGCTACATAGTTAAGATCAGCTCCTCTCTGAACTAAAAACTCGACCATCGCGAGATTGTCCTCATCAGCTGCTCTGTGCAGTGATGTTATGTCATACTCATCTGCACAGTTCAAATCAGCTCCTTTTTGAACTAAAATCTTCACCATCGTGAGATTGGCCCCAAATGCTGCTCTGCGTAGTGCGGTGTAACCATCGATGTCTACGCAGTTAATATCAGCTCCTCTCTTAACTAAAAACTTTACCATCAGGAGGTTATCCTTTTTGGCTGCTTTGTGAAGCGAGGTATTACCATCGTTGTCTACACAGTTAACATCAGCTCCTCTTTGAACTAAAAGTTTCACCACTACGAGATTGTTATTGTCGGCTGCCCGGTGCAGTGCTGTTTTGCCATTGTTGTCTGCACAGTTAACATCAGCCCCTCTCTGAACTAAAAACTTCACCATTGGGAGGTTATCCTTTTCGGCTGCTCTGTGCAGTGCGGTATAACCATTGTTGTCTGCGCAGCTAACATCAGCTCCATTCTGAAATAAAAACTCAACCATCGAAAAGTTATCCTTGTCGGCTGCTCTGTGCAATACTGTTTCGTTATACTTGTCTACACAGTTAACATCAGCTCCTCTCTGAACTAAAAACTCAACCATCGACAGGTTGTTCTTGGAGGTTGCTCTGAGCAGTGCGGTATCATCAAACTTGTCTGCACAGTTAACGTCAGCTCCTCTCTGAACTAAAAACTCTACCATTGCAAGATTGTCCATGTCCGCTGCCCTGTGCAGTGCTGTTTCATTATATTTATCTGCACAGTTAACATCAGCTCCACTCATAACTAAAAACTCAACCATCCAGAGATTGTTCATGTCGGCTGCTCTGCGCAGTGCAGTGTATCCATTGTGGTCTACACAGTTTACATCAGCTCCGCTCCGAACTAAAAACTCAACCATCGGGAGGTTGTCCATGTCGGCTGCTCTGTGCAGAGCTGTTTTCTTATAATTGTCTACACAGTTAACATCAGCCCCACTCTGAACTAAAAACTCAACCATCGCGAGATTGTTCATGTCGGCTGCTATGTGCAGTGCTGTTTTGTTATACTTATCTGCACAGTTAACATCAGCTCCTCTGTGTACTAAAAACTCAACCATCAGGAGGTTGTTCTTATCGGCTGCTCTGCGCAGTGGATTGTAACCATCGTAGTCTACACAGTTAAAATCAGCTCCCCTCTGAACTAAAAACTCAACCATCGGGAGGTTGTTCTTGTCGGCTGCCTTGTGCAATGGTGTTTCGTCAAACATATCAGCACAGTTAGTATCAGCCCCTTTTTGAACTAAAAACTCAACCATCGCGAGATTGCCCACGTCGGCTGCTATGTGCAGTGCTGTTTTGTCATATTTATCTGCATTAACATCGCTACCTCTCTGAAGTAGAAACTCATCTATTGGGAGGTTGATCTGGTCGGCTGCTCTGTACAATTCTCTTACGTCATACTTTTTTACGCAGTTCACATCAGCTCCTCTCTGAACTAAAAACTCAACCATCGGCAGGTTGTTCTTTTTGGCTGCTCTGTGCAGTGCTGTTTTGTTATAATTATCTGTACAGTTAACATCAGCACCCCTCTGAACTAATAACTCCACCATAGCAAGATTGTCCGCATCGGCTGCCGTGTGCAGTGCTGTCTCAGAATGTAGATTTAAACAGTCAATGCCGACGCCGTGATTAACAAAATGCTCTACGACATCCAGGTGGCCGACTTCAGTGGCACAATGGTATGGTGTTTGACCTCTCGAGCCAAAGAACCTTTCAATTCCAGGAATATATCGATTATATAAAACTTTTATGATATCCATTCGGTTATCCTCATTGTTAATTTTAGCAGCAATGTGTAAAGCAGTGTCACCATCGTGTTTCGGTGACCATAGCATGTACTTTCTTTCGATATCGTTTTTCATTTTGTCGAATAATACCTTGACAATATTTACCTGGCAGGTCTCCACAGCTGCGAGGAAGGGTGGTACAATGTTTGTTATTATTTCCTGGGTCCTAATGAAAGCAGTTTTTGTTTCTCTACAAACAGACTCTGCTTTTAAGTGTTTATACAATATTGCAGGAGGATTTTTTATAAAAGTTGATAACAGGAGTTCCTGCTTAATTTCGTAAGTACAATTGTCAACACTTTGTATGAGTTGCTCTTGTATTTTAAAACAAGCTTTTCTTTTATGATCTGACGACTCTTCTTTTTCTTTTCGGGACGCAAGATAGAGCGCCGTCAAGCCATTCCGTTGATAAGCCACCATGAAGCAGATTAAATCTTTCTGGGCTTGCTGTGACTTTAAGCCGCTGATTAGAAGGTCTACGATCCCGCAGTTGTTTTCCTCAACAGCTACATGAAGCGCTGTTTGATGGTATCGAGTAAATAACAAATTCTGCCTTTTAATCCAAAGTGTTCCGATCTTCAAAGCGACAAATTCTTGTGCATCGTCAGATAAGGGGTGAAGGAGAAGAAGATCGTTAATAAATAATCTGACTATCTTATTGGAGTCGTGCAGTAAAATATCTGTTAGCAATAGTTCTGCAGAAGGATCGCGATAGCTGCTTTCTTCCCTGAGCAAATAGACAATTTGATCTGCACAAAAGTATTCAGCCAAAGAGCGGTGGATGAACTCTACGCTTTCGCTGGTGATTCCGCACGACTGGACTAGCCCGATCCTGCACAGCTCAACGTTTCCCAGCCCCCTTTTAAGAACCTTGCAGTATTTTTCTGTGAATTGAGGAAAGAGCGTGCGGAGACCTAGCATTCTATGGTCTTCTGTTATGATGTGAACGTTTTGTTCATAAAGATCATAAGTCATTTCGCAGAGTCCAGCTTTGGTTTTAAAATATATATCATATTTCGCTTCAATAAACTTCTTATACAGAGAAAACGCGCTATCCACTTCAAAGGTATTTCCGACATCAGTTTTTGACTGAATACACTCCTTCACCTGCTGCAGGAATGCCTCTGCCAACATTCGCATTTGCAAGGGTATACCCATGAAGCATTGGATGTCTTCGCCGAGGCTCTCTTTCGCCTTGGCGCACAAAACTCGCGCGCACTCGTCGAGCTTGCCCAGCACCGTGTCTCCGCAGCTCTCCAGCTCCAGAAGCAGGTGCGAGCGCCAGAAGTCCACCAGGTACTCGCGCTGTTGCGATTCATCAATCTTTACAAACTTAATGGAAAACGTGGACAGAGCCCTTTCGAGCGATTCGCTCTCGTACAACCGCGTTGTCACCCACAACCTAGCTGTGGTTTCTTTATTCAAGTACTGAAGCATCCTCAAAACTTCATTTTTGGGGTCGATTTTAGAAGAATACTCTTTTATAATTTCATCAAAACCATCGAGCATTATATAGACTTTCTTAGAATGTTCGTTATGCAGACAGAATTGCAGCAGTCCGTACTGCCAGGTGGCTGTATCATCATTTTGGTTCGAGAGATTTTCTTTCAGAAGAGACTCGCAGCGTTGTCTCGGTTCAGTGTGTAATGCAGTGGGAAGAATCTTAAAGTTTCTTAGATCTATGGAAATCACCCAGTTTGAATTCAACAGTCGCGATATGCTCGCCAGGCTGGTCGTCTTCCCCATACCGGGTTCGTCTGCGATAATGACTGTCTTCTGGGTTGTCTCGCTCAGTTTACATTCATCTTCTGGTTCACCGATCGACACGTGCGGGCGCAGTTTAGCTAGTGAACCTATCGAGCGTTGCCACAGAAGTAAATCACTGCCAGCTTCTCGCTGCACAACGTGAACAGACTTGTTGGCATTTTCCTTCGCAATGTCATCCGCTTTCTCAGCCGAGGTCGCAATTTTAATGTGTTTGTTCATAAATGCGCTTCTCGTTCCTTCAGGTAATAAGTGGATCACGGACTGTTCATTTGTTTCATTTTGGAATACAATTAACTCATTGTCAATGTCGGTCTTCGGTGCAAATTCTTGCAAATTAAAAATATTTTGGCGACGAAATCTTCTTTTCATATAAAATTGTTTTCTGTACAAGTTTGTATAATAGATGTGTCCAGCTGATACGACGAGATAAAAAATAGTCGCGCAAGGATTTTCCTGACATTTCACCTTAAAAGTCGCCTCGCCATCCTTCGCAGTAGTGAAGATACTCTTCTCTGCGTCCGGACCCACAGCTTCCAAAAGTGCCCTCCATCGGTCAGTTCTCAGCTCCTCTCGACTAATGCCGCTGATCACCAGCAGAACTTCGGGGGAATATTCCTGTATGACTCTGGCCATCTTCGATACAGTTGTCTTCGATCTGACTATTGAAGAGCGCATTAGTAAACTGTTCAAATGCCAGTTCTTCACTTGTACGGTGTAGTGCCGATCGGTTACAATATTTTTTAACATTTGGTTGTCAATAAAATTGTTCATAAATGATAAAAATTTGGTTAAATTTTGAGTTCCCGCATAGTCTGCCCAGCTCAGTTGTTCTCCTCCACTGGTCAACATTTTTCTTTCGAACAATTCTTCTTTAGACTTCAGCGTAAGGTCGGTTAGTTGCACATATTTACAAGGTACAGTCACAGCTGAGGTTTTTAGTGAGTCTAGGAATTTTCGGTGAACGCTTTGCGGAGACAGTACACAAATAAGTTTCTTGTTTATATTTTTAATATATCTTTTTAAAAACTGCTTACTATCGGGGCTCATGCTTCCTGGAGCCGCACAGTCTACAACCATCAATCTTTCCAAGTGAAAATCGGAATCATACAAGCTTTCAAAGTCTATAGTCCGTTCTAAAGATTCAATTTGTTTCAATTCCACAAAACTTTGTTTCTCCTTCGACAAGTATTCTTTTAATTGTGGAAGTTGTATCGCGTTTGCCAGTTCAGAGAGTAAATCTCGCAGCCTGGCAACTTCAAACTGACTATCTTCAGTGTTAATTTGCAAAATGCGGTTTTCAGAATCTAAAAATGCTTTGAGTTCTATGGTGTCTTGGAAATGCATATGACATTCCGGCAAGGCGTCTAAATAAGTTTGGGTGGCCATCTGGTATTTCAAAGCGCCAACCCTGGGTATTCGCTTACTCTGCAGTTCCACCGCCTCTGTGAACTCAGCGCAGAACCACCGCATCAGCAGTTTGGTGTGCCTGATCACTGTCTGCAGCTCCACCATAGTACCACAGGTTATAGTTCTACTTTTACTGTCTATTTGAAATCGTGGATATAAATGACTTGTTTCTAAGTTGTTCTCGTTTAAAAACTCTTTTACAAGAACCATTTTCAGTTTTTCAAGCTCGAGAGCAGACCACAAGCGGAGCAAATATAACTCTTCCTCGGAGAAAACTCTCCAATTGCAAGAATTGTTTATTTTTTTTGTGCTGTGTCGAAGTGCTATTTCCCAAGAGTCTTCCCCGCGTTCAGGACGTGAGAAGTCAATACCAAAGCTCGCCTTCTTAAAGATCGAGTTGAACTCTTTCTGGCATGGCAAGATCCCGTCTCTGGGCCAGTCTAATACTTCTCGGACTTCTTTTTCATCTCTCTCTTCATCAAAGGCGTCTACAAAGTTTTTTATCTGGTGGATGGCGAAAGTATAGCTGAATCTGTTCATTTTTTCTGTATTTGGTGGATCTATATGGACGACACAAATTGTTCCCACGTGGGAACCGGTACTATTTACTATGTTGGGTGGCGCTAGATAATTTGTTATGTCCAAGTTGTCGGAGAACACAGTTTGCTCATATCTGTAATACCCTTCGTCGATAATCTTTTTCAACATCTCCGCGCAGCCCGGACTGTCAAAAGTCACGGTGTGCACGTGGCGGTCGTGCTGGGGACCGCGGAGCTTGATGAAGCGGTCGCCGCGCACTTCTATGTATTTAAGAGAGAAGGCGGTGATTTGCGCCAGCCAGCCGCCCAAGGAGTGTCCCGTGACTGATAGCTGCAGGCGTAAACCACGCTTTTCTTCTACTTTACGTAAAACTCTCATAATCCGGTCGGAAAACGTGATGGCAGAATTCATTTGAGATGTGTACTTTGTTAAGTAGACTCCTTTAATGTCTGTATAGATTGCCTTCGCACTATCCGTCCCCCTGTGGGCGATGACCACCTGCTGTAGCGAAGGGTTGCAGTAGACAGCTCCAAAGTAACCATTTCCCGAACTATTGTTGAAGAAAGAAGTCAGAAATTTCCACCCTGCGGGAAAGCTTTCACTTTCAGCTCCGTTACTGTATGCAGCCGAGGCTAATTGCGCTAGGATAAGCGGTCTCGGATACGGTTCCATTTGCAGGTTCCGTTTGTCCAAGTTCATGTCTTCCATCAGATTTTCTTCAAACTGTGCGCTTTTAAAGTCCAAACTCAGATCTACATTCATCGTGCAGAGGGTGGAGAGAGGATTGACCAAAAAATGTGGTGTAGTCTTCAATGCACCGATCTAAAACAGAAAGAAAGCAGTGTGTTAGTTCTAAAGCAATATTATCTGCGATTGCCGATTAAGTGGTCCTAAGTATCTTACATTTAAACATATCTTAAGTTAAAATATTGAGTAGTTACTTCACAAATATTTAGTAAACAGGCCATGAAATTTAATCCAATCAAAATCTGAGATTAATGTCGCAACTAGAGTGTCCGTTGCTCCTCCGGTCGGAAAAAATTACCCTAACAGTAGTCACTGGTTAGTTAAGTGAAGATGTGTGATTTAGAGGTGAACAAGGATAGAAGAGGAGGACCAAGAAAAAAAAGTAAATAGGAAAAATAGAAGGAGAATACGAGAATAGCATGCCCGCTGTTCCCTTGTAGGAATAAATGTAGCTGATAGCAGACACTGATTGATAAGTGAAGAGGAAGAATAAAAAGAATGTACGAGTGTCGGGACTCACGGGGATTGATGTTTAAACAAACAAAAAATGGGAAGACACTATTGATGATGATATTTACACACACAAATAACATTTTCGACAGATTGTTTAAAATATCAATACTGCGCAGCGGTTTATTCTCGACAGCATTTATTAAAAAAATTAACGTAGATGACGATATTTACACGTATAAATATTGAATAATCTCGAAGAAACGTTCTGTATATCAAGATCGCGGGGTGTTCTATCCTCAAAGTCAATTACAAATAAAAATAATGAAAAGACATAAATAATGAAAAATAATGACAGATGATGATATTTGCACTTGTAAATAATGAATATTTCTGGTTGAACGTCCCGTAAAAATGGAAGACGACGATGATATTTGCACATACAAATATCATAAGCAACAATCCCTGTATTATCCCGTACTTAGAAAAGCGGATCTCAGCCAGCGAGCAAAATTATCAGTATTCAAATCAGTTTTCAGGCCAACCCCAGTGTATGGCCACGAGCACTGGATCTTGACCGAAAGAACCCGCTGAAGGCTACAGGCTGCCGAGATGGGATTTCTACGAGTAATGGTAGGAGTTACCTGAAGGGACAGAATCAGAAACATTCAAATAAGATAATGTCTCGCAGTGAAACCCTTATTGATATTTATCGAGAAATCACATTTACGGTGACTGGGACATATCTTGCGGATGCTGACAGATAGACGCCAAAGCGGATATTCCAGACAAGACCAGAAGGCAGAAGACCAAGGGGTCATCCTAGGAGGAGCTAGCGCAATGTGTTTCAATCTGTGGGTCGCGACCCTCAGGGGGTTCGCCAAGTGTTACTCGGAGGGTCGCGGTCGTAAGCCAGGTAAAAGTAAAAAGCAAGGGTTGTAGGTAAAGTACAATATTTTCAGTGGGAACACTGCGCCTGTTTACTTTTTAATAAATTGTCAAACCTTGTTTGCATTTTTGAGACGTTAACAATCAAGTCATTTTCTAATTGAAGCCTGTTTCTCTTTTTAATTTTTATATTTACCATTGAAGAAAACGTTATGTCACATAGGTAAGAAGTAGCAAATGCCACTAAATATTTTAAAGCTTCGGTATAACTTTACTTTACGGCCTCACTCGATTTTTCTTAAAAAAAAGTATCCTGATGTAGCTAAAGTGCGTTTACTGGCTCAAGAATATTGAAGTAAACAATGTTCAGTGCGTGGCCATCACGTGATAGGGTTTTGCGTAAGGGCACCGGTTATAGGGCGCGGTAAAAAAATACATTTATTTATTAACTAGCTGTGCCCGCAGCTTAGCCCGCGTGGAATTCAGTTTGAGACTGTAAGAGCATCAGTGAAAAATCAATATAATCTAAACTTGCTTTAGTACAAGTCGAATAAAATGATAAAAACCTTGGAAGAATAGAAAGATTTTTATCATTTTATCAATATAAATTACTGTAATGATTCAACTTTTCAACTTCTTCAACTTTTAGCAAAAAATAGAAATATTAAAGAAAATGCAAACTTTGATATTGCATGTCATATATGATTTCCGATAAAGTTCCTTCTTTGACAGAAGGATGGAACATCGTACCTTCTCTTACACGAGTGCTTATCATGTAGCCGTCGTAATACACCCATGTCTACCGTTTACCATCAGTATCGGTGTGACGTCACTGGCCGTGAGCGAATTGGTATTAACTCGTGTAAGTTACTGTAATGATAGTTCCTGTATTTATTTTATGAAAATTTTAAAGCCGTTGTGGCACTTATAATATAATTATGATCAAATACATATACTTGTAATAATGTCCGCTTCCACGATGTAGTAGTTATTGAGATACACTATAATTACAGTGAATGTTCCAGGATTCAATTTCCAATAAGATAACACGAATAAAATTTAGGTATTCAAGGTTTTTTTTTTCAATTCACCTTTCAGAAAATAAAAATGGGATTGGCAAGCAGACGAGCATTTTATATATTATAATACTATAATAGGGAATTTACAAAGTGGACCTGTGTGATTTGGCCACACAATTAATAAAGTCCTGTCGCTATCTCATTTAAAAATAGTTTAATCGTAAAAAATGCCGACGTAAATAAAAGTACCACAGTTGGTGGTAATCAAGAAATTTTGCTGCCCTATCAAAATATAACTGATTTTTTCTAAAATGCGTGGAGTTGTTTCTAAGTAAATTCCTAATCTTATGAGATTGAATTGCCCAAAAGCGTACTTTTTCCAATGATGTATCTAATCAAAAGAAAATAATTTGTAAAATAATTAATCAGAATTATTTTTGTTTTATTTTTAATTGCCTAAAATTGGGAATTCACCCAAACCTCGCTTGACCTCGCTTTGTGCATCATTAAGGGTCATTTTCACCAATATATTTCAGTGTATTTTTAGGACGGTTTTGTACCAGAAATGTTACTAATGTTCGAGGGACAAAAAGGTGATGGGGATTTCCACCATGAAATGAATGCGGATGTTCGAGAAATGGTTCGAAAAATTATGCCTGAATATTGAAGATAATTCAGTCATTGTTTTAGATAACGCTCCTTATCATAGCCGGCAGACAGAAGCACTCCCCACATCTGCCTGGAGAAAAAACGATATTTTAGCTTGGCTTAGCTCTAAAAATATTAATCATAATCCGACTACATGGTAAAGGCACAATTGATCAAAATTGTACAGGAGGTGAAAAATCAGTATAAATCGTTTGTCGTCGACAATATTGCCACGAAATATAATAAAATTGTACTGCGTCTTCCCCCTTACCATTGCGAACTCAACCCAATATAAGTCATATGGGCGCAAGTGAAATCGCACGTCGCTAAAAATAACATAACGTATAAGTTAAACGATGTGAAAATTCTTTTTGAACAAGGCATTGAGCTTATTACTCCAGCAAAATGGCAAAAATGTATAGACCATGTTATACAGAAAGAAGAAAAGCGCATGTGGGATATAGATATCGCGGTCGACAATATGACAGATGGCAAAAATGAAATCTAAATTTGTCAGTCAAAAATATTTAAAAAGTTATTACACTTTAATGTTTGAAAATTTTCCATACGTTTAGACATTTCAATAATTTTATCTATAGTATATATGACGCGCACAATAAACAATTTTTCTCCAAGATATTTTTTTGTTAAAAATCATCAATAATTCTAGCAAGGTACGAAACATAATTTAAAAAAAATCATGGTGCAATAATAAATACATAGATTTGATAAAAAGTATGTTTTATAAACATAATCATTTTTTATATAACATATTTTTTTTAAATTGATCATTTTGTGTCCATTTCCTTCTAACTATGAAATATATTTTCAATATGAATGTGTATTTTCGTACTAATATGTCCCCGTATATTCACCTGACACGGCACGTCAGGGTTTTAACTCGTGTTATGGTTTAGTGGCAAAGCAGTCGTGGGAGCGTTCTGTTTGTGCCCCCGGGTACTCCATGAATGTATATTTTCGTACCAATGTGTCCCCGTATACTGGAAAAAGGCAAAATTTTTCAATTTGTCTAATTCAAACAAAAATAAAATACTTTTCAAAGCAAGAAAACACTTTGTGGCTTGACATTATAAGAAATTTAAGAATAAATTAAATACTATGTTTTAAACCACTTTATTGCTATATATTTGTCAACTAGTTTCGGTTGGACAAAACCTTCTTCAGGACAATTATAATACAGACTAATCTAGGTACAGAAATTTATAAAGGAGGAAAGAAGAAGAGAGAGAGGGACAGAGTGTCAACTTGGTGGGGAGAGGAGGAAGGGGAGGAGTTAACTGAAGATAGAGGGAACAATTTTAAAATCGGACTATTAGATAAATTTATTTGTTTATTTATTATTTGACTATTATTATTGATATAATGTATGATTAAAATTATAAAAGTGTGATTAAAATTAATTAGATGTTCGGCAAATTCAGAAAAACCTACATTTGTTAAGCATTTTTTCTAATATTTACGTTTCTCGATGTTTTACCAATATAGAAAGCAGGGCAATCATTGCAGCTAAGTTTATAAATACCAGAATGGTTTAATATATTTTATTTGTCTTTACAGTTACTTAATAATTTGCCTAAAATGCTGACTTTATCTCTTTAGGGAGTTTAGTCGTACTTAATATTGAAAAAGATATGTTATATAAAAAATGATTATGTTTATAAAACATACTTTTTATCAAATCTATGTATTTATTATTGCACCATGATTTTTTTTTAAGGTTCTTTATGGTTCGTACCTTGCTAGAATTATTAATGATTTTTAACAAAAAATATCTTGGTGAAATTTGTTTATGGTGCGCGTCATATATATTATAGATAAAATTATTGAATTGTCAAAACGTATTGAAAATTTTCAAACATTAGAATAAAAGAACACATTAAATGCTTAACAAATGTAGGTTTTTCTGAATTTGCCGAACATCTAATTAATTTTAATCACACATTTAATAATAATACAGGGCCAAAAATTTTACACAAAAACGGACTAGGTTTGCGACTTAATAATCTAGAAGCATTAGAAATTTTGATAAAGCTATCAATAATAATAGTCAAATAATAAATAAACAAATAAATTTATCTAATAGTCCGATTTTAAAGCTGTTCCCTCTATCTTCAGTTAACTCCTCCCCTTCCTCCTCCCCCCACCAAGTTGACACTTTGTCCCTCTCTCTCTTCTTCTTTCCTCCTTTATAAATTTCTGTACCTAGATTAGTCTGTATTATAATTGTCCTGAAGAAGGTTTTGTCCAACCGAAACTAGTTGACAAATATATAGCAATAAAGTGGTTTAAAACATAGTATTTAATTTATTCTTAAATTTCTTAAAAATAAAATATTTTGATCAATATGAATGTATATTTTCGTACCGATGTGCCCCCGTAGGTTTTAACACCAAACCATAACACAACGAGGCAAAATTTTTCAATCTGTCTAATTCAAAGAAAAATAAAATATTTTCATCAATATGAATGTATATTTTCGTACCAATGTGCCCCTCTATACTGGAAGATGGCAACATTTTTCAATTTGTCTATTCATTTTTTGTCTCATCTGTATTTTGCGTAAAGTAATGTTGTCTATGAAAAGTGCATTTCAAACGTCAAAAATTTAAATAATTTTAATCTTTAAAATGTAATAATTTTTTAAATTCTTGCAATGAAAACGATTTGATTGAATTTTTGAAATCAGGGCACTTAAATACACCAGTATGTCTACGATTTATTCGTAAATTAAACAACTCAAATGTTGAAATACATATGGAAAATTTTCAAATTTTAAAGTGTAATAACTTTTTAAATACTTGCGACCGCCAAATTTTGATTTCAGTTTTGCCATCAGGGTACTTAGCTACACTAGGATACTTATTTTTAAGAAAATCGAGTGAGGCCACAAAGTAAAGTTTAGCCAAAGCTTCTCTTGCCAACTCTAGATATTCTTCTCTTCTCCCGAAGATGTCAATCGTTTGCGAATTGAATTCCATTTTGAGAATGCCCTCGGTTGATAAATCTATACATTTTCTTTCATCTTCAGATCGGCCAGTTGTACTGACATATCCAAAAAGAATTTATTACCCATTTTTGCCCATTGGCAGCTTCGAGAGTCGCCAGAATTTTTTCTCTTGTAGGGGGGTCGTTTTCCAAAAGTTGAAAAACTGAGCTAGCGGAAACAGTTGGAGGACTGCTGCGAAGCGAGGTTGCAACTAAATTGGGCTGACGTGGAGAGCGAAGCTCAAGATAGGAAGAGTTGGAACCTCCTATGCGGTGCAGGAACTCCGACCCAATAGGATAAGGGAAGAAGAAGTTATCCCAACAAATCAGTTTGTTTCACACACATCTACTAATTTCTTCATCCAGAGATTTCAGATATTAAATTAAAGCCACTATTTTCATGACATATTTTTAAGGAAATGTTGACACTTGACACTTGACACATGTCTTGACATTTCTCTATTTTTGAGTGTTGGGGTAATAATCACCAAATAACAATCGTTATTTTCAAAATACGGCCGATTGCCAAATGAACGACCCGTATCCCAATATCGCACAGAGTTCTATCCTCGACGTTGATTTAAAAAAGAAACGACGAGAATTATGATATCAGCGCGCATAAATGACGAATATTCCCGAATGAACATTTAGAGCACAGACATCGCGTGGCATCCGATCCTCTAGAACGGTTGCAAAAAAACAAAGAAGACGACGATGATGACGTTTGCTTAAATTAAATAACGGATATTCCCGAAAACGTTCAAAGCATGGATACAGTGCGCCGTTCTATTTTCGACACTGATTGCAACCCACGTCAATGGGACCTGCGCCTGACGGCCTGACAATTCATTTTACCCATTCCGAGAGATGTCGCACAAAAACAATTATGAAAAGACGATAGAAGAGGAATAAGTGATGAAGAAGAAGAATAAGAATTAGATGTCACATTTTCATCCCTCACTTTTAAAATAGAAATAGAGCTCCATCTCATAGATTTATTCATAAAAACTATGGCAGAAAAATAAGAGAAGAAGAAACCGAAAATAAGACCTAAAATAAAATTTATGATAATTCCATTTTTTGTAAAAAAAAGTTACACGTGTCATTCGACAGAATACCATAAATTTCATCACCCTGTAAGCTGGTATGGTTCAAACATGATTATTCTTGTAGTAAATAAATAGCCTCTGAAGTTGGGAGTTTGACGCAGGTCATGATATTTCAATGTTAGAGAATATATTTTAAAAAAAGAACTTGTTTCTTTATTGGCCTAAATCCCGGGCTGTCCATGCTGTAAAAAAGTACTTTATTGTCTACGGTTGGGCTGTTTGTCTTTGACGTGGTTTTTGACATCTGTCAGATGACCACAGTATGATTCGTCATTTTCTTTTCTATGGATTCGTCAATGTCAAATTGTCGTTTCTGTAGACGCTTCGAAAAATTTCAAAAATTTCCGTCCATACGATTTTGTTTGCGAGTTGCGTGGTTTGCAGTTTTGGTTTTTCAAGCATGTCTGAGCAATCAATTCTTAGTGCACTCGATACTGGAGTGAATAAAAAGAAACGTCGAGAAAGGAAGGCATTAACCGAAATAAATTATGATATTTTCATCATATCGGATCAAAACATGATATTTCCATAATATAAAATCAAAATAAAAAAAACATGTATATCAGTTTTTACCCTTATTTATTTATTAGCACTCGTATGTTTTTAAATTTTACAAAGGCAAAGAAGTTACAGGTTTTTGATCTTTTGTGAAAAGTTTGACATTATAGACGTACCACTATAACTTGGCGTGCGAGGGAGGGCGTCCCTATCGCGTAACAGAAGTTGTCAGGGTGTAAATTTATTACACAATACATAAAGCACAGAATGTCCGGTGACGGTGTCGTATTAAATACAGAAATTTGGTAGGGCAGCACTAAAGAAACCATGCAGTAATGGCGGCCGTTCTGTCTGTCAAACTGTCAGACGGTAATATCGGTCCATTATTCGCTTTTTCAGCTTCGCAAAATTATAATACCTCATTGATAATTGTTCTTGCACCATCCCGGACTGTTTAGGATGTTTTGGACATAATAATTCAGTGTATATTGGTAATCAAGATGTCACAGCTCCCGACCAAATACAAAATTGAACTAAATGACAGGGCGAGGGGTTACCGCCGGATACGGGCGGGGCGGGTTTTAGTTCAAAATTCGCCGCACGCCAAGTTACGTTGGGCAAGCAATATCAAATTATTTTTTGTACCGTCATTCCTCATATGTGACATACTATCATCCATCCGCAGTAGGTACTTTTCAAAATATTATTAAGGTTACTTCACAAACAGTAGAAAAAATAAAAAGAAGCGTAGCAGAAAAAGAAAAAGAAGAGACGAAAAGGGGGAGATTTAGAAGCAATACTAACTTATTCATCACTAGCATCTATGGATCATAAATAGTACAAAAACCTGCAGAGATAAGTATTAAAACATGTGTGAAACAAAATGTCTCCATTAAAAAATTTTTTTTTTACTTCCTTTCTTTTAACTCGTGGCGTCTGCTTGCTTGCATGCTGGCTTGCCATCGAAAAAATTTTGAATCGATTTTTGACCCTTTTTCCGTGATCTAATCGAGCTGAAACTTTGCAAGCAGACTCGTGGCGACGATCAAGAAGATCTATCAAATTTTCGTTAAAAAAAATTAATAATTATAGCATAGTTTCGGATTTTTAGAAATTTTAATGTTTTTTTCAAATTGGAATCATTACAAAAGTTTGATTACTAGCAACGGCGCGCGGCGGCCCGATAATGTCGCGGAATATTTTATAAATTTGAATTACTCCGCGGGTATACCGTGGGGAAAATCTAAATTGACTAACAAATGTTTTTAGAATTTAATCTTCAAAGCATGAAGTTTCTTATCAAAACTCAAAACTTCTGACATTTTAGAAATATATTAAATTACTGTAAGTTATGTTATATGTTTTAATTCGTCTTTAATTATTGTTATATTTTACAAAGAAAGGGAGTATAATAAAAACTTGGTTTTTATGGGTTAGTTTTTTAAATTACGAAGGCAAAAAAGAAAAATACAATCAGATCATGTGCGGTATTCCTTTATCCATCACCAGTAAGTTTCTAAACTAAAGTATCGAAAAAATCATTGTTATTTCATGTTTTATCAAAATTTAAATTTTCCTTGTACCGTCGGAGAAGATCATCAACAAGGTGCAACACAAAATCTCCGGAACGAATGAAAAAAATAATAATGGAAGCAGGAGTAAAATAATAAATGAGATCTTATGCCCTGTACGCTTGATTATTTGCAAGATGTCACTTATGATATTTCTTACACTGAAAAATAAAATAAAACTATATTTAAAACCAGGGCTGCGTTTGGATCACATTTATTTAACACTAGCTGTCCGTACCCGGCGTTGCACGGGTTATGGAATAAATTGAAAATAAATTTAGAAGGGAGAAACAAAGGTTCCATTGTTTTGAAAAGCCTCTAATTGAAACAATGTTTCCATTCAATCAAGGCTGGGACGGATAGGATGTCTAGGGAAGAAATGTGGCCTATTTTTTCCATTGGAAATATGTATGCAAAATTTGGGTCCAAGCGGTGTAGATTTGTGCAGAAAATATATCTAGGGGTGGGGTAGAGAGGGAAGGGTAAATGTCGCCTATATTAGCTACCTAGTCCTAAAGAATAAGTTTGCAAATTTTGAGTCCGATCGGTCAGACGGTATAGATTTGCATTGAAAATATATCAA
Source organism: Agrypnia vestita (assembly GCA_016648135.1). Lineage (NCBI taxonomy): Eukaryota > Metazoa > Arthropoda > Insecta > Trichoptera > Phryganeidae > Agrypnia > Agrypnia vestita. Next base: position 391,062 of record JADDOH010000079.1, on the reverse strand, counting down.
AGGGAGGGGGTGTAATGGGAGGGGGTAAATGTCGTCTATGTTACCCGCCTGGTCCTAAAGCATAAGTATGCAAAGTTTTAGTTGAATCGGACAAACGGTGTAGATTTGTATAGAGAACATACAGACATTGAGATAGACTTTAAATAAAGTGGACAAAGATATTTATTTCTATTCACTTCAAAGCGAGACAATATTGACCACATTTTGAATAGAAATAAAAAATGATATATTATAACCACCAACTTACAGCTGAAGGTGGATAGCATGAGTCTTTCTTCCTGCTGTCTCTTCTTTCTTGGTTCCGAGGATTAATTTCAGGACTACTTTGGGTATGTCAAGCTGTGGTTGGCTGAAAAATTAAACAAAAATATTTAATCACCTGGATAGCGCGGAGAACAGACAGTGGAAGATATCAAAAATACCAAATGTAAACATAAAAGTGACATTTTCTCCTAAACAGCCACCCTTTTGAGAAAATTTTCAATATTTTTTTAGCAAAATCTGTCCTTGAGCATAAGTATAGACTGAATTTTTCACATAACCCAAAATAAAACAGTCCAGAGACTTTAAATCGCCCAATTGATGTCTTATACATATTTATAATATATCTGATGTAAAAACTCGATTATTTCCCGTTTTGTGCGGCAACGTGCTGAAAATGAACATCGTCCAAGTCAACCTCAACCCTAGGCCAAAAATTTTAGTCAGCGCTGAATCGTCCTTCGTGATAAGTCTTCCCAAACTGGGCCAGACAAGGGAAGCGATGCTTTGGCGACTTCGGGCCACCGGTCCTGCTAAGATAAGGGGACGAAAGAGATATTATTTTTTGACTACCATTGCTTGGTCATTTGAGTTATTATTTGACAATTATTTAAACTGGTGACTTCAAAAATTGTTCCGTATTGCCGAGGTACAAGAGTATTAGATAACGAAATTGAAAATGTACAATAACATTATAAAATGTTTAACTTACATGGCGCTGAAGACGGCGAACCTCTCTATTCTGTGCGGCGAACGGGCTATTTTTATCTAAAGGTGTGGCATGGATGTGGCCATTAGAGATGGGTCGTTCATGAACGAACCAACGAACTGTTCTTTTAGAACAGTTCACTTTACTGAACGAACGAACGGTACTGTTCACTTAAGTGAACTAGTCGTTCAGTAGATGAAAAATATATTCATTAATGCAATTCTGCTAAAATTTCTAGAAATGTAATCTTTTAGACAGTGAACAGTACGTTGTCGTGATCTGATCGACATTTTTTCGAATTAGTATGTTTTTCGATTTTTTTTAGGTCACGCAATGTTATTTTGGGAAAAATTGTTCGATATGTTCGTATATTTTTTCGGCGAGCTTTTTTTGGGCACCAGATTTTTTTTCATTCGATATATTTTGTCTGTTGGCCTTTTTTTTAGTCACCAAATTTTATTTTGGGAAAAATGTATATTATTTTTTCACCGGCTACCTTTTTTTTGGTCTTTGAAAACATATGTCGAAAAAATATTTACTAATTGAACAGTTCACTTTACAAAAATCCAAAGAACTACTGAACGATTATGTGAACAGTTTATTTGACTGAACGATCTGGTGAACGAACATTTAGTGGCCATCACAGCTCACAGATAAATAATATTTTATGTGTATCGTAGATGAGAAGTTCAAGAATTTTATCTATGGCTTTTAGCAGTTCTGAAACAAGCTAAGCGAAATAGAGGTCAATTTCAAATATATTTCAAACATAATAATTTCGTTGTCTGTCTGTCCGTAATTTCGTTCAAATTCACTAAAATAACGAAATTATATGGCTGGAAGCTTAGCGCGAACCTCGGACGAGAAAATGCCAGCGCGGCACCCTAGCGACGTTGCTTCCATCGACTCTCCGTGGAGCGTCAAAAATATACCAGGGTTCAGCAAGGACGCGAACCATTTAATGTTCTATGATTTTTCACGAGTGTATAATTGTTAATATTTTCAGTGATGTCAAGATATTTGAATTAAAAAAAACAACTCTTTTCAAAAACTTGTGTTGATTACATGAATTTTTTTAGTAATATAATTGGTGTGGCAGGGATGTTACACGGGAATATAATGAAGGAAGGGATCCATGCACTTTGTCGAATACCTCCTCTTCTTCTCCAATGCTAGTTCTGGTTTTGCCCTCTTTCACGCCAAACTTGATTTGCGACACAGATTTCGGAAATACTTAAATTTATTCCGTTCAATACTTAAATTAAATACTTAAATTTATTCTAAATTTTTTCCGTTCGCGGTAATATGTTAATTTAGCACTTTGGGCTATTGTTAGACGGTAGTTTTTTATATTTAATTTTAACGGTGCAGCGTAGCTTTTATTACGTGTTAATTTCTTATTTAAGCGACGTACTTAAATATGTATAAACACCTTGCACAGTAATTTAGCGAGCAAAAGGTTTTACGGTCAAGTGGGGAACAGTGTAACAAAAAAGTATTTTTTGTTTTTAGAAAAAAAATGTTTATTTTATATTTCTTTCATTATTGCCTAAAGAATCTTAAGTCTTTTAACTTCATATTAGGATTTAAAAAATCATTGCAATTGTTCCGGACAGAACAAACAAAAATATAGGGCGGTCCGCTCAGTTCGCTCCGTCGGCCAAGAAACGTAGTAATGGCCGAAGAAATACAGCACGGGTGTCTCGTGTCAAACAGCATACTTTCGCTGTGATGCGAAATTCGTCATAGAGAAGCGCCGGCCGTCGTCCAAAATTCTCAGCCAGAGGCGCCGAAGATCGCGGAGGCTGGATCGTAGATTCACTGCAGTAGTCAGGTCCCAGCAGAATTCTCCAATAGGTATCGGGAGATAAATAAAATGCAGATGAAAGTGGTCCGACAGCGTTTAAATCACCACGCGTAAAGCGTAACAGGTGACCGCTCTACAAAACCTTTTTATTATATAACATTCTCAGAGATTTACAAGATACGATATGACAGCATGTTACGTAACCCAATCAGAGCGAGCCAAATCTCCCCTCTCTGTCGCCGCGGTTTGAACCGCGACTGGCGCCATCTCGCGGCGCTTTCTAAGAACTAGACCCGCGAGCGGCTGTACTGATCTCGGTCTGAAGACAAAAAAATGGTTAATTACAGGTTTTGCATGTACCCCACAGGGCTACAAACTATGTCACGTATAGGCCTGATCTTGCATAAGGCCGTGACACAGTTCATCGGACCTGCAGGTCCTACTAATTTATGAAAATGCGTTAATTATGTCGACCGTGAAGGGTCGAAGTTAAATCAGGTCATAAAAGTAGGTAATTTAATTGTTACGCGATGCTTTCCATGATTTCTACATAGTACTCGCCCTAACGAGTATTTTGACACCACTTTCGTCTATGGACAAAGTGGTTTTTTATACTTATCGCGTTTTTAAGAAAAGTTCAAAAGGTCAATTTTTCTTCCAAGTCAAAACATGAGCCTATATAGGCATGTGTATACTCTCTGAATAGGTATTTACTTTGCGATCATGATGCAAAAAGATTCACCAAGATCGGATACTTCTGTCAAAAGTTATTTCTATTTTTGTGATTCCGGCGGAAATTTACCTCAGTGGTGGTCAGATTAAATTCATTAAAAATTAGTGACCAAATGTTTATCGATGTCTTAGTATTACCAATGGATAGGTATTGACTAGGCGCGTCTTGTAGTAATATTTTCAAGTCTGTCATGAAAATATTACTTGCGCTATATGCCTTCAAAGGGGGCCGCGGAGAAAACTTTCTCATTTAGCTTTCTCCGGCGTCCCGGTACAACTTTACATGCGTAAAAACACATTAACTTAAGAAGTATTCTTGTTGAGAACACTGTAAAAAAGGTTTCAGTTTGATTTTAAGTCTGTGAGAGCTGCAATCTCACTTTGATTAATTCCCATAAGATATTCAATTATCAGAAAAAATGTGTTTTTTACCATATCACTGCCGATAACTCACTATATCGCGCAGTGTGTGTGTGTGCATTTACTTGACAACTCTTTATTTTAGGTAAATTTCATAAAATATTTTTGACCATGTAATTTCTTCAAAGTGACCGGCAACTGAGTTTGCCGGGATTTTAAAATGACTTTACTTTCAGTGTTCAACCAAAATGGTTCAGATAATAGGGCAAACTTGCGTCTTACGCAAATAAAAATACCTCCCGCTTTCTCTTTTATTGAACAATAAAATGTGACATTCCATTTTTACATACAGTCATGATGCAATTCTGTCAAGCTCCTGGATTTCAACAAGGAATTCCAAATTCTGAAATCAGAGACATTCATTAGCATTTATAATACAATATTGTGCCAGTATGAAAGACATGTCTGGATCACGCTGTACAACACATTTACATGTTCAAAGCGAGGCGTAATTTTACTTTCCGAGAGCATCATTTCTCTCGATTCATCTTTTAATTGCGAGTTCCAGACCTGTCGCCCAGGTTACCGACTTAGACACGGTATTCACGCCCGACTGGGTCGGGGGTGACCAAGTGCTGATGATGATGATACCCGGTTGTCATGGCAACCAGGCATCAATGCTCTTTACATGTGGAATAAAATCACCTCCCGCTCTCTCTCCTCAACTTGGAGCAATGAAATGCGACATTTTTATTACATACAATTGTGATTCAGTCTCATTGAGATCTCTGAAACAATTCAATAAATTCCATAATTTTAGAAACTCTGAAAATCTGAAAATTAAGATTTTCATATAAAATTTCTCAGTAAAAACATATACATTTCAGCCCATGTCGTGTACGCATTTTTATTGCTCCCAGCGAGATGTGATTTTATGAAGCTACTTCCTTTCAATTCGCTTCCCCCCTTCTCGGTTGCCGCCGCCTGACGCCGAGACACGTATAAGGACAACCACCGCAGCCGAGAACTCGCGCGCTGTCCTCGGCACGGTACCCATCCCCAACCGGGTCACGGCGATCGGTGTTGGCCCTGAAAGGGGCCTTTGCTCTGCTTCATTCACATCAGAAATTTCTACCATTTATATGACGTGATTACGTCAACTACAGAACTCGAAAGTTCGGTTGCCTGACGGTAGGCGCAGGCTTTGTCCTGTCCGTAACAGCAATTATACTGAGAAATTACTTAATTTGGCAGATTTCTGAGATCACAATTTTGTAACAGTGTGCCCCTGGGATGGGGTACAGTTTAACAGCCACAGGAGTATAGTACAACAATACGGGGCATACTATACCATTGAAATAAACTTGACATAAAACGAATTAAAATATGAAAAACAAAAATTCTTTAACCTCAATAATATCTTCATAATATGTTTTTGGGAATCATACCTAATCATTACACTTTCATTATACACTAAAAAAATAAAAACCATTGTATTTTTTTAAACTTAGATTGAATCTTTTCAATATAGTCTTTCTACTACGATTTAGTATCGATTTCGATGTATAAACCTAGAAGAAAATGAAAATACTCAAGGGGGCACACTATAACATATTATACTGTACCCTGTACCCTACGTTTTTCAAACCATGAGGGGGGGTTGTTTCAGTTTCTAGAGATTTCTGCATCTTTATTCTACCAAAATCTTCAAACCCGCGGGGGGGTGCTTTCAGTTTCCGTCAAAATCTTATTTTATCTACATCGACTTCCCAAAAACAAAAGTTCATTAATGAACGAACTAAAGAGCAAGAAATCTGGGAACTATTTCGTTCGCGAACTACGCAACACTACAAAACGACAGATGGTTGCATCCATTTTATAGCTAGCACTTCATATGGAGATCTCAATGGATACATGATACATGCACCATTATTATTTATCCATGCATAGCTCTTCTTCTGTGCCCGATCCATTCAACAGACCTTGGTTATCATCACTTTATTTAGTGCGACCCGAAATAGCTCTATAGTAGAGACCAAACCACTGTCTTAGATTTTGCAGCCATAATGTTCCCTCTCTTCCAGGGCCCCAACTCCGGCAATTTCTCCCTGCATCACGAGGTGCAAGATCTCTGTACTTTTCTGGATCATCACATTGATGCGTCCGCGACCTGCATGTGACGTTCCGCATCGCGTCTTTTTTAAATTAGAATATAAGTTTTATTGAACTATTATCGGGAAAACTTTTAAAACTTATATACCTTTTTAAATCCATACGCAATATTTTTAATAAACAGCAACTCAAAACTATCTATTATGCTCTTGCCCAGTCATTTTTGAACTATGCGATTCCAAGTTGGGGAGGTACTTACAAAACACCATTAAAACCAGCTATAACAGTACAAAAAACCTTGCTCCGAGTCATTAATAAGAAACCATTTACATACCAATCAGACAGACTATTCAGAGAATTTAATGTACTGGACGTTAGATAGCTGTTCGTTAAGTCTACCCTCATCTTCTACATTAAAAACACAAACCACCTAACAGCAACCAGTAACTCGCATTCACATAATACTAGACAAGCATTACGAAACCTTGACGAAATACCAAAAACTAAGACAACACATGGACAGAAAAATTACTCATACATAGGGCCTAAAATATTTAACATATTTAAAACAGACTTCCCGGAAATCAGAATATACTCAATTAATAAAATAAAAGCTTTAGCAAACAACTGGCTTACCTCCAAAGGTAGAACAGCAACTGAAAATTTACTTACTGTAATTGCGTAATAATGTCTTTAAATAAAAATATATACCTATATAAATTAATTAATTAATTAAGGAAAATAAAAAAATAATCTTAAACAAAACTTTAACCCTTTTTACATTAAACAATTATTCTACACATATTTACACTTGGACTTATGACTAACTCAACTTTCACTAACATTCCACTTGATACTCTGTAGATACATAATAACTACCTTATGAAAATAAATACTACTGACGAACTCGAAAAAATATTATAATTGTGTTCTATAACGCCACTCTGGGACAGGCGTAGCCTAGTAGAGTGGCATAATCCACAACTTAAACAAAACAAAAAAATGTGTAATTTATCTTATGTTTTATTGTTAAATTAGTATTAAGTATCTTTATTTGTAAACAAGGATATTTTAAATAAATAAATAAATAAATAAAAAATTTAAAATAGGTTTAGGTAATTTTAAACTTCGCGCGGCACCACGGGTTGCCACCCCGCACCGCCAGGGGTTGGTAGGGGGCCATTGCGGGTGCGGTGAGACTACCCCCCTCCCCCGCAGACACAGAGGGTTGGAGCCGCGTGCCCCAGCAGCCGTCTTGTCTCGTTCCGATCGCCGTCGCCGCAACAGCTCGCGCTCCTCGGGCTCCCCTTCGGCTGCGGGCCCTGAGCCGCCGCCACGTCAAGAACACGTGGCGGCGCCGTCAACGTCGCTCGAGGAGAAGGCGGCCCTCAGCACTTTGGACGGTTCCAGACGATGGCCGCTTCACCACGGCGGGCTCTGAGCCGCCGCCACGTGTGTCCAAGAACGCGGGGCGGCGCCGTCAATGTCGCTTGAGGAGAAGGCGGTCTGCAGCGCTCTGGACGTGCTTCTGCGGCCTGGACCACGTGCGCTTCCCTCGGGTTTCCGAGACTCCGGCCAAATCCCGTGACCGGACGCGCCAAATCTGGACTACGTGCGCTCCCCACGCGGCTTGCCACCCGCGGCATCAAATATGACCACGGGAGCCTCCAATAGTGAAATGTGTGTTTTTTTCGTAATGTTTTTGAACTTAATGTGACAGGGACACGATTAATTTATGTGAAGGTCGGACTGCTCGCGTGAAGGTTAGGGGTAATTATTAAGGTAGTGCTAAGTCTTTTAGTTGATAAGGGTTGAGTAGAATTGTGCTTTATTTTATTAAACTAATTGGAGCTATGCAATGCAATATAATGAGAGATCTATGCAATTGTCTATGACCAACAACAAAATATGAAATGTCATAGATATATTCTCTTTTCTATGGTCATAGAACTTCTATGACATGATAGATGCGAAAGATGTCATTATCTCTATAAAGACGGTGCCGGCAAAAATATATCACTTTTGCTTTTGTGACTTTTAATATTTTATAGTTGGAAATCCATAGTTGAATTGTAATATTCGTGTCTCGTTACTTTTCGAAATATGTTGCATTATACCCTGTGGTGGTGTTTCGAGGAATCTTTCTATTTTTCGCATTTCCTTTGCAATTCTTCAAGGGCAAGTATCCCGACATTGCCGAGTCTCGATTTCAAAAATGAAATCAAATTGATTAGATCGAGAGTATTTAAAAAGTTAATATTCCAAATTTTCTTCACTTAAACGTGCGTGTGCAAATCCATTTATGAAGGAATAAATAATGAATAAAATAAGAATGTAACGCTGATTAGCATAGTGAATGGAATTAAAAACTTGTCGCTTAGGTGGTTTGGGGATGGTGAGCGAAGGAATGGAGGAAATATGAAAGATATATATATATATATATATTTTATTAATTAACGCCCTATATAGCTTTTACAACAGATATGTAAAGTGTACATTAACAGAATATATAGTCTATTAAAGAAAAAAAATAATGACAAAGTGGAAAGAAAATACTTAAAATGCAGATACAAATATATAATGACGCCAGACGAGAAGGCGGCCGCGGAAGTCGCGGCATGACCAGATAAACCAGATACTGAAAGATGGTCCTGTCGAGCTTGCATGCGAAGATGGACAGAAGAGTGTGGCGCTCTATCCTCTTCGCGTCCTCGCGCATGGAATGGATGTGTGTACTGAATATTCAGATAATCCGACTATACACCTAGGCTATCTCCAGCATCACGCCTCGCGGGCGTACGACATGTTACTTTCTTCCTTTGAATAATTATTTAATTAGTTTCCTTAATTTTTCCAATGACATTGGTTCATAATTTGCAGAGCGATCGTGTGCGCTGATGTGTGGAATTGCGTCTGATAACACGGCGTTATCCGGAACTATCTCTGATGGAGAATGTCTTCATCGGACGATGATGACTTCATGCTGTGGCAAATCCTGCGAAGAAGAAGGCTTCGGAGGAGGTAACGAGGAAGTACATTATGCAATAAGTTAATCGTTCATAAACGATTCAATCAAAATTGATAATATTCAAGTCAGTAGTCAGTCTACACCCCAAACTGACGTTAAGGGAATAGAGGGCTACCTTTAAGTAACTGTTCACATACTGTTTATTTCATACTGAGAGATTCGTGATAATTTAAGGTATGCTCACTCCCGTGCAGTGGAAGGATTTGTGTAGGAAAGGAATACACTTTTTGATGTGTAACATCTTTCCTCTCGCTTTCCTGCAATCCGTGGCAGTGATTCCGTGAAAATGGACGGAAATGCGTAGCAGGAAATAAGACGCGCGCAATTTCATTTAACCAATGAGCGCGCACGATGGAAAAAAATCATCGTTTATAAAAAAATCAATGTCGAGCAAGTGCCATCACAGCGAAGACGCACATTTCCAACAGCCAATGCTTCTGATTTTGTACATATGCTGCAAGGCTGGTGTCAATCGTGTGGATGTTGTAACTTTGATAAATTGTGGCTTATATCTTCGAAACTATCCAATAAATACTTTTTTTATTTAAAATATATTGGAAACCTAAAAGGTTTATAGATAACATTTTTACATGATTCAATGTAAGAAATGATAATTATACGATTTAGATACAAAGTAATTTTTTTATAGTTGGCCGAGTTTTAACATTTTTGTCACATCTGTTTTGAATTTGTCAGTGTTTGGTCTGTTGTGGCAGGTCATTGTATAGTTTTAATCTGTTGCAAATTAGTCGAGATTGTCCTGTTTTTGTTTTGGCGTGTGTTATGTGATAGTTTTGAGCCATTCTAGTGTTGTGTTGTGTTACATTAATATAAAAAATAACTACCCTTGATGATTTACATTCTCAAATTTTATTTGTGATTATTTTTAAATATTTTTTCAAAGTTTTCAAACAAATTTCTAAACAAAATGCATATATAGATATACGGTACCTACCTAGTGCGGCAAAAATTAAATAATAAATAAATGCACATACATTTTCTTTACTTGTATTTACTAATTAATAAATATATAGGTATTAGCTTTTTAAAATTTTGACGTTAATTTCTGTTTCTGCTCAATTGATATTTTTAATTATGAGATGTCAAATGTTACACATCATATGCGGCTACTGTAAGGCTCGCTCGTTGTTTTTTTTATTCTAACTATTTTCAAATTAAGCTAAACGCTTGTGCTATGAAAATAGGACTAACTTGCGGGTCTCCTGGAACGGGGCACGAACCACCAGGCAATAGTAATAATCGTTTCACCAACGAGCTACTCGAAATTACTTGTTATAATTTATAGTTGTATAATAAATTTGCACAAAGTCTGAGTAATGAAAAGCGACCAACTGTTATAATTTTATATTCACTGCGTACAAGTTGTGATGGTGATGATAGCTTTTTGGATTCTGAGGCAAAAGTGGAATCGTTCTCTTCTCAATTGAAGTTCTGCAGCTGGTGCGTAATATCTGATGATTGTAGATCTGGTGAGGTCGCCGCCGTTTGGCTCAAAGAGGAGGTTCCCGAAGCTGATGCAGTCCAGAGCCGCGATGCTATCAATATCAATGTTCCCTCCTTCAAGGTAAATACCATAAATACACATATTCTTGGGCCTTTCTTCGGGTCTGGATTAGAAGGGTACACGCGGCTTTTCGATATCACAAAAATGCAAAATTTCAAACGTTCACTTCACAAAATCTAATAGACAGCAACGCCATATTGTATATTGTAAGAATTTACGCACTGTCCGAATTCCTTGTAACATTTAACACTATCGAAAGATCGAGAACGACCTATAACAATCTAGGGTGATCTACAACCTTCGGGAAACATCTAGAAACGCCTGGATTAACCTAGAAGCAACGAGAATCTTCTCCTAAACACTAGAATATTCTATAAAGTACGAAAATACCAAGATTTTCGGGCATAAATACGGCGCCGGTTGTGGCGCAGTAATTGTCGTGTTGACAGTTCATTCGTTATGAAATCGGCCGCGAAGTAGGACAAGACGACGCCCAGTGTGGCCAGTCGTGAGGTAATCGAAGCGATAAATAAATGAATAATCGAGCGAAGTGCCTAATCGGCGAAATAAATAAATGCGATAATACTGCTAACGAGAACTGGTAAAAAATGTTCAGTGAATATTAAATACATGTTACCCAACAATAAAAAAGTGTTAATTTACGCGTGATATACTGCGAAAAAGTGTAATTTAAAGAATGGCCTTAAGTTTAATTCGTTTTAAGTGACTTTATACATTGAATAGTTAATAATCATTAAAGATATCAGGACTGATACCTGTCAACATAGGTCACAGATCTACTAGAAAAGGAAGGAAGAAGAAGACTTTTGGTGAAATGTCGACAGTTACGGAGATCAAATGTGTATTCGTTTTTCAATATTTTTGTCTCATTTTTTGGCACTCTCGCATGCGCAGATGTATCATCAATTGCACCTTTTGGTGAAACGCCTTCTCAGAGAGTTCACAAGCGAATCGTTTGACCCCCGAGAGAAAAAGAACTGCTTCTTTAAATGACTTTTCTGTAAAAAAGTTTTACCGCAGTCTGTACACTCGTAAGGCTTTTCACTCAAATGTGCGTATGAAGAATGATAACTTTGATGTCGCTTTTCTTCGTAACTGTCTATATTTCACCCATTACGTCTGTACAAAATTCAACGAAGAATATCCCCGAAGTTTTAGCTAATAGGTACGTGACAGTAGTCTGGATTTTATTTCATTTTAGATGTGGAAATAGCAGTGATTTGCGCTCATAAGGATCTCTTCTGTAGTATTATACTTGTCTGTTATCAAAGATCCAAGATGCGTGAACTTTGGTACCGTTTCAAAATTATGGATTCCACGCGAGTGTGTTGAGATTGTTTGGGGTCATCCAAAGGCCACGCATTTTGGTCTTTAGCTGGTTCTCACTATAAGACACATGTTTTTGTAGAATTTTCAAGATTTTTAAAGGCATTACGTAATTCATCAGGAGTTTTTGTATTGCGTCGGTATTATCAACGTAGGTCAGCTTTTTAGGGCAATTCTTACCAGAAATCTAGACTACCAATATTATTTTTTTTAGGTATCTAAAAAGGTTGTCAAGGTGAAGCAAGAACCGCACGAGGCTTGGCTGAACGATGACAGCGGGGATATAGATGACGGAGAGATCAGAATCAAAACAGAGCCGAGCGACCCTGACGAGGAGAGGTTCGTGGACTATGACACGGATCTTTCACTGCCTGAAGTGAAAGAGGAGTACCTTGAAGATCTGCTTTCGGATAAGGAGAGTGTTCCTCAGACGATGAGTGGTTAGTATCAAAAAGAATTCTATCTAACTTACCATCATGCTGTGAGGATAAGCAGAGAGAATGGAGCACCACACATTTACACATCTTCTAATGCAAGCTCGTCGATTAATAGGACCGTCCTCTAAAATCTGGTTAACCCAACAGGACGATCTTCCAGAATCTGGTTAACCTAACAGGACCTAAATCCCGTTGTCATCCCATCATATTTTAATTCCTACCCTCACCTAAAATGTAGGCATACCTACCGATGCTCTTGCGCTGGCGGTCAATATTTGGACTCGTAGTATTTTGGTAGTCTTGTCTCTCCACAACATTTGGGAGAAACGTTCCTAGACTGAACCAGCCCAGAAGCGCTAACGAAGAAGCGAGAATTCGGAGGTAAGTCTTCTTCCTTTCTCCGTTTCGCTGTCGCCGACGTGCCGGGCACGCCCCGAACAAGTAATGTCTTCTAGAATCTGGTTAACTGGTCGTGCCAAATCTTCCTTTATTTCTAGTGCCGCCAAGACTTACAAATCCTTATTACTATCCTCTCCGTATTCAGCAAGACCGAACCAGCTCAGCGAGTCTTTCTAATTCTATTCGCTATGCTAAAATCAGCTTTACATTCTTTCTTATTTTTTCCATTCTTTATCCTATCACAAATAAATTTTCTAGCTACATGTGGGCAATCTATTTCCGCTGCATTCAGTCTACTTTCGTTCCTCTTCTGCCAGCTCTAGGCTTCACTTTCATACATTATAGATATCAACAGTGCATTAATAACCCTGATTGATAGTCCTGGCGTGACATTACAATATAATTTCTCGATCCAATATAAATACATATTTTATATACACATTCGAGTATCTATCCTTGCCTCTGTAATCATAGTTATGTATATCTTGTAATTGTTTTATCGAACGAATAAAATTATCAAGCATTTCACGACTTTGGAGATTTCCCTTATTTTTAGGGTCACCACCGAGACCCGGTGGTGACCCTAAAAAGCAGCTTCTCCAGATACATCATCCTCAACCAAAACCCCCAAATAGATGGGCGAGGTTGAAACATCTGATGTAGAAAATGGAAGTGAATTCTGCTCAAACAAACTGTTGATGCTCAAACAAAGCGTGGCGTTTCGTCACGTAGGCCCGATTCAGATTAAATTCTCGGGGTACAGAGCGCGTGTACTTTCATCCCGGGGATGATAACACTCTTATCAAATGCTGCAGCATAACAGTAAGTTCTCTAAAGTTTATGATATGTTAAAGGGTATATACGTTTTTTGGGATACCTGTGCTTTCAAAACTTTGGCGACCGGTGCGCGAACAAAGTAAGCGCAGTGCGCGTTGACTCTGCTTTGGCGAAGGCCGTCCGTAAACAATGCGTGTCACGTAAGTCTTGACACGCGTGTCATAAGTCAGCCGCCACTGCTGCACACCTACACTCGACTTTATCATTCAGACGTTGGCTGTTCGCGCGAAGACTGCCTCGGTCCTCTCTCGGCGGACTGCGGCGCTGGCGAGCGCAGGGACAACTCTTCGTCGCCCACAGGCAGGGGCAGTGACCGCTCGGAGGCGACCATCGCAGCGACTAGGCCCGCCGAGGCCGAGAGACGCCTCCAGTGCTCTCAGTGCGGTAAAGAATTCAGTCACAGGGGCGCTCTGGTGCTGCACCTGCGGTCTCATGCAGGTGAGAATCCAACCGGCTGTGAAGAGTGTGGCATTCTAACAAACGGTATTGTTGGTTTTAAAATCTCTTCTTTGTCGTAACTTCCATCTTTCCACTCTGTCATACTCCTTTTGCTGATCCACAAAGGCGCATTTTTTTAATTCTTTGCCGAAAACTTTCCTCGATACATACACACATAATACAAATAAATAAGAATTGTAGCAAGCCTCTCGGCCACTACCTACCTCGCTAGATATACAGGGTATACCAGAGCTAGATGCAGAAACTTGGCCGATAGATTCCTGCCAATGTTATGAGTCTAAAATGTTCAAGCAACCATGACCTAATATCAATAGTTATGGAGATATGCAATATCAAAATTTGCATTTTTTTTTCAATATTACCGACTTATTTTTTGCAAAACGTTGAACTATTATTACAGTAACTTATATCGATTGTGAAAAATTCATTTAATTTATTACAACTTAAATAAAATGATAAAAACTTGTTTTTTTTTAATTTTTGCAAGGTTTTCTTCGTTTTATGCGACTTGTATTAAAACGAATGAATTTTTCATAATCGACATTTTAGATACATAACATACAGTAGCAAGCACAGAAATGTGTCCACCCTTTAATAATGGATTAGTGCATGTATAAAAAATAAAGGATAAAAAATACTAGTAACTTATATTTTTCTTAGGTAATAGTGAAATAATATAAAAAAAATTAAACTTAATTTTTCTACTTATAATTTAGTTGATGAAAAAATTATTTTTGTATTAATTTTTATTTCCATACCAAAAACATATTTTAACCATATTTTAATACCAAAAACATCCTCTAAAGTATTTTAAGTTCAGGTGAAATATATATTTGATATTTTCCTCTTTAAACATTGTTAATTATAAATATTACATAATACAAGAAAACTGTTATTTTATGGGTGGACACATTCTGTGCTCGCTACTGTAGACAGGAATCTAACGTCCAAGTTTCTGCTGCTAGTTCTAGTACACCCTGTATAGAAATACCTGTTCTGAGGTAGGTAACTTTTTTCACCACCTAGATCGAAATCTAATATTTATATAGTTTTACATTTCTTATCAAACAAAATCACCATACAATAATACTCTTATTTTCAGAATAGGTCGGATTACATAATACATATATCGATCAATCAGGATGTATTATAGATGACATCTTTAATACATCTTGATGACGATCTCTTCTAGGATAAAAATCAGGTAATTGTGTGTCCGGTAAATAAGGATGTCCCGTCTATTCTGTGATGTTATGTAAATCGGTCAATTCCGATATTTAACAATTTAATCCAGCGAACAGGGGGAGAGCAACCTTTTTATATTCTAGGGCAAAGAAATTTCGCTTCAATTGTGCGAAATAATTGTTTAAAATTTTATGCGCATCCTATTAAGCCCAAAATACTAAATTTCATAACAGCACTGTGCACAGGAAAGCGTTTTGCCTCAACAACACCATCAACATTAATCTCTCTATCCCCTGCAGTCTCGGATCGCCGACAGGCTGACGCCGAGGACGGCGTGGTGAACCGTTCCCAGCTGATGACCCTGCTGCGCCAGAGACGCCACCGGGCGCGCATGACCGCCGAGCAGCGTCTTCTGATGCGGCAGAAAAATGCGGAGCGCCAGCGTCGACGAAGGGCCGAGGCGGCGCGGCCCAGACTCTCGAGGAACCTCACCACGGCGAGGTGAACACGTACGAGCAAGACGCAATTCTGCAGCGTTCGAGACGGAGTACAGCTGAACGTTTGACATCCCAATCAAATGTGTCTTCGGCCTGCTCAAGCAGCGTGCATATCTTCTGGTGCGTTTTCTGCGATATACTGCCGTGTTTCTACGACCTTTCTGGCCGACATTTCGGATCCCGTTGCAGGGTCCATCATCAGGGCTAATGTTTTGTGTTATTACACGTGGCGAACAAGCAAACAAAAACAGTGGCTCTCATAGCCTATTGGCTTCTCACACCGAGGTTTCGATTCCCGGTGAGGTCACAATACTATGTGATTTACTCGTGCTTGGGTGTTGTTTTGATTCCCTGTTCAAATGGTGTACCAACAATCAACTTTATCTAAATATCTCCAAGTGCCAATCTATTACTTTTACAAAAAAAAAGATTCCTATTAAATTCATCTACAAAATTAATGATGTAAACCTTGTATCAGTTGAGGAGATAAGTGATCTGGGAGTAATTTTTGATGCTAAATTATCATTCATTCCCCACATTGACTTGATAACTAATAAAGGTCTCAAAATGTTGGGATTTGTTTTAAGAACTGCACAAAACTTTACAGACCTGCGCACTTATAAAGTCCTCTACACTTCTCTTGTCAGACCTCAGGTTGAATATAACTCGATCATTTGGTCGCCTCACTATGTTCATCACTCAACGGCAATTGAACGAGTCCAAAAAAATTTTTTAAGATTTATTAATTACAAATTAAATATACGCTTGGAAGATATCAATTATGAATATCTCCTTAGTTATTAACAACTTTTAAACTTGTCTGTGAGACGTACTGTAACAGACCTAATATTTCTTTATAGGATCGTAAATAGTTTGATTGATTGCCCCCAGATTATTAGTCTGATCGACTTATATGCTCCATCGAGGTCAAGACACAGTGCATTGTTCTATTATAGTGGAAATGTCAGAACTAATGCATTAGCAAACTCTGTAATTCCCAGATTACACTCATTAGGGAAAGAGCATGCAGAGGCGGCTGACATTTTTGCTGATAGTATAACTGTTTATAGGACAAAGCTGATACAATTGTTTACATCCCAACGAGATGGAAATGGACAATAAATCTTTCTATTTTACCTTTAACTATTATTATTTGTACCTTTAACTTTATTATTATTTTATCTTATGTTTTTATGTTTTTCTTATGTTTTTCTGTATTATTATTATTATTATTATTACCTTTTAACTATTATTATTGTAACTTTTAACTGTATTATTTTTTTTACTGTCTTATGTTATTTTAAAAAAAAATTATTCTGTATATTGTAAAAGTCCATAAGGGCGTTAAATAAATAAATAAATATTCCATTGTTATTGAATATAAAAGGTGTCTACGTAGCTTCGTGATTTATCAATGTCAGTATGAAAAAGTGGTCCGATTTAAAATTGTAGTCGGCTGATATTTTGACATAATAAACGGATTATATTGAAATTAGATTCGTAATAATAATTAGAAAAAAATGGTTTGATGAAAAGAATGTTCAAAATAATGACGCCACGGGTTCAAAGAGTGTGACTACGCTATATCCGGAGTATTTTCTGCAATCAGCCTCTCACACCCGTGTGCCATGGCGGCTCAATCCAAGAATATGGTCCCGATGTTCATACAATTAAAATTAGTATTTCACTATATACAACTGCTCGAAAGCTTGAAAAATTAATTTTATACGATTGTTTATTAAAATTACTTATCTGCTAAACATATATTGTTTAATACCTTTAAGCTACAGATACACATGCTTATTTAGTGGCACGTGAGCATGCGCAGTATCGACCTTCTCTAGGCCTTGCTTATTATTGGCATGTGTGTACGCACATTGCTAGTAACGAGCATGCCACTAGCCATACAACCGCCGGTTGATTTATGAGCATGCCACTAAGTGGCATGTGTATCTGCACCTTTATACACTATATGATTTCAAATTCCCTACCAAACATATATATTAGATAATAATATCGTATGTGGATTATGTTTA
The DNA here is from genome assembly GCA_016648135.1 of Agrypnia vestita. Taxonomy (NCBI): domain Eukaryota; kingdom Metazoa; phylum Arthropoda; class Insecta; order Trichoptera; family Phryganeidae; genus Agrypnia; species Agrypnia vestita. The sequence continues at coordinate 373,331 of JADDOH010000079.1, read as the reverse complement.
TTGTGTTTACTTATCCATTTTCTTATTTTTATTTTTCTCTTTTATTGTATTACATTTCTTTTTTATTATTATTATTTTTTTTTTCATCTGTTATTATGCTTTTTATGTTTGAAATACAATTTTAAATAACTGTTATACAGCTACAAACTACAACGACACTCAGGAACGTGCCCAAGGGCTAGTTGAGTGACAATTCCAAAAATTGTATTCAAGTTAAAAAAATATATACTATACAGGGTTATTTGTATAACATTAATAACCTCGCAGGACTATATTCCTGCCTTGATTATGAGTCGAAAATGTTCAAGCTATTATGACATAATATCAATAGTTATGGAGATATACGAGATCAAAGTTTGCATTTTTTTTCAATATTTCTGTCTTATTTTTTGTAAAACGTTGGACTATCATTACAGTAACTAATATAGATTACGAAACATTCATTCTTTTTAATACAAGTTAAATAAAATGATAAAAACCCTGAAAAAATTCCAATTGGAAAGTTTTCCAATTGGAATTCGAAGGTTTTTATTATTTATATATATAATTATATATATATATACATATTATATATCTATATAGATATATATATTAGTCCTTACATATGAAATTGGCGTTTTGCCGTACTGGCAAATTTGATCTCAAATATCTTCTCTTTGGTTAGGAATTCCAAATCCAAATTTATACAGCTATTTACTCATGTATTTGTGTTTTGAAAATTATAATTCATTTGTTTTTCCTCAATTGTTTTTTTCTTTGCGTCACTCAGTTTACAAAATGAAAAACTTGAAATATCGCGTTATTTACGAGTACGAGTTCCACCGTGGCACCAGTGCTGCAGAAACGGCTCGAAGGATTAATGATGTGTATGGCGACGGTGCCGCAAAAGAAAACACAGTGCGTTTTTGGTTCCAACGTTTTCGTTCTGGAAATTTCGACCTGCAGAACAAGCCCCGTGGACGGCCGGAGACCAAAGTTGATAATGAAGAATTGAAGGCTATTGTGGAAGCGGATCCATCGCAAACCACATCCGAGTTAGCTGCAGGCTGCGGTGTTAGTGATAAAACTGTTTTAATCCACTTGAAGCAAATTGGTAAGGTGAAAAAGCTTGAAAGGTGGGTACCTCACGAATTGAGTGAAGCAAATCAACAAACGCGCGTTGACTGCTGCGTTGCATTACTCAACCGGCACAATAATGAAGGGATTTTAAATCGAATCATTACCTGTGATGAAAAGTGGATCCTGTACGATAATCGGAAGCGCTCATCGCAATGGCTGAACCCTGCCGAACCAGCCAAACCATGCCCCAAGCGAAAATTGACTCCAAAAAAGTTACTTGTGAGCGTTTGGTGGACTAGTGCTGGTGTCGTTCACTACAGCTTTCTTAAATCTGGCCAGACGATTACGGCAGATGTCTATTGTCAGCAACTGCAAACCATGATGGAAAAGCTAGCTGCTAAACAACCGAGGCTGGTTAATCGCTCTAGGCCACTGCTGCTTCATGATAACGCTAGACCACGCACTGCACAACAGACGGCTACCAAATTAGAGGAGCTTCAATTGGAATGTCTAAGACATCCACCGTACTCTCCGGACCTTGCCCCAACAGATTATAATTTTTTTCGAAATTTGGATAACTTCTTGCAAAGGAAAAAATTCAACTCCGATGGGGCAGTCCAAACCGCCTTCAAAGATTTTATTGATTCCCGTCCGAATGGTTTTTTTAGTAAAGGGATCGATGAACTACCTATGAGATGGCAAAAGTGCATAGATAGCAATGGTACATACTTTGATTAAATAAATATATTATAATAAAAAAAAATCGGTTTTATGTTCCTCCCATACTAAACGCCAATTTCATATGTAAGGACCTAATATAAGCAATAGCGCGTGTGTCTTGGAATACAATATTTTAGATACAATAATTTACCAAGTAGGGTCCTTAGTTTCTTACATGTACCTTTTATGTGATGTGTCCAGTTGAAGTTTTTGTCCATTGTTAGTCCTGAATATACATATTTGTCTACCTTTTCGTAGGGTTTACAGCTGCAATCCTTGTAATTATTATATTCTAACGAATGTCCTATTAAAGTGAGATTTTTGTCCTTGTTTTTTGTATAAGCGGATACAAAATACAACTCTCATATATTGGTATTGGGCTTAATTTTGTTCATATTTTACGAGATCTTGGAATTACCTGCTCTTGATTTACGCTTTACATTCACTAATCACTTTAATAATATCAAAGAAAAATCTCTAAAAATATTGAGTTTCATATAAAAAATCACAAAACCATTAAAAAAACCTTCATCATTAATATGTTTATACAATTCATTGGTTCGCAGCAATTTGGAATTTGGTTGTGTCATTTGGTCACCTCATTATATAACCTAAAAAATATCATAGAATCTGTACAGCAAAAAATAAGTGTAATCTAAGCAGCATTTTAATATCGTATCGCTTAGAATATTTTCATGTAGACAAATTAGAAGTGAGAAGACTAATTGCTGACCTAATATACCTATATAATATGATTCATGGTAATATTGATTCAGAATTTTGTGTCGAAAACATAACTTTTAATATTCCTAGTCCTAGGACATATAAAATATTTTCTCGATCAGCTTTCAATAACAATATGGCCCACTTTAACTCTATATCTAGAATATTGATGTCACACAACAAAATAGAAAATAATCATTACGTCCTCATTGACATGTTTCCATGAATATTAATTAAATTAAGAAAATATGACCAAACTTGCGAAATTAGCTGTTTAGTCTCTTTGTTCAATCTCACTCTATTCAAGCTCACTCAAAAATCACTTTTTGTAGCGTAGCGCCTTGCCAGCATTTATGACGAACAACATTTTTATATTATTTTGAAGCTATATTATTATGTTAAAAAATTTAATATAAATTTCATTACTGTTATTTTCAGAGGACGACTTTTATGCAGATAAAATTACGCATGCCGACAAAATGCGATTGTTTTAAACTATATTATATATTGTTTATAAAATGCAGAAAGTGATGCGCAGAGGCGCACTGCGCCGCGCGCCAATTTGTCGCGATCCCCGTGTGAATTATCGTCATTATGTCTGCGCATGCGCCCGTCGTCCTCAATCATGCCCGATGTCCTCGCGGCCGGCCATAACTCATGCCCCGAAATCTTGAATTTGTGTAATAATACGCCGTAACAATTACCGGCTCGCGTAATAATCATTACCAAAGCAGATGCGCGCAGCGGCCGTTGACTCTGCACCCACCCGGCCCGGTACACCTGTGCCGCCGGGCCCTCGTGCAGGGAGCCCAAACCTATTAATCCCAACTCGCCACCTTCTCCGAGCTGACCTTAATTCGCTCCGACAATTGTGTACTTAAATGATCTCTACTTCAATTACTCTATTAGAATAATTAGTTTAACATGTATCAAAGTCACTTACGAATTAAATTAATACACTATTTATTATTTAAGAGGCCCCAGTACACGATTTTCGTATTTGCTCTCGATTTGCTCAATTTAACGTAAACTTATTCAATCATTTTAATCAATTTTATTATGATAGATCCATTTACTCTTGAAGCATTTCCTTAAAAAAAATATGAACAAATATATTGTTATAATATCAAAAAAGTTATAACCCCGAAACACAATTTTAGTTTTCATGCAACCTAGTACCTTTGGTACACTTAATCTCTATATTTTCAAATAAATACCAAATATTTTATTATATACCTAAATAAAATTTTATTTGGATGAAATGTTGACATAAAATTTTGCATTTTTCTTAATATATTTTACTTATTCTCTGTAAAAAGTTGAACTATCATTACATTATTTTATATGGAGTATTGAAAATTTATTCGCTTTAATACAAGTCAAATAAAATGTCAAAAACATTACAAAAAATATATTTTGAAAATTTCTGCAAGGTTCAAATCACTCCACTCGGTGATGCATCTTTTTTAAAAATGAATGAAAATTACAATAAATTTAAAATAAGTCGTTTTGTAAAAAAATTCTCAGAGTGATACTGCAAGAAACGCCCTTTACGTTCGGGTAATTTTGAGATCTGCCGAAAGTTGCCGAGCATCGGAAGCCCCGCGCCTCACCTCCCCGTGCCTTTTCGTTGGCGTGCTTTATTTATATCAACGGGGAAACAGAGTACTTCGTCTCTATTTACTAAACCTCTTTGACTGGAAGAGTCGGTAATAACTGGGTGACACAACATTAGCTATCACGCTGTTTCTCCGCAGGGGTACGCAGGGAGAATAGAACGCCACCCCCTTCAATCCAGCCCGTCGCATTTTCCTCGTGCATTTTCATACATATTCTCAGGCCCGCTCTTAGGTTATTGAGACTTTTAACAGAGCGATATCACATTTGGTTAATATGATCATGCCAGGTCCAATCTTATTTTATATGTGAATATCTATATATTATTATATTAAAAAACTAACCCATAAAAACCAAGTTTTTATTATACTCCCTTTCTCATTGAAACCGGTTTCGCGCCTACTCCATGTGTCGGACTCGAAAATTAAACAATACATAAATCGTTAAAATTTCGAAAAATCCAAAATCATATTCTAATTATTCAATTATTTTTAAACGAAAATTGTTAGATCATTTTTATCGTCACCACGAGTCTGCCTGCAAAGTTTCAGCTCGATTGGATCACGGGAAAAGGGTTAAAAATCGATCCAAAGTTTTTTCGGTAGACAAGCAGACGTTACAAGTTAAAAGAAAGGGGTAAAAAGTACCAATATTATTATAAAAGTTAGAAAAGTTTGTTGTTTCACACACACCATCATCAAGAGAAATGCAATTAATATATAATAAATTAATATACGAATGATTCCTAATAGTTAAGGATAATATTATGTATTATTAACTAAATAAAGACATAAATCTACTAATCTAATCACTTCATCAAAACGTGCGAATATTTTAAAGTCATTATTATCTAGAGATAAGTGGGATCATATTATATCACATAAAAATAACATTAAAGCACTTTTTTCACAAAATCTTGCGCCAGCCCTGATCATTTATTACGTCACATTACAAATTCTGAATTTCAAATTGTGTATTCTCCACACTCTTCCCCGCTAAACTATCCTATTTGATTTAGTGTCGGCCCCAAGGCCGTATTAATATATTCACGGGGCAGGCCAGTAATCAGGTGTTAGATTGGGTCCAAAATATGGTAATAGATTTAAGGGGTGAATCGATTAGGCGTGAATTAGGCGGGAAATCGGTAAACGGAACATCTGGATGAGCCTCTGAGGCATTCAAAATTCACTTTAAAAAATTAGGCATGGACGTCAAACGTATCATTACATTTTCGTTGTTTGTTTTCGGATCGATATCTCATTATTTATTACAAATTTAAGGCAAAGTGTTTTTTCACTTATGCATATATGCAACATACTTTTAACTAAAGTTTACTTTTTTATTTAGTTGCATTATTTACTTTTTATTATAATATATATCATATAATATGTGGCATCTAATCCGTCTAATCCATATGGAACTCATATGGATAGTGGCGCTTTTGCATCTAGATGCCACACATATCGAAGGTCCCTACATATAGTCATATATCTACTCTCGAATCTAAAAAAATGTTAATTTTACTATCTCAAATTATCTCATTTACTCTACATTTTTTAATAATGTTTAAGAAAACTTTAATATTCGTTTATAATTGTCTTTTTAAAGATGAAATTCACCTTTTTAAAAAAAAATTACCTCAAATATCCAGTGAATTGGATAGTTTCAGATAATACCTAATCGAACATTTTTGCAGATTTGATAGTATACATAATACCTACTTTATATCAAACGCATGCAATAAGGCAAATGAAAACACTAAAAAATATTAAAGTTTAATTTATTACCAAAGAAAATCACTGGACAAGAGTTTAATTGAAGAACCGTTCTTAAGTTTACAGTAACTATGTTTCCAGAATATTTCACACACTCATTATAGTACTATTCCTTAATTCGTACTAATTAATGCTATTTCTATTGCTTTGATTACGTTCTAGTAAACTCCGTTCAATGTTCGCATGTAGAAAAAATTCTTGCCCCGGTAAAAACTTCCTTTATTCACTTTAGCTGAAATATGCGCTGGTCACACTGCACTCGCTCTGTTGGTAGTATCGCGTGATTTAACCATCACGAATCAATGATCCCGCATTGTTCTAGAGATACGAGAGGCTTGTAGAATGTTCTAGACGATTCCAAAGTAGTGTTGTAGTGCGTAGCGGAATGTTCGATAGTATTGTTATTCAGTAAATTCAGTAAATTCACAATTTTGTTAGAATATATTATAACGATATAATATGATATATACTTTACTTCACATTTGACATTTCGCTATTTTTGAGTATTAGGGTAGCAATCACACTTCAGAATACGTCCTAAAATACTTTATTCTACAAGTATTATTCAAAAGTTTGTAAAACTAATTAGCTTAATTAATTATATGCATTGATATTAGAAACAGCGCTAATGACCTGATTATTACATAGTGTTATTGACCTAATCAGCATGGACCTAAAACAAATCCTTAAAAAATATGTATTTAGGGATATAATATGTATTAAAATCATTTATTTTTATCTTCATATTTCTGTCTGTGCCATTTCATATTGTATCAAAAATGTTTTTCGTGAGATATTAATCTCAACATCACTATATATGTAATTATGCAAACTTTATGCGCAATATAAATTAAGAATGAGATGAAGATAAAGATAGGCGATACCGATACCAGGAGTAACAGGATATAATGTATTGTGAGTATGAGTCGCTGGAAGGTATAAAATTGATGGAAAAAATAAAAACAAATATTTTAATAAATTGTGGTACGTATGGAAAAAATGATGGTTCATTAAATAAGTTAATTTTGATTATGGATTGCAAGAATTATGAAAAAGGAAGGTATATTTAAAGAGAAGAAAAGTACGCATCTATACCACGTGATACATAGCTATGGAGAAATAGATATATTGCCAGCAGAAAGCTTTTGCACAGTTGCGCCCATAGTAGGCGCTTCGCGGCCGATGCTGGAAGATGCATGGCATTGACTTCAATGATGGAAAATCTCACTTTTAAGTAAGTAATAAATAATTAGCTTCTCGTGGATTTGTACCCAATAAGACATTTTCTCGAAATAAAACTGGTGTATTATTCCTTCGAATAAAGTCATCCCTGATATAAGTGTTAGTAGAATGATAATTACAAAACAATTGTTATCGTTTACTATTGTTAAGTTTATTACGCTTAGTTTTATTTATTTTAGACGGTACTTAAACATTTCGGTTCCCAAGGAATAAGTATTTATTTATTTTATTAAAAAAAATTGAAATAAATTTTACTATAAAAAGGTTTCAGACACGAAGTTACGGAAACAGACAGACAGGCAGACAGATAGACGGACGGATGGACGGACGGACGGACGGACAGGCAGACGTCGAAATTTTTGTAATTGGAATACTTTTGTTTATTAACTTAAAAACAAATGCGTATAGAAATTAAAGTACGAATATACAAAACATGTGACAGGCCAATCATAACTTATGGCATTGAATCAAGAGTTGACACAACAGATAACATCGGAAATGAAAACTTTAAGGGCAATCACAGGGAGAATGCTTAGAGATCGAATCCGCAATGAAGAAATAGATATTGTGCAATGGTGCAGAGCAAGAAGAAGATTCTGGAGAGATCATATTAACAGAATGGACATCTCCGATCGGACAGAATCCCTTACAGTTAATGAAATCCTACCTGGTCATTGTCTTGCTAGAAGACCACCTTAACGATGGAGGGACAGTTGGATCTGGACGTTCCAAGAGTAGCAGCTTCCTACCAGAACAGATCAACAGATCTAGAAGAAGAAGATACTTTTTTAGTTTACTTTTGAAAGTACTGTTATGTCAATTTATGTATTGGTTTTGTTTAATTTGTAATATTTTTTTTTAACATAACATTACATTAAATTAATTACAATTATAATTATACAATAATAATTTATCATACAATCATATAATAAAATATGTAACTACCCAACTAGGCTGGCCTGTTTAAGGGCAAGTTATAAATTTCATTTTAAAACACAATATTCGACTATAGATACTCATTAGTATATATAATTAATTAATAATTTAAAGTTCAAGCAAATTAATAAATTATAAAAATTTAAATTAGATTAATACAATACAAATATTTTAATTAAATTAATACAATAAAAAGTTAAATAAGATAAAATTCATTATATAAATTAATACATTAGTCTAACAGTAGTTTTCCAAATAAGATAAAAAATTTATAAATATTTAAAACGAAGAAGTAGAGAAAAAAATATAATGATAATACACATTTTACTAAAGAGTTCTATTTTATAATTTCCATTAATTTCTTTTCAGTGTTTTCTCTACCCATATTGAATTTTAGTTTGTTGTTTTATTTAGTTTTAATAGTATTTTATTTTAGTGTTCTTCAGTTTTGTTTACTTTTTAACGTTATTTAGTTTTGTTTTAAAAAGATTTTGGTGGACTGGTACCGATACATTTACCAATGCCAATAAAATTACACTTGGTGTAATTTCTATATAAAGACATCCTGTACAGTGGCTCTGCACGTGCTAATTTCCCAAGAATTTGGTTTGATGTATCAAATGATACAACCAAAACACGCGCCCGAAACACGTTACAAAATGATATTCGAGTCATTATTTAATTAAGTCCTGTATCCTGAAACCATATAATGTCGATAAAGCGTATTTCAGGGATAAAAAATCTTTTTTCTTGGAACCAACTAATTAAGATTCACCAAATTGACCCTCCCCAATATAAAAAAATAAAAGTGGACGATCGTGTCATCAGGGAATTTTATATTGTTATTTAACCTAAATTTTTGATTGTATCACAAAAGCCCTTGCGGGCTTTTACTTGATAAATATCAACATACAAAGAAGTATACGAAAATTAGCTCATAATACAATAACTTTACGTAATAAGTTTTTAAAAAATGACAATAAAAAATTACTTCAGTTCTTCTCTTTCTTCCTGGCACTGTCTCAACTCATTGCCTAGGTAGGCTGTTGGGGTCGGCTCTTCTCGTTCTCAGGCTGTATATTCTTCGGTTCTAGGTATCGCTTTCATCTAGGACGTTTCTATGCAGGGTTTTGTCATCCGGAAGTTCTTCGGTCTTTTTTTTCTTTATTTCTTTTTTGAAAATAAAAATATTACATACATTTTACATTGGATATTAGATTATTTTAATATATGTTTAACTTTCCCCAATAAAGTATTACTTGTATTTGGGGACACGAGTATGGTACATAATAGCATGAATGAATAAGTATGTCTAAGTTAATAATGGAACAGTGTAGAGAAATACAAACATCATAAAATAAATATTAGTGACTCAAGTATACTAATTATTTCGGAGTATAGTTATTTTTTACAATTCTAAATATTTTTTGTTTTTAATTATGTACTTATATTCTATTTGTTTTATGTGTTTCTTGAATTTTGTATAGTGTTCTTCAGTTCTAATATTCATTGGTAAGTTAATAATAATAATAATATTTGGATAATTTTTGCAGCGCCGTTTTCGCGAATACTCACCTCAAGGGCGCTTTACACAGAAAAATTACCTTATAAAACAACTTATTGTTAAAAAAAAAAACTTATTCACTAGGTGGCATGCAAGAAATGGAATTAAAGTTTAATAGTGTGAAATAATTGACACTTAGACACCTTTCTCTGGATGGCTGATTAAATTCGATCGATTAAGCTCTCAAACATAGTCTGGTGCTCTCAAACTTACGTACCCTTACCATCTCAGCTGTCGTTCTTCCAGCTTAATGTTTATGTTCTTGATACCCAGGCAACAACGAATGCGTGAACTTTTAATTATACATTTTAGTGATACTCCTGCCGACCATCTAAGCATTTCTGCTGTTTCAAGTTACCTGGAGTAGGAGTTATACATATTTCAGCATTCGGAGTCATTCATAATTGCGGGTCTAACAATAATCTGGTATATCTTTCCTTTATGTTTTATAGCCATTTTTGTGTCACACAAGATTCCTGTTACCGATCTCAATTTCTTACACCTACTCTACGTATTGGCGAGGAGAGGATGGATAAGAAAGTATATGAGACGAATGTTGAAGGCATCAGGAACAAACAATCAGATACAACAGATATTGGAGGATGGCCCTGTCCAAAGTTTCAATAACCGTAGCCACGTGCTTGAGAAGAACGTGGCAGAAACAAAAGTGGTACGCCAAGATAGAAGAATGTAACTTCTATTCTCGAAGAAAACGAAAACGATATTTGCTTAGTTCGTTAGAATATTCAAAACAAATTCAAGGTGTGGTATGAAATGAATTACATATTTATAAAAAATATGACACAAAATAAAACAAGCTCAGCCGAGAACCGTTATTCCTGTGTAGGAATTAAAACTTTCAATTCATTAACCGAAAAATTAAAAAAATTCAAGACATTGCGTCATTTAAAATGAACAAAAGAAATTCAATACAAAAACCCCTTGAATTTTCCATGAGCTTCATTATACACATATTTATTTTGTTTCTCAATATTCTTAACACCTTATTTTTACAATTTTAATATCCATGAAATGAAGTGATGTGATTACTCCTCCTCCTCCTTTTATATCGAATAAAACGTTTTTATTGTATGAATGTATTACTGAATTCATAAAATTATGTAGGTCATAGTACCTATGTTATATGAGTATAATAAATAATAAAAAATTAGTTCTCAAACCACCCACTAGAATTTTTTTTTCATAAAATTCTGTTTTATTTAAAAAAAATTCAGTTCCATGATTTAAACAGTTGAAGAACTTATGCAAAAGGTTTTTTATAATCAAAACATATTTTTATAGAAGTTGGCTTGTCGGGCAGTACTGACATAAAGTATTGAGGATGAAACAAACGAACAGAATTTTTTAAATCATTTTTTTATAAATTTTCTTGAGCTCGAGAACCACGCAGCCGTACCTCATGGACCATTAGCGATACATGTGCCGAACTTTGCATACCCCTGGTGTGGGCAGTTAAGGCGAAATATCCAAGGCCCAGTGGTTTGGACAGGGCATGCAATCTGAGGGTTGGGCCATTAACTAAAATGCCGAGTGCGGCGCCCGCCGCAACCCGAGACGCGTGTCTCTAACGACAATAATTTGTCATTCGAATTATCTAAATTTTTGCGAAAATGTTATTAAGCACTTTTAAGTATTGCTTTTAAATTCACCGTCAAATTCCTAGATGTTTTCGCTCAGATTCTGAAAAAACACGAAATTCGCTGAAATTACATAGGTATACTGAAATAATTCATACATACCATCAAGTTGTATGGATGCAATTAAAATGTTGGTGGCAGAAGGTAGAATTCAGGATAGAAAAGGTAGATCGCTGAATAGACGTACGGATGATGTGAAGTGTGCAAGAAGTGGCTCTCTTCAGGAAGCCGTCAGGAATCGAATAGATAGCGCCAGATACTTGTATCAATATCAAAGCGACTACGTATGCCCTGGATTTGTTCTGTAGTACCAAAAAGGAGAAGAAGAAAAGGAAGAAAAATAAGATGTATAAAAATAAAAATTAAAATAAAGAGAAAAAGACTAAAAAAAAGAAGCAGACATAAAAGTTTGAATTTGAGTTTGCAAGTAGGTACTAAGAAAACACATAATGTTATATAAAGTAATAGTTCATTATAATTAAAAATATATACAAAATTATATATGTACTAATATTGTACATTCAAGATTTATTAATTTTACATTTTATTCATTCTAGTAATAAGTTTAAAGTAGTTAATAAGTTTTAATGTTGAAGGTTAGTACACATCTGCTTTTTAAAGCAACTTCTTTATGTCATATTGTTTTAATTAGAAAAATATTAACAACGAATGCTGTTCAACGGTTTCAATAGTTATAATCAACGAGTATTTATAGCATTATAGGAATGTCCTATATTTAAGCACCGGGTACCTTTTAACACTAAATTCCTTCCCCACCCCCACCCCCTCCTAGCACGATCTATAGTGGCCCAAGGGAGCAACCCTTATCGCCTTTGTCCAGGCACTAGTCTCTAACAGGACTGTAGGGCCTACGGGGACAATACGTGAGATTACGGAAGGCTTCTCAAAGCTAGAAGTAATACAAGCAGTATAATAGGTACATTTCGCACAACCAATCAATTTTTTTCTGATTTAAGCTTTAGTTCGGAATAGTTTATGTAATATGACTCCTTACGGACTGCTTGAATCATTTTGGATTTTGGTAATAGTTCATTTAAAGCATAGCTTTTTGCGTTTTCCACCAATCAAACAACCCATATTGCAAAAATCTAATCTATTATTATAAACTTAATTGGCACAACCGGGCCTTAGCCTCGTGGAAACCAAATTAAAGTTACATCTAATATCTATGTATATCCCTTCAAATATATGACAAATTTCAATTTGGAACATATATATATAATTTGGAACTTTAAAAATAATGTGTGGATGTTCTTACGATGGAATTAGTGAACGTTGCATTGCGTAAGGTGATCACTTAAGCCAGCTCATACAGGTTATCCAAGCCCTGGGCCATCATATAATCTTCATCTCTGTGAGACTTCAATAATGCAGCTTAATTGAATTAAAGTTAGTTGACTCCTCTGTGAACGGTTCCTAACGTCTCTCTTCGATGGGACCATTACGTGCCACGTATTGAGCACGTGGTCCTTAGGATAAGTAATATTGACGTCATAATTTGTAATTCCATGGATTGCGAAACGAATGAATGTCTCCATTCTTCTTCATTTAAATCCGTACTAAAGACTTAGGGCTTTTGGGAACCTAGGGGTTTTTTTTTTCGTACTTAGAGCATGTTGCTTCAAGAGAGAACGTCAACTTCAAGAACTTAGCTATTTCTGAGAACGTACACAAAAATCAGGGACAAGAGGCTGATCTCCAACAACATACACCGAGTCCGGGACATTTCATACAATGCATAAAAAAATTTAAAATCAAGAATCGAAGTATAGACAATGACAAAATAATAAATATATGGGAGACGAACAAATAATTAAGTACTGACATAAAAACAAATTTAAAAGTTAACTGGTTATTCATGATATTCAATTTATTATAGGTCGACCACAATCAAAAGACCATTCCCTAGCTTTGTCCGGTAAGAAGAAAGCGGGGGAAAGTTGCCTGGAAAGCCCGTATTACAAGCCTCAATATGATATTCCGAATAAATATACATTTTTTAGTTTAAAAAAGGTTACTTACTTACTAGAAAAACTTTATTTGTGTTCATTTTATGCTTCATAACAACACACATATTTTTTTCGCCCATTCTTTTGAATGCGGTCTAGCTAAATTAATACATTTTCTTATTTCCTAAATTTCTAATTAATCCAACTGCAATGCAGTATAATTTTTATGTAAAATTTGTAAACCCTTATTAATATCAAATGAATTATCGATATCGAAAGTTGATTAGAAAATTCGAAATAATTATTGCTACTTACACACCTTAAGTTTTCCTTAATTCTAATATCAAAATTTCCACACGTTTTTTCTACATAAAAATAATTATAATCATTACAAATCAATTTATAAACCCCAGATTTTAAAAAGAAATATCATCCTTGTCCTTATTATTTAATACAAACTTTTTAAAATTTATTATTATTATAGGAAGCTGAGAAAGGGACCATTGGCCCCGAAAATGTTGGTATTTTCAACAGTTAGCAATGAAAACAATTACATTTATTTTTCAATTGATTCAGCAACATTGCAGATTGACATTTTTAAATTACATTAAAATTTAGGACTTTCTATTTTACACATAAATAATTTTGGTCTGAAATGGAGTAATTTAGAATCATTAGAAATTAGTAAAGCATGTAAAAGTAAACAAAATATTATTAATAATCAATTAAATTTACTTAACTACTAGCCCAATTTTAATTTTTTTTCCAATAACTGCGAGTAATCAGTAAATTTTCAAATAATTTAGAAAAACAAAAAACAAATGACATTATTCATTTTGATATTTTGACATATATATAACACCCTGACGATAGAAAGGTTTTTCTGAAACATGTAGGTGTAATTTATCAAATAATTTAAGTAGATTTATACAAATAATTCAATCAATATTTGTAATTATGTTTATAATCAATTATATTAATAACTAGCTACAACCCGTCAAAAATGACGGAAGATTGGTTTGCGTCTTTGCTAAGCCCTAGTGTATATTTATATATATTTTTGGCGGTCCAAGGAGAGGCAGCCGTGCGGGTTTACTGGCCCGAGGTTCAAGCCCCATCTCCGGTCGTTTAATTTCGATTTCTTAGCCGTGAATTCCAATAAATTACGGGAATTACACGAAGTTACGGGGACAGACAGACAGACAGACAGATGGACGGATGAAGTTTGATTTTTTGTTTGAAGTAACGGAACATACTTGTGGAAGCTGTGGCCTTCTCCGGAGATATTTATTGTGACCAGGAGACGGCTCTGTCGGCTCGGAAAGGCCGCTCGTCTCCAGGGAGCACTACCCCCAAGTGATGGTTGTCTGGGGGTTGGGAGGGTGGAGCTGGAGCGTGGACCGCTCTCCTCCCTTCTCCCTCCTCCCTTCATCCCCGAGCGGGCCCCGCCCCGCACAGGGTTACGGGTTCACCGTAGACGGCTTTAATATTCCTGGAACATTCTGGAATAATCATTGCGATGGATTAGGGTTTAGTACAAAAAAATCTGGTTTTATTTATTCTGAAACGTCACAAAATACAGTAATAATTTAATAAGAGTAGCTTGTTGGTCTTATGGTTAGGATACTCGCCTCGGGTTCGAACCTCACTCCAGACTAGCAAGTCAGTCCTATTTTCATAGCACAAGCGTTTAGCTTTTTTGAAAATAGTAAGAATATTGATGTGATATCTCTATTTTTATAAAAAAAAAAATAATTAAAAAAAAATTTAAAAAAATCTTGAAAACATTATTAAGATATTATGTAACTACCTATTCGGGATGTTTAGCAGTGGCGTGCATTAGGCATAACATTAAGTCGTGATGTTACCGAGAAAATACCCTAATCACTGCGACAGTGAATAAGGTATTTGCAACGGGATCGTAGCTGTTGGAGGCAAATGAAACATTAGAAATTATTAAAAAATTTATTAATTAAATTAAATCACTGGATACGAATTTAATCAAAACACCGTTCTTGAATTTACACCAATTTCGTAATTCGCACTCTGATCACTATTATTATTCGCTGCACTTTTGTCTAGCGGCAGGTCGCTTCGCTTTAGAAAACACGCAAGGACCTACTCCACCGCTTGTCTCTGGTAAAACGCCCGCTTCCGCTAGTTTCTACGATCGTATATTGCTTCCCCATTCACTTACCGCTCGTCAAATATAACTCTGACCCCGCGTGTACCCGTCACCGTTTTTATACCAAAATGTTGGCTTCGCGACATCAATTTAATATTTGTAACATTTCTGACATTTAATTTTTCCAAATTTCTTATCCAGGATTTGAAAAGAACTAGGGATTTTGCGAGTATTCATGTACATACAGGATTATTTGGAAGAAAATTAATAACCTCGCAGGATTATATTCCTGCCTTGATTATGAGTCGAATATGTTCAAGTAACCATGGTTATGGAGATACGCGACATCAAAGTTTGCATTTTTTTTCAATATTTCTGACTTATATTTTGTAAAACGTTGGACTATCATTACAGTAACTTTTATGGAATATGAAAAATTCATTCCCTTTAACGCAAGTCAAATAAAATAATAAAAACCTTAGAATTCGAATTAGAAAACATTCCAATTGGAATTTCTGCTGGCTTTTATCGTTATCAGCTTATTATGTTGCGAATATTATAAACATTTTTGTTGTATTCGCGAGCACAAATTATGTCTTTGGTGTTGAATATTTTTATTTGAAGTTTATATAGCAAATTTTTTGATCGGAATATTATAAACGATGAGACTAAATCTTCATAACGTTTCCTAGATCATCGCATAGAAGATCGCTTCTGCATAAGGTACTCACCTCATAAATTGCACGGAAAATGGAGCAACCATGCAATTACTAATAAAAGATTTTTAATAATATGAACAGACCTAAGTATATTAAAAAAAGTACAGTTGAAATATCAATTAAAAAATATTGATGCACTTTTGATTGCAGATATCAATTTCACTTTAAAAAATTAATTATTTTGTTAATATTTGTAAACGTTTACCATTAATTTTTAAATTTAGTATTAGAGTTTTCGCTAATTTAATTCCACCAATACGAATGTGAAAAAATTAGACAAACATTTACCTAAACATCAAGGGTGTACAAGCAATCTGTGCATATTAATACTGTTATAAGAGTCTAAAGTAATGTTAACTACATATAATCGAAGTCTCTTGAACATTCTATGTTAATCTAGAATCAACTGAACTATTGTCGAATATACCATAATCACTAGAAACATGTAAAAACTGGTAGAAAATCTCATAAAAATCTCTTCCATGACACGAGAAATTATTAGATTGAAAAAAAATCATTTTAGTTCACCAACAACACCATTATATTTATGTTTATCGTGTGTCATATTGCTACCCTTTAGAATTTTCCGAACCTGTATCCTTAAATCCTCTTCTTTGACCCTCGTCAAGTTCTGGGTAAATTGACCACGAAAACCCAATTTTCTCTCAAAAAGTCAAGGACCTACGTCATAATAGCAAAATCCGTTTTCATCCCCGAACAAGTGACCTATGAAATTGGTACAGTTCCTGAATGGTCGTATAGGGTATTTAGGTATATTTGTTTCCTTAATAGTGAGGTGCCTCCCAGGAGTAAGTGTCATAGCGATATTATTAAACATAATAAAGTCCATCCGTCTGTGCGTCCATCTGTCTGTCTGTCCGTCTGTAACTTCGTGCAACGCCCATAATTTCAAATTAAACGACATGGGATGGGGTGAACCCCTTTTCTACTCGGATCGTCCGCCAAAATGGTACTATAAATATATACTAGGGCTTAGCAAAGACGCTAACCAATGTTCCTTCATTTCTGACGGATTACAGCTAGTTGTAACTATTTTTAAACTAATTGAAACGTTTGTCATAGTGCTGTATCTTTGATGAAATGGACGTCTAGTCCTATTGGGTGTGAACTCAATCATATCCTAGTGGATACCTATTGAGTTCGGGTTGTGGTTGTGGGTCCGCAATACACTATGCATGCTAGTACATTGCTCATAATGAAGTGAACATTGCTCAGACAAAGGTGTCCGATGTTAGACAACTTTGTCTGAGCCCTGTTTCAATGGCAAATTCTGTCGACTTTTGACCTGCTATTCTGACATAACATTTGCTTTCGTTGTATGAGGCTTGGATTGATTGAATTAAATAATTATTTCAACCCACAAAGTTATCTCTATACACATCAAAAATAAGATTAACTTGGTTATCTCCTGACACCATTGTCATTTATATGAGTTGCGATCATGTGTGAACATTCATCTGAATTGTGGCAAAAATTCGGCAAAGTAATTTCTCACTTCTCACTAATCATTTATTAGAGGTTATTGTGGTTCTTACATAAATATTATTTAGATTTTCAAAAGAATAAAATTAACACATACAGAGACAAAAAAATGATAAAAATAAAAAGAATGTTTTCTTATTTATATCTCTTATAATTAATATCATTATTATATATATATATATATATATTATATATATATAATTATATATATCCTATATATATCTATATAATATTTCTATCTATATATAATAAATTAATTATTTATATAATATAATTATAATATAATAAAACTATCACAATAAAAAGAAGAAAAAAACAAAAAAATAAAAAGACTAAAGAAAAGAAAGAAAAAAGAAAAAGAAAAAAAAAGAATAAAAAGAAGAAAAAAAAATTCAATGTACACACTTACAAATTTTTTTAAATATTGATACAATACATTATAAAAAAATTATTTAATCAATTCATACTTATTACATCAGTGCGCACACAATTACCAAAGTATTATCCAGATTACATCCTACTGGTACATTCAACCCTCTGTCCCCAGCGTATCATATCTGCAATGTTGCACCCTTAAATCCCTCCCCCTGCTAATTCGCACGGCCCACGCATGCGCGCGCGTAGCCACGTGACCGATAAACGCCGGCCATTATCTGTCAAATTGAATCGGGGGTATTACGCCCTTAATAACCTTATCACGGTTAGATAATTCCGTTGAAAAGGACGCTCTTGAATTCAACACAAACAGAACGATACCGCTTCTGTTCTTCGGCTGGGGGTGTGGTTTTTTGACACTTTTGACGTGTGCCTTGTGACGTTTTGACGTGGCTGACGTCACATTTGACAGCGGCCCTTTGTCGAGGGGTGTTCACGTTTTTGACTTCCGAGATTAGAAGATGTAAAGCTGGTGGGAATATTTTTTAAGTGCATTGTTTATTAAATCAATGCTCGGACCTCTTTCGGATTAAGGGTTGCAATTTAATAGACGCGTGAGAAATCATTAATATTATTTTTGTTGTATATATAAAATATAAAAAATGTTTTATATATATTTTTTTAATTGACACAAATTATTCGCTTAAGTATATCGTTTAGTAGGCGAATTATTCAATGCTTCATATAAATGTTGAAAATAATAAATTGAGTAAAATGAGAAAAAAATCAATATCTTTAAAAAGATTAATGTTATACCACAATTTTCAAATCAATAATGGCTCATGTCAAGTTATAATAAAATCTTCAAATATATTATAATAATAAAAGACGGGGGTAGCTTAAAACAAACTGACCTTTATTTCTATTAATTATATCTACCTATTACAACACTAGTACAACATTTTACGACTAGATGGCATTAAAAGTATCTATTTTCATACACTTTAACATGTATGTCTACATATTTTTATTTACTTTCTTTTTCTTATATTATTTAAAAATAGAATACAGTATAAAGATGGTTTTTGGCTGTTAGTGTGTGGCTGTCAGTTATCCATAACAGCTCGAATCATCCACTCTCCCCTAAACATTCGGCATTTCACTCAATAGTCTACGTCTTATAAAGATAAAGTTGATCCATTATATCATTCTGGGATATATAATATAAACTGAATTGTAATGACTGCTCAGAATTTTATGTCAAGTTAAACGCACGTCTTTCTAAATTTAGAATAAAATAACACCTTAGATCTCTTGACAATAATAATTTCTCAGAATTCTTACAGACAAATAATAGAGGCTTTAAGCTAGATAATTTATAAATTTTAGATATCAAAAATTCCCTCAACACTAAATCTAACATAATACAACCAAATAAATTTAATGAATGATAGATTATTTAATATATTCCCCATTTCCACCTCTCATTCTCAAGCTCCACCCCTCTTCCCCACCAAAAATGAGGCCACATCCCCACCTAACTCTTACAAATTTAATTTATGGAATTTATTGCGCGTCCGTTCTGGTGAAGACCGAAACGAAAACGGTTGACGTTTAAAAAATAGAAGTGTTAAAATTTCCCCAAATTATTATGATAATGTCCAACCACAAAGTCAAGGTTATAAACATCAAAAATAAAAAAGACCCTTGTATAAAAACACTTTTTGAACAACGTAAGGTATCAGTGTATTACACGTGCAATTTACTGAACTCTCGTACCTGGCTACATGTCAAATAATTTATTGGAAAACTGCTGTAAGAATGTCAATTAAAATAAAATGATACGAATATAATGCACACGCCCGAGAGGCAAACTTTTTCTGGTCGCGCTGTGCCTACAAATATACAAAATGAATGAAAACTGAGCAATTTTCAATGCTCATCGCCGACCATGTTCAACGTACGACAAACTATTTGGTTTACATTTAACGCGATATCCACGGGAATACCTAACCTTCTAAAAGTACCGGTAAAACAGGATCAACTAACGAAAATTGAAAAGTAAGTATAACAACGACCTCAACGACGCCTTGGTGTTGAATCCCCCTTTCACTGCGTCCAGGACTGCTTGCGATTTGTTCGTCGATGTCTGGACCGCTTTTTCTAAAGGTCCATATTTTCGAGGAGACGATTTGGTTTCTTTTTTTATTTCTCGGGAATCCTGAACGACGATTCTCCGTCTTCGGCAATTTGGCACGCGTGGCTCGGAGTAGAAAGTCAACTTTGAGATAATCTCTTTGTTAATTAGGATAAATTGTAGATTTCTCACAGAGAAGAAGCTGTAAGTATTGAAGTCCTTTTTGGGAGTTTATAGGGCGTATAGGGTGATCATATGGCGGACGATACAGGTAGTTACGATGACAGACAGACAGACGGAAGGACAGAAAACGAAATTATTATAATTGGGATGTGAAAAACTTACATTTAATTCGTATATTTAATTAATATACATTAATAAGAATACTTATCAAATATATAGGAGAATCCTGCTTCGTAAAAGTCTCTCTGAGGTATGAAACCGATCAAAGTCCAAAGTGATATTATTCAGCATAGCAGTAGCTTTTCCAACAGGCTTAAATATTGGCAGGTTGGTCCTATATATTAGAATGTGAAACAATCTACGCTGACGCTGTCTTAGGTTATTATCAGGAACATGAAACCAATGCATTATTTCAGGGTAATTGATTATACAGCGCAACAATCGATTAAAACGCGTAATGAAATACACAGTCCTTCTAGTCTCTAAATTATTGTAGCCAAGCACACCCTGGAGAACTAAGGTCAAGAATAATGAAGGAAAAAAGCTGTACCGTCTCCTGAGTAAGAAATAAGATATTTTTCGCGAATAAACATAGAAATATATAATATGACGGATATAAAAGCGAAGACAGCAATATCAAAAAATTAAAAATATGTTTTGAATGCAGTCACCGAGGATTACTAATTTAAAATGCACTGAATTCTATTCTATTTTATGTATTTATCCCTTAGAAAATCATGTTTCTTATACATTTATAGGCTGTATTTCCTGTAAATAAAAATCGAAAATATACAAAAAAGAAAATCAAATACATGTCGTATCGACTGAAATTAAACTTTACACGAGAGCAATATCTTAAAATATGCAAAAAACATCACCTATACTACCTCTGCAAAAACGTCGTGAAATAGCAGACTTAACTTTCTTGTTAAAAATATCCTCAGACTCAAAAGATTGTCCCGAATTATTATCCAAGCTCTTGATCAATGTTCCTCCTAAAGTTCTAAGAACCAACCCTCTTCTTTTTATTCCCCTTGTTTCTACTAACTACACAAAAAGCTCATACTTATGACGAACTTGCAACAGATTTAATGCACTCACACAAAAGTATAATTTAGACTTATTTCAAAATAACCCTACTCGTGTGCGACGCTTGCTTTCCGATCCATTTTTCAAATAAACTATATGTCATTATTTTCAATTAATTCAATTATATATAGTTTCACCAGTATATATATGTACACCACACAAACACGATATTGTCACTATCAGTGAAAACCTGTAATTGGCTCTTATGTTTCACATTCTTCGTATTCACTTAATTATTGTCAGCTGTTGGTTTTCTGAATAAATATAAATAAATAAATAAAATCTCAAATTTAGTACATTCTAATCCTCGATGACTGCATTAAAATTTTTATGGATATTGCTGCCATTGCTTTTATATCCTCATACCAGGGGCGTGCAGTGGGAACATCGCAACATGACTTTTACGTAACCAATTATGTGGAAAAAAATCGGAATATAACGTATATTTTGTAATATTTCTATTGCAATTACTATATTTTGATAGATCATAAAAATCTGTAGCATAAATATTTTATTTCTATTTTTTTGTCAAAATATACGTTTACAAAAGTCATGCTTCGATGTTCCCACTGCACGCGCCTGCCTCATAGATGGTGTCTCATAGCTACATAGTAGATTGATAATGAGTCTAAAATGTTCAAGCAACCATGACCTTAATATCAATAAAAGATCTTAATATCAAAAGAAAACAATAGGACATATGCAATATCAAATTTGCGTTTTTTTTTTCAATATTTCTGACTTAATTTTAAAAAAAAAACTCTCATTACAGTAACTCATATTGATAATGAAAAATTCATTAGCTTTAATATCTCAAATAAAATGATAAAAAAAATTCAATTTTCAATTATTGCAAGGATTCTATCATTTTATTCGACTTGTATTAAAACGAATGAATTTTTCACAATTGATATAGGTCACTGTATTGATAAATCAACTTTTTGCAACAAATAAGTCAGATATATTGAAAAAAATGCCAACTTTGATATTGCATATCACCATATTATCTATTGATTTTGGGTCATGGTTTTTTGAACATTTTCGACTTATTATCAAGGCAGAAATCTACCTTTAAACTTTTTGCTATTATCTATGAGTCACCTGTACGAGAATCTTTCCCTTTCCATGACAAGCCGCCATTTCTCTGGGCCACTTAACACGTATTGTTTTGTAATTTTTACCTTTCCTGCAAAATGTGTTGTGTGTGTACCGATTACTCCAGTGGCGTGTCTGTAAGTAATGAGCGGCCGGCGCGGCTCCTCCAGCGGCGCGCGGACAAAAATGTACGACGTGTGACGGGGGCATGTCGAACGTCGGCGGAATTTTCTGTGTGAAACGTTTAAAAAACGCATTGACCATAAAGCACACGAATCAACATTTATTTGAAACTGTATAAAATTACTTTTTTATTTATTATTCACGAGGGGCTCGATGTAATGTCAATAATAAATTGCATTCCGTAAAAAAAATATGTAAAATATGTGTAAAAAAAATCAATTATAATTATTTAATTTGTTTTTTTAGCCGTGAATTCGAACGAAATTATGCATGTTACACGATGTTACGGATAAACAACGAAATTATTAAAGCACAAGCTTTTTAGTTTTTTGAAAAAGCTTTTTAGCTTAGTTTGAAAATAGTATAGTATAAGAATATTGATGTGACACGTATTCCGTGTTCGCATCTCTATTAAAAAAAAACATAGTGTGAAATGGGCCCGGAGATATCATTGATCTGACAGGGATGAGGGATGTTATTAAGGGGTTTCTAGTCGAGGCATTAATACGATTATATACATATTTTTC
The DNA here is from genome assembly GCA_016648135.1 of Agrypnia vestita. Classification (NCBI taxonomy): domain Eukaryota; kingdom Metazoa; phylum Arthropoda; class Insecta; order Trichoptera; family Phryganeidae; genus Agrypnia; species Agrypnia vestita. The sequence continues at coordinate 350,131 of JADDOH010000079.1, read as the reverse complement.
GAGTCCCGGTAGCAACCAAATAGATTTGATTTTTTACTCCCTTTATATTAACTCGTGGCGTCTGCTTGTCTTCTTGTCTAACGATAAAACTTTGGATCCATTTTAAACCCCTTTCCCGTGATCCAATCGAGCTGAAACTTTGCAAGCAGACTCGTGGCGACGATCAAGAAGATTTATCAAATTTTCGTTAAAAAAAAATTAACAAATTTTTGGATTTTTCAAATTTTGAATGGTTTTTTCATACAACTTATTAAGTTGTATAAAAATATTTCAACACGTTTGATAGACGCGAAACCAGATTATAGTATAATTTTGGATTTTTGGAAATTTTTTATTACTCCCTTTCGTAGCGTCGCCCGATTGAAGCCCAACGCGTAGGTTAAGCGAAAAAAAAATGTTTCAGAATATTTTGAGTTTGTTCAAATCTTTCAGAACAGTGCTGGATTTATGTCACGGAGACATTATTAATCAATTAATGTATATTATAGATATCTCACAGAGACGAAACTGTATTAATTATGGGAAAGTAGGTATAGAAGTCATTTGGGTGTAACAGGACTTATGACCTGTCTTTTTATGGTTGGCTTAAGTGATCACTTTACACAATTGTAACATTCGCCATTTCCACCCATGATAGAATATACCATGCTTATTCATTTTTTGGAAGTTGTATATATGTTCAAATTGCGTGAAGCTTTCATATATGAGTTGTAAGCGCCTTTTCCATGCGGCCTGTACAAAGCCATTTTCATTCCCCTAAATCCCCACAGATGTCGCTAATGAGAAAATCTACAATTGATTTACGGAATTTTTGGGAGCAATATACTTTATTAATGTGTAATGAAATTCATCCGAATACTTGCATTACACTAGGATACGCCAGGAAATATTATTTCCAATTTTTGTTAAATTCCTTTTTTAAATTCCTTTTTTGTTAAATTCCTGGTAAAAAAGTATACAGCACAATATACCTTTTATATAATAATATATACAAGAAATCCAAAGAGTATAACAGCAAAAAATTACAGAATTTATATTATATAATAGTATAGATAGTTGTTTATAGTTAGGTATAATAGTAATTTAGAAAAAGGAGGTGTGATGTATATACAAGGTTAAACAAATAGGTATTATAATTTGTTTGTGATTGCATTATGAATTCAGGACGGCAGGGTGTAGAGCTTTTAGTAGCGAATCTTTATTTTGTGCTTAACTTTAATTAAAAATATCAGAGATATGCGCATATGTGTTACCTAGCCTATGCAGTCTGGGTACAAGAGAATTATTAAAAGAATTTTAATTATTATAAATTTTATGGGTATAATACGAGATACATAACCGATTTCCACATATTTTGTAGAATATTTTTATAATATTTAAGTATTTTTGTAAAAATATATGACTTTTCGTTCAAGAATCTATATAATTTAAAAATAAGCATTGGAGGTTATCTAATTGAGGCTATAAGGGCTGTGAGATCCGGAATTGTTGCATTCGCTTAAATTATTTAAGTTTGACTGTGTATGATCACTTCTCTTGTTAGGTTCATAATAAATTATATTTTCAGCATTAAAAAAAAGTATTACAGAATATTAAAAATTACGGCCGCAGCTGCACAGCGATCAAAAATAGCCATGGTCCAGTTATTATAAATATAATTGTGCGATTGGTAATCTATTGTAACTGTGATTTAATTGTGATCTGGTGTACTAATAGTTGCACGTCGGATTGCGGAAAATCAGTTACCAATCACCGATACAGTAAAGAGGGACCCTTCACATACCCTGGACCTTTTTATGAGCAAGATTTCCATATCGGACCTACACTCTCATCACCCAAATCGACAGTTTTTAAGCTAAGGTGGTCCTCTCCACGCCACTTAAACTCATGTGAGTGCAAGCGGCCTGGGGAGGCGCCACACAAAACCGCTTCACTGTCAATAGTAGTAAACAATACAAGAAATAGAATGAGACATGATACATGATAAACATAAGTATATGTAAGGAAATAGTAATAAAACCAACGAAAAAGAGGTGAAGACAAAACCATGTGAATATGAAATGAAAATGAGCACAAAATTGCACCGTAGAGACAGTTAAACAAAGAAAAATAATCTCTCCCCTGAGAGAAAAATGAAAAGAAAGTTGTAAAACACAAACGAACAGAGGACTCGCCAGTCCGGAAAACCACTGCTGGCAGTTATTAACCACGGTAGACATCAAGGTCATGTCAACTGTATTGTAACTGAAAACAGCTGATAAAATGAAAACCAGCACACAAGCTTCGGGAAGGTCCCCTAAGGGTCATCAAATATCTAACAACGGTGACAGAATCACCGTTAAAATAACTGCTTTGCCAAATATCGTCACTGGCCCAATATCATCGCTGGCCATGGCCGCGTTGCAGCTACCAGTAGAGCCGATCGCTTTCTGCTGGTGACAGTTTATTGTATTTTAGGTAAAACACTCAAGTATTTAACTGCTTTGGATTCGCTGTCTATTAAGTTCTGTTAGAATTTGCCCAGTTTTTTCTCTCCCCGCCAGAGGTGTTCGCTCAAATTCTTCACAGGAACTTTTTGCGCCCCCTAAATTACCTGCTGCGGAAAGCGAGGAATTTCCCCTCACCAAGAGTCGTTGGTTCAGGTCTCTGAATTCCAGATATTGCCATGAAACCGGAACACGCCTCTCTGGAAGGTGATATATTTTTTTTTTGCATTTTTTCAAAAGCTTTAGCAATTAGAACAGTTATAGCACATTGGTCGAAAAATGACCTGTCCTCATAGACAATGCCTATAGTTTTGGATACTTGTGCATTTTATGGCGTGCACACGAGCGAGAATCGCAGATAAACAGTAACTATGAAATTTTTTATTTTATCAGTATAAAAATTGTATATGAAACTCTAAACGCGTTTACTGAAAAATAACTTTTTCAAAACAACGCCTACGCAAAATCTAATCAACCTATTTTATTAAATCAAAGTTAATTTTATATGTAATAAGTTGTTTTATGGATCAAACAATTTTTCTTTTTGCTTTCTAATAATAATCTATCAATAACACAATTGTGTAATAAATATTATTGAACAAAAAAAAAAGATTATTGAAACAACACTTTATGGGTAACATTTTGTTTTGTGTAATTATTTTTTGATTATCCTGGCTCCTTGGTACACGTGTGGAGCCTATATTATTATTTTTTTATTCAAAATTTCACAATTTATAGATTAAATAACGTGGCATTGGTAAACGTTAAATTATTTGAAATGATCACTTAAGTACGGTAGGTCACATATACATGTCAGGCATAAACACACAAAAAAAACTTCTTCTTCAAATATAGCAAAATTATTTTGTTGTGCCATATTATAATTTATATAAAATAACTTTGTAAACACCACTTTTTTATTGAAAAAAATTCAACATGTCTCGAAGCCAATGGCTTCTTCGTCAGGAAAAAAAAAAAAAAGAATGAATCAATTAATTAATTTTGTGTAATTGATATAAAAAGTTATTTTATTTAAATTACACAAAAAATTTTTCATACCTACTTCATATCAATAATCTTGATAGTATAGGTTCTTTTTGTGGACCGTATTATTTCAAAATTTTGTAAAAAAGAATAAGATATACAGTTAGACCTCGTTTAGTATTTTTTATTTTTTTATTTATTAATTAACGCCCTATAGGGCTTTTCCAACAGACAGGTAAAGTGTACATTAATGGAATATATAGTTTAAAGAAGAAAAAAATATGTAAACATAATAATGACATAAAGTGGAAAGAAAATACTTAAAATACAGATACAAACGTATAAAGATAAATATAATGTAAAGTAAAAAGCAAGTATATAACAAGCAGAAGCATAAGGAAAACATAATACAATAGAAATTCAAAAACAAAAAAAAAGTAATAATTTAGAGTTCTTGAGTTCTCAAGCTTTGAAAGTCATAATATAATAAAAAATATACATACAAATACAAATCAATTATTTAAGTCCAATTCGACAAAAGTATATAGAATGCCTTCCTAGACAAATAGACTAGATAAATGAAATAGCGTTAAAGGAGGTAAAATTTAAATAGAGAAAGGGGAACACGCTACCCTAAATAAATCAATCTCAAAGCAAGAAAATATTTTGTGACTTGCCATCATCATATAAAATTTAAGATAAAATACTTAGTTTTAAACCACTTTATTACTGCATATGCACGGTGTCTGATAGCTAGTAGCAAAAACTTTATATATGGTTTTCTGCCTTGATTATGATTCTAAAATATTCAAGCAACCATTACCATATTCCAGCATCAATAGTTATGGAGAAATGCAATATCAATGTTTGCATTTTTTTTCGATATTTCTGACTTCTGCGTGCATATGTGACCTTTCTAGCCGACGCCGACGTTTCAGAAACTACACATAGAAGATTCTGATGGGCCGTAGAATCTCTGATTTATTTTTTGTAAAAAGTTAAACTATCGTTATAGTAAGTTATATAGATTATTTCAAATTCATTCGCTTCAATACAAGTCGAATAAAAGTTTTCATTTTATTTGAGTTGTATTAAAGCAAATGAACTTTTTATAGTCGATACACAAAAGTTAGTGTAATATTAGTTCAACTTTTGCAAAAAATAATTCAGAAATATTAATAAAAAAATGCAAACTTTGATATAGCATGATCTTAAATTTTCACGGCCACTCATAATCTTCTGGTTTGCGTCTTCTGGGGTATTATGCCGTGTTTTTACGACCTTTCCGGCCGATGTTTCAGATCCCATTGCAGGGTACATCATCAGGGCTGATGTGTTGTTGCGAATGAGTGACAACACCAACACTCACAACAACACATCAGCCCTGATGATGGACCCTGCCGGAAAGGTCGTAAAAACACGGCATAATACCCCAGAAGACACAAACCAGAGATATTACATATCTCCATAACTATTGATATTGGGTCATGGTTGCTTGAATATTTTTGACTTATCATCAAAAGTGGGATGCAAAAATAGCTGTAAAATTTTTGCTTTTAACTATGAGATGTCTACATTTATCAACTAGTTTCCTTCCTTCTTCCTGGACCGACTGTTTATATTATAGTGTATCATAGTCTATATTATAGAGAATCTGTATTATACTGTTGTATTTTGCTATAACTTTGTGGTTAATTTTTTTTTGTTGTTAATAATAATGAATCTATTATTAACAACCAAAAAAATTTAGCTTACAGTCCTATTTTGAATATGTTCCCTTTCACCTGTTTCTTTCGCACCCCCCACTATTTACCCCCATTTGGACACTTAACACTGAAGTATGATTGTTTATAATTTTTGTAAAGTTCAATTAGTATGAAGTATACCCTGACGAAGGAACGTCGTTTCCGAAACCGGTTGGTTTTATCAAATGAATTTTAGTGGTGTAAACAAAGTTAACTAGTTTAATTATAATCTGTATTATACCTGTCCTGAAGAAGGTTGAGAGCGCTCGAAACTAGTTGACAAATATGTATATGTACCTAGTAAGAAAGTGGTTTAAAGCTAAGTATTTCGTTAAATTTCAAATTTAATCCAATTGTAATTAAATTTTAAGTTGTATTTGAAACGTGTAAATGAACTTCCTGAAGAATCGTGGGACTTGGCGAAGTATCCTCGGAACATCTGCCATTTGGCTGAGTTCAACTCCTGGTGGTGACACCTGGAAGAAAAAACCCTCATTTATAGTTGCTGCGCACATCTCGGGAGCTGGAACTTATCCGCCAAATCGGCCGCTTTTTTGGGCGTGATGAGACTCCAGAATCGATGGCATCTCGTGCAGCGGGGCGATGTGTTTAATTGGCGTCACATTACCATAGTCAGCGGGCGACAGCCTTTTTTACTACGGAGTCCGTAATAAATACAGCCAATTATTACGGTTAAAGCCAATAACAACCGCGCCAGGCCTGATCACCTGACTATCAAACCGACCCTTATCGACAGATCAAACTTCTTCTGTATTTAAAACGGTCACACCTCGTTGTGTTTCAGAAATATTAAGTTTTCACATGAAGCAAACACATTGTGGTGAGACATAATATCTTTAAATAAAATAACTATTTGTATAACACCACTTTATTTAGTATACACCAACTAGTTTCAAGCTGAGTCTTCATCAGGGTTGAGTATTAACTAAACAAAAACAGAATTACAAGCAATCAAGAAAGCATTAAGGGAAGAAAAAGACAGAACGTCAACTGTGGTGGGGGTTGGGTGAAAGAGAGCGGGTGCAGTTAATTGGAAGAGGAATATATCTATAATTGGACTACGTGACAAATCTAGTTGTTTATTAAGTAAATATTTTTTATTTCTAATGCTTCTAAATTATTGAGACGTATACCTATGTTATTTCTATGAAGCACATCTACACCTGAGGATTGGTCAAATGTGTGGTTTTTCTCTATTAAATGAATTACAAATTCTGAATAGCCTACGCTATTTAAACATCTTTTGTGTTCAATAACTCTTGTATTTATATTCCTAGCCGTTTTTCCTATGTAAAATGCAGGGCAATCGTTGCAATTGAGTTTGTATATTCAGTATTCCACAGTTGACGTTCTGTCTCTTTCTTCCCTTAATGCTTTCTTGATTGCTTGTAATTCTGTTTTTGTTTAGTTAATACTCAACCCTGATGAAGACTCAGCTGTGAGTTGAAACTAGTTGGTGTATACTCAATAAAGAGGTGTTATACAAATACTTATTTTATTTAAAGATATTAAGTTTTCATCTAAAATAGCCTCTTGTCCAAGGAATGAGACAACGATGAGATAAATCTCAGATATTCAGTTGAGATAAATCTAGGTACCGTGTACTTACGCGTGTTAGGAGAGTTTGAGATAAACCCATATACCAGCTTGAGATTGGTAAAAAAAGACGAAAACGCGAACAGTTTGACAGCCAGACTTGTCATGTGCGCACTTAGAACTTTAAATAGCAATAATTTTTTTTAGAAAATTATAGAGATTAGAGGCGCTATTTAAGTAAAAGCGTTAATTCCACAACCACAGCCATCTTTTCACAAATAACTCTATACATTAAAAACTAATTACTTGTGTTTCCGTCATTTTTACATGTAAAAAAATATTTTTTTTGATACTTAACCTATTGATGACAAATTCTTCTTCTTTTTCTTAAAATTAGGCAATCCACCTTCAAAGAGCGATTTGTGCCATTTTACAAGTTATATATGAGATGTTCCTAAGAAAGGGTATGATAAATTATAAATTTATATTATTTATTAACAAGAATTTTGATATTATAGCTATCAGATTAGGTGAGTTCATAGCAAGAAGATGGCAAATATTGGTTGGGAGTTGAAATTTAGCCTCGATCAGCTCATTGAAAAGGGTATTAGAGTTCCGCTATGGGCAGGCAAAAAACATGTGATCAAGTCTCCTCCTCCAAACCACACTCACATGTCGGACTGTCCACTATGTTCAGTCTGAACAAATGAGCAGCTACCAGTCAAGACAGATTCTTATACTATACTCTTAAATATAAAATTATAATTAAACCGAATTATTTTAAGATAATAGACGAAAATAAAACTATCCAAAATGACGATTCCGACTTTCCTCAAATCGTATCTTAATATTGAAGTTTAGGGTTGTTCACCTGTAATTTCATTTCATTTCAGTACCGATAAATCGATGTTTATTGAACAAAATACATTTTATGGCTTGGTACATACATACATAATACATATAAACATAGGATAAAATGCATCAAGCTTCAGAGCTACTACGTACCTCGCTAGATCTATAGAAATGCCTATTCTGAGGTAAGTAGTCTTTTTTTTTATCATTTTACCACCTTAATTAAATAACATCCAAATGTGAGTAGTTACTGTATAGATACAGTTATATAACAATTTTAATTGGTCATCTCTAACTTAACTACTTATTTTTTCTACGTTAGGAGGATCACATTAAATACCTATCTGACTACTGAATCTTCTTCAGCAGAAATGTACATCACTATAATACGGCCACATCCCTTGACACATTATTTCAAGTAAAATCATATTATTATTCAGTGGCTACCAACTGAAACACAATGGCATACAATCCTTTGAATCGAATGGAAACATTAACTTCCAATGGACATTTTACGGTTGAAAACTTAACAATAACAATGATAAACATTTCAGACAACAAAAGCGCAACCTGTGTTTTACTTTTCATCCCCCGAAACTGTAGCGTGAGGGATGATCCAACTATTGGGTTTAGAATAAAAGTGGTTTAACTCACATCTTGTTCTCCATTACGCACTAAAAGTTGGTGCAAAAATATATATAGGTACTAATCATTAAATAATCGAATATGCGTTCACTTTATGAAAATCCATTTTAAATAATTGTGAATGACAAAATTATTTTGTTTTTTCCAATACTTTTATGTAACACAAGTAAATTACTAATATTTCTTAAACATATAGTGATACCACAGTATACAAAGAACAGTAATACGTCTTCATACAAACTGGTCGCTACCCATTAGAATGTGTGCGTGCGTGCTCGGCGCCGTGTACGCACGCACTGTGACGCACACATTGACGTAGAATATGGGGGCACAAGGCGGCGGCAGTAAGGGCCGTGCCTTCGGTGCCATTCGCGCTCGCAGCCGCCGAATTCGGCACCAGCCGAACAAAAATGCGCTTCGTGGTGCTTTACTAAAAAGGTGTGTTGATTATCACAAAGACTGTGAGTTTTTAAAAGTCTACGTTGATGTTAATCAGCGTTCTTGCAATTTAAGTGCAGAAACTAGATATACTAATTACAGAAATTTTTGGGTTTCGTGTCTACCTTATGCGTCGGAATCTCAGACGCTACAGTTAAAAGAAAGGGAGTAAAAATAAAGTTACAACCCTAGCGTCAATGCAAGAGTAGGCTAATAACTAGCCGACAGGCCGGAGATAAACTACTGTTCACGGTATACTGTGGTGATACCCTTGTGCCGAATAAAAGTTTGGAAAAAAGAAAATAGTGTGCATATTTATAATTATTATAATTATTTGTTGTGTTTATTTAATTTTAATTGCGCTATTCTTAGTGATAGATAAATCGTTAAACAGAACTATAGTCTTTTGGAGATCGAAACGAAGAATAATCCTAAAGCAGACGGGCATAGTTTACGCCGCTCGCGCCTCTTGCTCATTCCGTCCTTGGCCTTTCGATTGACTAGAAGAATTTAGCAAGTGTATTATCACTTTTAACCTCAATTTTAATATTAACTTTTACCTTGTGACCTTCTTACATGCTTTTATATACCAAATGTAGAGTCGGAACTCTTCCTTATATTACAAAATCTTTGAAAGCTGTAACGCCAAGATGTAAGTCCAATTTTCTTAGCATAAGCGTTTAGCTTAGTTTGAAAATAGTAAGAATGTAGACGAGACACATATTAAGTGTATATATATATATTTTATTAATTTAAATATTCGAGTAACTGTATTTTTTTTCAGAAGAAAGTAGCCATACTTTTAAAATATAATATTTCGTGCATTAACGTTTAAACTCGAGCCAGAGTTTCATTTTAATAACACGACTGAAGAGAAATTCACCTTTTTTTTCTGAAGATTCAACACTTAAAAATACATCAATGAAATAAATGTGTAATTTATTATAATATTCCGTAAATGAAATAATATAGTTTTCTTTTAACTGTAGAAAGAAGCGAAATGTTTAGAAATGATAACTAAGATATATATTCCTCTATAATCTCGAGCTCCCTGTAAAGGTAACATAAATCACATTAAATTACTTGTTGACCCATCTGCTCCTGGAAGAGTGGTTAACCAAACTAGTTACTGGTTCTGTGTCGTTATAATGAGGTGATGATGGTCTTCCCATTGTGTCGTATCGGATGGGGTGCCATTTTATTTCACCCCGTGGCAATTATGGCGAGGGGAGGTTCGGGAACCCCAATATGAAGAGGAAACTCAATTATTATGCTATTATACGATTAGCAGGGATGGACTCTTACCTAGTGTGACTAAAAAATTTAAATTAAAGGTTCTTCTTCTTCGTCATCGTTTGCTCTATGCCAGGCGCGTGCAGTGGGAACAAGAAGCATAACTTTTATTTAACCGTATATTTGGGAAAAAATATCGAAATTAAATATTTATCTGGCAGAATATTATGAAATATTAAAATCTGAATATAATGTTAATTATTGTAATTTGAATATTCCGAGATATATCTCTTATTTCGGTTTCTTTTCAAAATATATGCTTAGGAAAGAGTCATGCTTCTTGTTCCCACTGCACGCCCCTGCTCTATGCTATGTCAGGAAATAGGTGCACAATTCTTCTCCATTCCTCCTAGTTTTGAGTCCTTCCTAAATCTTTTTTTGTCTCCATCTTGTAGGAGGTCATCCCCTTCCTCTACTACCCCAAGGATCCAACCACTACCCCAGGGTTCACGAATTCTACGAAACTCTCATCATGTATTTTATAAATCTTATTTTTTATGGATTATTTTGGTATCGTGAATATTTAAATTTAGCTTATATTCATTAAATTTAACTTACTTATCATCGAGCCGTTTCTCTCTGAGGGTAGGCAGAGAGTATAAAGAGCCACATTCTTCAGTCCTGTCTCTCTCTCACCTCTCTACATCTCATCTACATTCATACATCTTCGCACGCAAGCTTAGCGTTTTTTGAGGCATGTCACGCCGTCGGCGTCGCATTCTCTTTAAGGCGCCGCCAACACTTGCGTTGTATATCTTTCTTACCATTCTTTCCTCGTACATTCGCTCCACAACTACGCTAAGATCGGCTCTACCTTCAATCTTTACTCTATCATAAATTGATTTGCTACACATACTTTTAAGGGACCTCATCTTCACTGTATTCAGTCTACTTTCATTTCTCTTCTGCCAGCTCCAGGCTTCACTTTCAAGTTTTCTGGGATATTCTGCCATGTGTATACACATGGCCTGATGTGAGTGCTTGTGATGTGGTTAAGTATTGAATTGCAATACTGTGTCGAAAGCAAGGTGAGTGTTTTTTTTCTATTACTTATTCACGTTATAGAATTAATCACGTTATAATCTACGAAACTCTGAGAACGTACTCGTAAACCACCTATTCTTCTGTACAAGTGCATAAATTCTTATAGATTTGACATTTTACTAATTACTTTATTGTAATAAACAATGATAAAATTAACTATAACATTACCAAGAAACGAGCAATTTAAAAAAATTAAAGCCTTAATTTAATCAACAATGTATTATAATATTACCTTCATATTTCAAATAATTTTTGTTTAATAAAAACTTCTACCTCTAATTTAGCTTCCATCACAAGTTGAAATAATTTCAAATACATAAAAAGGTGAAGTAGCATATCAATGTATTATTCTATAAACTCATTGTTTTATATTTTATATACCAATGATGTATTGTAGTATACCAATATGCATTTAACAGATATAAATACTCTTTCCATTAACTCGAGCTATTAGCTCATATTTGGTGAATATAATAAAATATTCAAATATTAAGTGTAGGTAATCTGTAATAAATAATCATTGTATGTACCTAATTAATAAAAAAATGTACAATAATAACATATAAATGTGTTTTACAATTTAAAAATTGATAGATTTTTTTTACCTAAATTTAATATTAAATAAAATTATTAATTAATAAATATTCGCCCCTGTTTTTTGTGTGCAATATTGCGTGGCAGAATGTCGAACCTCCAACCCCCAGAATCCTAAGCGCCAAGGGTAATCATCCCTTCAGGGGTGTTAGACAGCCCCAAACGACCCCAGTGCGCGTGTGTGGAACAATCCCTGCGTTCTATTATTATTCATACCGTTATAATTTACATCCCCTACGCAGGGTGTCCCTTTATTTGTATAAAAAGCTAAATTTCAATTTTCAATTTTACTATCGATAAATCGGCGTGAATTAGTTGGAAGACATTTAGTTACTTGATACAGATACACATAAATCATTTAAATATAGGATAATATGTAACAAACCTCTCGGTAACTACCTACCTCGCTAGATATATAGAAAAACCTGTTCCGAGATAGGCAGCTTTAAAAAGTCTCATATAAATAAAATTAAAGTAAACAAGCGAAATCCGACTCTTTTTGACACTCCGCACACTGAAGTGATTTTTTTTTTTATATTTTGAGGGATATACATAGGTAAGTGCTAAAAATGTTAATTTTGTAACTAAAATATGGATTTTTAGACGATATTTTGAAGGGAATCAGAAGTTGTAATAATACACTGAATGGTATGGAAGTGATTAACGACTCCAGAAGATTTTTGTAGACGTTGCAATGTATGCGGCTGAAGGCAATTCGAATAGAAATCATCCGCAAGAGACCTGGCATGATCAGATAAATCAAATGTTAAAACGGCCATGTAAAAAGCTCAAACAGCTGAAGTTTGTGCATGACAAGATTTTTTTTGCTATAATTTTAGGTTTAATATTAATACGAACTTTTACTCACTGCCTAGAAACTTGAGACAGACAAAATTTAAAATCAAAACTTTATTAGACAAAACTTTATAACACAGAATACAAATTGATTAAAAAAAACTGATTATTCGTTTGCATACACTCTACCAAAAATAGATATAATATTCTTGGAATCTTGTTTTCCTTAATACAATATGTTTCCTTTCAAACGTCATTCAATTTGTCACTTTGTTTGGGTGAGTATCTTAATAATTCTCCATCCTTATCTCTTATCCAAAATGTAATTATTCTTTTCAAATTCTTCGGATACTCAAGTTTCCATACACTTTACAACATTGCATTGTACAGTTTAGGACCTAGATGTCAAGTGAAATGGTGGACAAGGCAAGAGGGGTGTGACAGAATAGAAGAGTATGGGATCTATCTACTCTGACTGCTTCTTTCGGAAAAAAAACATGATGATTGGTGAGTTTGTTCGTTTGAGATTGCCCAGTTTTCTTAGTGAATAAAATACTTTTAAAATACCGACAAGTGGATGCGTCAAGCTCTGAGTCCACCTTAGCGTTCCAATCTAGGTAGGTACCTACTTATACAACAATAATAATTTGATAATAACTCTAAAGCATGTGTCAGAATTCCATTGTCAACGCGTTCAAAGGATACATTTTATTACGCTAATGCGAACAAACTACCTCACATACTCATCACTGCTTCGACTAAAAAGACTGGCCAATGAGTACAGTGAGTTTGAAGACGTATTCCATGACAGCTTGACTATAGAAACGCGCTGAACAGCGATTCTGATACAGCGATAGTTTCTATATTAAAGTCTGTCAATGTTTCACTATTTTACTCATAGGTTTATGGACTTTTTTATTTCTTACATGATCTAAATTTTATTCAATTAATTTACTGTGTATACTTTTATTTACAAAATCTTTTTTTATGTATTTATTTAAATTTGTTAATTTGTGATTATTATTTTGATTGCTCCTTAGTGTAGGATGACTACTATTTTTTTAATAATTTTATCAATTGTGCTATATATACTCCATAAAAAAATACCTATAGATAACACATATTAAAAGCATCATAGATAACAATACAAACGAATTACATAATGTACTAATTCGACGAAGAAAAAAAGACTTAAATCCTGGATTACACAAAGTATATTAAATAGCACAAGCATATTAAAAAATTAAACACAGTCCTAATGATATACTCAACCAGATTTTACAAAAGATACAGAAATGTATGCACTAATATTATAAAAAATATAAATATAGTTTGAAATAATCATAATTTGTTTAACAATTAAATAAAGACTTCTTCTTCTTCTCAATTGAGGACGGCGTCGTTTACTGTATATGGGTTCCTTCATTTACTGTACCTATATACGAGCTTTTTAAATCACCCTTTATAAGAAAGCAACCCTAATATTGATGTCTATGGGGGAGCAGATTGAATTACGCTCTGAATGTTTGTATGGTGTTGATATGAAACAAGTGTCGCAGTGTATATGCTGAGGTAATTGTAATAAATTATAATTTTAACTATCCCCCAGCGTGGAGCTTCAGTGTTTAGTTTTATTTAAAATCTTGAAAATATTGTGACGGGATAGCGGCGATGGTAAACACTTGAAATCAATTAATGTTTAATTTTTTGCACTCAATTATGTTTTTTTTTATGTCACTGGACACAAATTTAACTGGAGCGCTGTTCTTCAGTAAACACTAATTTCGCGGTAATCACTCGACTGTGGAAAAGTTTACACTCATCTTCTAGAATATTTGCACGTCCGCGAATACTTTATTACCTTATGACTAATTTATTATGACTAATCGTTGTCGAATGTCCGATAGGTACTCTCTTAATTTATTCCGGTGGCCTATTGTAATTCGCGCTAATCGCCCGCTTTTTATGGAATCGACGTAATCTGGTGATCGTTGATTCGAGTCCCATTCCAGGATACCAGCAAGCTTAAAAATAGTTATAATATTAATTTGACACGGCTTCCGTATTCTCATTTCTATTTTTTTTAAATAAAAAAAATGTGTAGGCATTTGTTTTCTTTCTGTTTCGAATTTTTATTTCGTTTGCAATTCTTGTATTATATCCATGAATATGTATATAATATTTAATATTATTCTAAAGTATTTTGGCATTGCATCATTAAAATTTTTAATTATGTTTAAAATCATAATAATTGTAAAAAATCATATTTGTCAATTGTAGGGATCTTTTTATCTTTTCGTGTTGACCGTGATTTTGCATGCAATTAAAATACATTATTTGTGGAGTATAAAAGAAAAAAAACAATATCAAAAAAAATTAAAGCAATCATTGGGCATTACTTATTTAATAATACTAAATTCGAGGAATACAGGTAATAGTGACTTATAGGAAACGTAGCCCATAAATTTATAAGAAGCATGATTTTAGGAGGGATAGATAAATAAAATGTAGAATTCAGTTCCTTTTCAACAAGTTATTCTCGGTGACTGCATTCAAAACATTTTTTTGTATATTGCTTCCTTTTCTCTTATATCACACGTATTTGATAAAATGTTTAATTGTTAAATTTAATTAAAAAATACTTTTGCATTTCTCAATCACCTACCCATAGCGTGCATGTTAAAATATGTTTAAGTAAGAATGGCTGACTGCAGAAAACATTAAAAAACAAAGTGAGACGAAATTTTCGTTCCACCAATTATGCAATTATATAAAACATCTGCATGTCTATAATTGGCCGAAACTAATCACTAGCTTAGTTGCGTGGATACTCACCCTCAAGCATTAATATTTATTATTATAATGTTTGATTATTAATTATTACATTTTCTGCATTTTATAAAAATTAAGCAAAGAACCTTGATGCTTCGTGATTCCAATGAAACTCGTTGGATTCGTCATGATATTTATTTGGTTTATTATATGTCCCCGCGACAATAATTCGGTATACAAATTATGTACAAGGTTTACATTGAGGTGACTGCGTGGTAAAGAGATATTGCAAAAAATCGCTCTCTCAGAATATTTTGAATCTGTCCAAATTTTTCGAGGACACACTACTGGTATTTATCCACAGGCGGACCTCATTAATCAAGATATATTATAGATGTCTCATAAAGACGAAGCTATATTTTTATCTATAGTTTGATCGGAGATCGGAGATTATCAATAGTGACATCTGTATTGGATTATGGGAGTGAAAAAGCTTTGAACTGCAGGTGGCGGTAGTAAAAATACAACTCACATATGAAACAAGTTGTGTACTTAACTTATAAACCATATATATATATATATCATATAATATATATATGTTTTGCTTGAGGTTTCCGCGAGCGTTATTGTATGTGACAAAAGTAACTTTGGACTCCTCGCATTTTTGTAAATGGTCTCCCTGAGAAGACCTAGGCGACGTTCGACACGGTATCACGTGCCATTGTCAAGGCTTAAAAAGGCCTCAAAAAGTTACTCCGTAACTAGTCCGTAACTTTTGAGCCTTTTTAGCTTGACAAATGGCACGTGATACGGTGTATCACGAGAAGTTGCAGTAAACAAGAGAAGGAACACAAAGAGAGAGATGCCAGAGAATAATATATATATTATATAATATATATATATATTAATATATATATTTATTGATATATATATATGTATATAATATATATTAAAACATTTTAAAATTTGATAGATGTGGTAGTCTATCATAGGTGGAAATGGTGAACGTTACATTGTATAAAGTGATCACCTAAACCAGCCATAAGATAGGTCGTAAGTCCTATGAACACCCAAAAAATCATCTTTATTCGCTCTCTCTCTCTTTCGTGCCGTCTGTCACTCTCTTTCATCGGACAGGCGTCACTCAGATACGTTGTACCTATTATCAATTGATATGGCATTTACCTTGTCGTGCTTATACTAATTATTAACATGATTATACTAATTTTCAATAACTGACTACCAAAAAAGCTCGAAATAGCTCTACGTAGACTGGCCAAATCGCTGCCCTAGGTTTTGCAGCCTTGCTGTTCTGCTTTTTCCAGGGCCCCGATTTTTTGGCAATCTTTCCCTGTAATATGAGGTGGAAGATCTCGTACTTCTCTGGATGTCTCGACACATGTCCGAGATATTGAATTTTTCGGAGTTTATTGTTCTAATTACTTTTAACTTATTTTTATTTATTCATCCAAATCTCTTCAACCTTTAATTCTGTCTACCCAGTTTATTTTGAGTAGGTATTCTTCCGCAGATCCACATCTCAAATGCTTGATGTCGTCTTTCGATTTTTCGATAAGCGTCCATGCCTCATTACAAAAACGGCTGGAAGTTCTTGAAAAAGACCTGTTTATTTGATGTCGAAGTGACATGGATATCAATCATATTTCTATCATCACGCAAACCAGTCATTTCAATCAGGAGTTTTTTCTAAAATTAAAGTTTCTGATTAATGATATATAAAATAAATACTAATATTATTCAACGAAATGAATTATAGAAGTCTCACGGAAACGAAGCTATTTTTATGGAAGTTTCTTTTATGATAGCCCAGGGCTAACAACCTGTATGCGCCGGCTTAAGTGATCACTCTACACAATGCAACGTTCACTAATTCCATCGTAAGAACATCCACACATTATAAAATTTTTGAAAGTTTTACATAATACGTTCCAATTTATTATGGGTATGTTCCGTACATTCGATTGGACTATGTTAGAGACATTTGCAGTCCTTTCTCATGAAACTGTATACACAGATTTCGTAGCTGGTAATGATATCTCTACATTTTTAAATTGGAGTATTAAGGAATATTATTTTTAATGAATACGATTTTCTACCGAACTATTAAACGTATACACTAGAATACGACTAAAAAAATTATTTTTACTTTTAATATTATTTTCAAAGTAGAAATAAAATTGTTTCACATACATCTATTTACTAACTTCTTCATAAAAAGAGCTCAAATCTTAAATTAAAGCCGATATGTTTATCATAATGACATATTGTCATTTGACGTTTCTCTATTTTAGTTAGTGTTGGGTGAAAATTTCATAAAATTATTATTATTTTCAGAATAGGCCTACATGATTCTTTTTGGTGTTCACCAGGTTCAACACCTTCACCGATTTCAAATGACTTCGAGAAAAAACGTGCGAGGCTCTTGGACATCCTAGGAAAGTGTCGTCAAGATCTGACCGGCCTTGAAATCCTTAAAACATTTAGGAAAAACATTAAATCAAAAAATTAGAATAACCATTTTCCAAACGGGAATACAACATATGATAAAAATACATTATTTTATGACAAAAATTAAGTTTGTTTGGTTTATGTTTCCGTTACCCCAATTGTTCCATTAACAAATAAAGGCTTGTAAAGATAAATGATTTATCTTTAAATAAAATAACTTTTTGTTTAACACCACTTTATTGAGTTAAAACCAACTAGTTTCGACTCACAACTGAGTCTTCATCAGGGTTCAGATATTAACTAAATGAAAACAGAATTACGAACAATTAAGAAAGCATTAAGGGAAGAAAGAGACAGAACGTCAACTGTGGTGGGGGTTGGGTGAAAGAGAGTGGGTATGGGTGAGTGTAGTTAATTGGAAGGGGAATATATCTAGAATTGGACTACGCGATAAATCTAGTTGCTTATTAAGTCTCTCACCATAATGTGTTTGATTCGTGTGAAAAAATAAATGATTTAGGTTGTACTTATTAATTAAATAGATTTATTAATTAACAGCATTTTGATGCATTCTTTTATAGCGTTATTCTTTCAAAACGCTGCCGTCTGAGGCTGAAGTGAAGGTTTCCGGATTGTAAAAATATAATTTAGGTAAGACAAAGTGGCAGGTGATTTCAACGCAGTTATTCTGCGTGAAAATTAAAAGTAAAAGAAACCTTGCAAAAGGATAATTTTTGTTTCGATGTATACTTCTTATTGTCAATCAATCAATATTATTTCCAAACCAGTAATAACACATGGAGCGGAGTCATGGACAATGACCCTTAAAGAACAACGGAGGCTTTTCTGGTTTGAAAATAAAGTATTTTCAAAGAGACAAATGAAAACACTGGAAATTAATTAGCCATTTATTAATTTGTGATTAATTGAAGGCGTCCCTATAAAATTTCTATATAGTATAGCAGGTCAAAAGTGATTTTATTATTTTAAAATGATCTATTTGACAGTATTGTAACGAGCTGTTCGTTGACATTTGACAGTTCCATAGAAAAGTGTCACATGCGCAGAACGGCGGGCCGGTGTGCCCAGTGGTTGAAATAAGAACTAACATGATTAAATAAATAGCGAAAAAATGGAAGGGTTCTTACCCGAATAGAAAAACAAAAGAGAGCAGTTCTTTTGTGTTTGAATAAAAAAATAGAGTAGTATTGCGTTGCGAGCGATTGTAAAACGTCAGAGATAATGTACAAGCGATAATAAAAGATTTATTTTACGAGTTGTGCCATTTCATTTTTTCGAGCGAGCCACGCCACGTAACAGTATTTTACTTATTTTCCATGATTTCAACTCAATCTTGCTGAAATTTGACCTCAAAAGTTACAAAGCTAACGTGGAAAAAGAGTCTATATTCCTCTATATTCATGTGGTAGTAACAAATATGACGGATGCCAACAGTTCCAAGATATCACTTGGATTGCTTAATAAGATAAAAACAAATAAAATATGAATAAAAGGCGAGTGAAATTTAGAAAATGAAAAAATCGGAGATTCTGGTTATTTATTTCACAAAGTGTTTTTCCTCTCTCCTGTAAAATTTTGTTTTTGCATATAGACCCTTTTTATAGGGACGCCTTCAATTATTTTAGTACATTTGAAGTCACTTAACACTTATTAAATTAATACACCAATCTTGAATTCATACTGTTTCATCAATTTATCACTCGTCTATTATCGCTGGGTAACACTTTATTTATCACTCGCGTGGTGTTTTTGTGCGCTCGCCACCCGCGGCCCGAGGCGTGAAGATGGCGGGGGACGCGAGCGAATTAAAAGGGGGACACTCGGGCGCACCGGTCTCTTTGAAGTCCCGGTTCCCGCAGAGTATAGACAGGGCTCTATTACGTTCGGTCGGCAGCAAAACTCATTGTAATAAACTGGAGTTATCGTCGATTCCGCGTATTACACCACCTAAAACCCCTAATGCTCGCACTTAGAAGTCGCACTTATTGAAAATCACCAGTTGGGTACTTCGCTCGATTTGTTCGCTCAATATCTGTCGCTCCGATTATCTCACGACTGGCCGCCCCGGCTATCTCCGACATGTAAAATTATAAAAGCTAAATTAATAAATTAAAAAAGACGTCCAGCGGCTGATATCGCGCCGATAGAAATGTCAAAACAAACTCAATCTGCGCAGCTGTCGATCCCGCTTTATATACGCATTACTTTCGAACTCTCGAGAAAATTCTTTTATTTTCTAGTGTTTACGATCGTATTTTTGTCATCGACATATTATTACGAGGAATTCTGTACGTAATCTCTTTTAAGCGATTACGTTTTATACATTTTATACGTTCCTCCCCAGCCAATTATTCTATATTGAAGTATTGATTGGACAAAGGCGTGATATATTATTCTAAGAAATTCTTGTGTTAATATATTGCTTTATCTTATAAATATATATATCAATTTACTAATTCTGTTTACGATTGTATTTTTGTTCCTTCAATTTTGTTTTATTTGGATCCCACCGATGCAAATCAGTGATAGTATTGTTTGAGCAAAATAATTTTAAATTAGTGATTACGTGCATTAAGGAATTCATATTTTCATCGTAATTCCATCTCATCAAAACGTGTCAGATGGACGGGCCGACCCGCGCCCCGTGCGTAATTATTTTCAGCACCTTGACGTTTACGATACCTGTGGAAATATTTGTTACGTAATAAAGGTGCCGTTAGATTGATGGCACCACATTTTATAACGTGCTTGGGAATGTTTATTTAAAGTCTATCTGTGTATTTCGTCGAAAACATGTGTCGTCATAAGTTCAAAATATATAAACACAGATATGACAGATATGAGTTACTTTTTGGCGATTTGTTTTTTTTAATAATGCGAAAAAATATATAGGACCGAAACATTTAGAAAGCGTGAGTCATTATGAAGGAATCTACGAGTCAAGAGATATTATAGATGTCTCATAGAGACGAAGCTTTTTTTTAAATGGGAAAGCAGGTATGGAAGACTTTTTTTAATCATACGGCTGGCTTAGGTGATCACGTTACACAACTTGACGTTCACCGATAAAACCCACGATTGACCACCATATCTATAATTTTTTTGGAAGTTATGTACACCTATATGTTATTTATATACCACGTTTCACTTGGACTTACGCCAGCGCCATCTTAGTTTGAAATTTATATTTTATTTAACTGGCGATATCTAGGATATAGATGTCGTCGCTGGTAATGAGTCATCTCTGTGGGATATATGTAATATATATAATAATATCTTGATTGATGATGAGGCAGCAATTGTGTTTCACACATATGGAAATAAAAACAATTTTTTTCTAAGTTTTACCTTTTTTTATTTTTTGAGACGCTTTTCGCCTTATGAGGGCATTATCAATCTAAATATTTTACATTCAACAACTTTTATTTATATGAAAAGTTTTTAAAAGAGATGCTGTATAATTTTTAGATTTAATCGAGGTTTTGTATTTCTGAAAGATTTTAAGAAAAATTATTTTCAAACACTAATGACAAGTAATACATATAAGGATGAGGATAGATTTACGACTTGATATAATTGTGATAATCTTTGTAACAAACTACGTTTATGCAACGCTTAAAAATTATAAAGGTAGAACTTAAAAAATAATATTTTTTATCTCCTGGAGTTCTGCAAACTTATCTCTGAAACAATAAATTTTGCAATTGTGTTCTTTCAAAATTTGAATAGACCTACTCAAAAAGTATTGTGAATAAATATCCACGGATAGTTACTGAAAATGAATAAATTAGCGGGAAAAATAAATACACATTCTAACTACCAAACACTAAGAAATATATATTTATTACATAAGGAAATAAAGGGGGGAAGGTTGAAATTACTTTACTTACTTACTTACTAACTTACCATCACCCCGTTTCCACGTGGGGATAGGCAGAGAGGATAGAGCGCCACACTCTTGAAATTACCCGTGTACTTTTTTTATTAAGGACTACAACATTGGACTACACCTCCCGGTGTAGTCCAATTATCTCCTTCATCCCCTTGGATTGGGGGCCAAAAGTTTCGACAAGGTGTTTCCATATTCCTTTATCTTGTGTTGCTTCCGTACGTGTTAACCAGTTAAGACTAAACTTTTCTTTATACACTTTTCTGGGATTACCCACTAGTCGCCTTCTTTCCGGGGTTTCCAAGATGATACTTCTTAATATTCGTTTCTCTGATATTCTAAGGTAAAAACATGTAAAAACCACCTGATTTATAATTTCTCTATATGTAAGAGTAGGGGTTGCATCCGGAGTGTGAGACAAATGTCGGCCCTTTTCACTCTGTCTACTGAAAACTCATCTCAGCAGTCTGGATTCTTAACTGTAACAAACATTTATAATAATAAAATGTAAAATAATAGTGATGCTATTTCCGTTGTAAAATAGCAGTAATGAATACTTTACTTTTAACTTTTCTTTAAAAAATTATTTTCGTAGTCCAGTGAAGATGACACAGAATTCTCATACTGGAGATTCTGGATTCGACCTGTTGTGGTCATAATACATCTGTGTGATTTTCACTATCCTATTATTTTTTTGTGTTTTCTACTATGATGGGGCCTCGTAGCCTGTTGTAGCGCTGAACATTAAAATGCAATTAATTTTATTATATAAAATATATATTCTATATCAACCGACTAATCCAGAAGTCACCCTCACTCCAGCAAAGATGCTCTGACACGCGACAGCACAAATTACATTATCTGCAATCGATATTACCCGAAAATTGCACCAATAGCCCAAACAAATCGCACCAATTTGATTGAAATATTATACCGCTCGCAGGCCCCGGGAGCCATGCAAGGGATGGAGTCGGACTTATGGGCTAATTTAAATTCAACGTTTAAAAAATGAATTATTTTATTTCAATAATATGTTTATATGTATGTTCTGAGAACACAATTACTGGAGACTTCCATCCACTTTTATCATATATTAATTAGCTTCGTCTCTATGACACTTCTATAATTTATCCTTAATTAATTAATCATCCCTCTTGGGACAAAATCCAGTTACTGTGTTCTTAGAACATACCAGGGGCGTGCAGTGGGAACATCGTAGCATGACTTTTACGTAACCAATTATTTGGAAAAAAATTCGGAATACAACATACCTAAATTTTCTAATATTTCTATTACAATTGTTATCATAGTATTCATATTTTGATATTTCATAAAAATTTTTAGCATAAATATTTGATTTCTATTTTTTTTTCCAAATTTATATTTACAAAAAATTCATGCTTTAATGTTCCCACTGCACGCGCCTGGAACATACTTACATATAAAAATATTGTTTAAGAATTATTATTAATTAAGATAAATTATGAAAGAATGAATACGAAATACGAAATACCCTCAATCTTTATTAAACGATGTGCACACAATCTAGCCTTACCCCTCTCTTTAATTTACAATCATTCTCTAACAGAATGCACTGTCCCTCTTATTTGGAAATCTGCATATGTATCTCCTACTTCAAGAATGATAAAAAAAATGATGTAAAAAACTATAGGCCTATCTCCAAACTTTGTATATTTAACAAAATTTTTGAAAAAATAATCTATGACCAACTGTATCCAGCTCTTAAGCCTACCTTGAATATTAATCAACACGGTTTCATTAGTGGTAAATCTACAACCACAAATCTTTTGACTTTCGTAGAATACCTCCAAGATAACTTAGATAACAGAATACAAGTAGACACTATCTACACCGACTACAGTAAAGCGTTCGATAGGGTTGATCACTCAACACTGTCAAACAAGCTTTTAAAGATAGGTATTCACGGCAATCTTTATCGTTGGCTTACTTCTTATATCTCCAACCGTAGTCAAATTGTAGTGGTTGCAGGGTTTAAATCTAACACTGTTGTTGTAACATCTGGAGTACCTCAAGGCAGTCTGCTGGGACCATTGCTATTTAACATTTATATCAATGATATAGGTGATTGCTTTCTAAACTCAAAAACTATCCTATATGCAGATGATATGAAAATTTTTTCTCCCATAAACTCACTAGAAGATTGTCGAAGGCTGCAAGATGACCTACATCGTCTGAACACGTATTGCAATGCCCACAGCCTGGAAATAAATGTTTCTAAATGCTTCGTTGTACGCTTTACAAGAAATAAAAAGGTATTCTCTAATGAATATTCAATTAATAATATAACATTATCTACCAAATCCGAAAGCAAAGACCTTGGGGTGATACTTGACAGTAAATTAAATTTCAACAAACATATCGATTATATAGTCACCAACGCATCATCTATGCTTGGTTTTGTCATACGCACATGTAAACATTTCAAAAATATCAGTACCCTCAAGACACTTTATTTCTCATACGTTCGTAGTATTTTAGAATATGCATCTCAGGTGTGGAATCCAGGTTATGCAGTACACGAAAATAGAATTGAAAGCGTCCAAAACAGATTCCTAAGATACCTAGACCTCCGTTCATTTAGATCTCATATAAGCAATGAAGACTCTGCGAAGTTTTTTAACATGCAGACCCTAACTCGTCGAAGAAACATAGCTGACGCGGTGATGCTATTCAAAATAACACACAATCTAGTTGATAGTCCGGAACTTCTTCAACGAATATCTTACCACATCCCAACTCGCAATAACAGACATTCACCTACTTTTCATCTCCCCTTTTGTAAGACCAACTCAAAACAAAACTCCTTTATGTACAGATCCACAAATTCATTTAACACAAACTATCACCACATTGACATTTTCAACGCAACAATAAGAAACATAAAACAAACAATATCTACACTACCGCACCCAAACTAATTTGTACATTATATCTTCCCTTCTACTCCCGTCCCACATTCCCCTCCATTCGCTATTAATGTATGTTAAATTAAATTTTTAAATTCAGTGGAAAATTTTTAAGATTGTTTTGCTGTTAACTTTTCCCAAAACAAAATAAATAAATAAACACACAAATACACACACTCACACAAACTCACTATTGGACATGTTTTTTCTTATTTTTTATCGATTGTATATATGTGTTTTCTTGTAATTGGCCCAAAACTCTGTACATCAATTATTGTTTTTTTCAAGATTGATTAATTATATGGCTGTAAGAAAACCAATAAATGAAAATAAAAAAATAAAAAATAAATAAATAAAAAAATAAAAAAAAATATACGCAACAATTCAAATCTAGTGCAAATACGAGTAGTTAAGCTATGAGCTATATACAGTGAAATACGCTTATTATGATCACTATGGGACTCATAAGTCTCACTTTATAACAGGGTGATAATATCGTTCAGCGCAGTAATTTTTTATTGAAAACAATTTATTATAAATAATAATTACGTTTTACAATTTACATTAATCCAAAATTCTACATTTACTACGCCTTAAGTAATGATAAAATTGAAAACACTATAAACGACTTTTTTCGACACATAAAATTTATTTGAAAAACTCATCATGATTGTCGCAACACGGTACATGTCTAATCTAACTAATCACCCATTGATGAGTGCTTATCGATAAGTCTTTTAATTAGCCTATTGACACGATGTCGTGTATGTTTGTATAAAATATGCATTTTGGTTAAAAAAAGTAATAAGAAGAAAATGATTTTGATTTTATAAATTCTATGTATAATGTTCGGATTATTTTTTAATTATTTTTTTGCAGAATATTTGTTTTTGCAGAATATTCGGATTTTGACATTTGTCGTTGACAAATGTCAAAGTCCGAAAGGTGTCATACTTGGGTCGTGTTCTTAGAAGGGAAAAGTACAACCTTTTGCATTTGATAATTAAGGGCAAGATCGAGGGGAAACGAGGTGTCTACAGGAAGCAGATATCATGGTTACGTAATATACGAGATTGGACAGGAATAAGGACGGTGGAAGAGCTGTTTTCAGCCGCTAGAGATAGGAAGATGTACTCTCAAGTAGTGATGGGTTCGCTCTCTACTATTGAAAGTACATGCTTCAAATAGTACACTTCATTTTGAAGCGTGAAAGTACACACACTTCAAAGTTATTTAAAGTACGAGTACATTTTTTATGTGAAATTTTTGGTAAGTTGATGTAGATAAATGAAGAAATTTTTGGAAATCGAAACAACCCCCCCCATAGTTTGAAAAATTTTGCGATCGAATTTCCACACACACACTTTTAAAGAAGCAGCTGTTGTAGGTAATTACAATTTTGTAGTATTACAATTTTTTATTAATTTTTTTTTTTATTTAATATTAAAACTACATTTAAATCATAATACATTTGTCTATTACAATTTACTTAGATACATTTTATTTTATTGCTTTGGCTCTCCAAAAATGAGACTTGCTCATGTGCTTGGTGAGGGGCTTACACTTTATTAGTTTATTTTGGATTTGGCTTATTTGTTCCTTAGCTATATGTCTTGTTATGCATTGTCAAATTGTATCGATCTAAAGTGTTGGTTTATTTTTTCCTTTAATTGTTGTAAGTCATCGATTTTCTTAATATCTGTAGGTAGGTTATTAGTTTTTTATGCCCAAGTATATGTAGTTTTGTTGACACAGTTTGGTATTATATTTTGGGATTTTAAAATTATTTTTGAATCTTAATGATGTGTTTTTTTCAAATTTAGCAGTTATGTTTTATTTAATTAGTTGTATAATTGACGTTTTTTTGTAAACATTCTCTAATTTTGGAACATGGAATTTAGAGAAAAGTAATTGTGTAGAGAAGGTTTTTCTTTTTTTTAATATTACTTTTATAATTGATCTTTGGATTACTTTCACTGTGTTTATGATGTTATTATACGCCCCTCCCCATCCAATGTTTCCATATTGGAGTAGTGCATGGACAGAAGCGTAATAAACCATTTTTAAATTATCTATGGTTAGTGTGTTACGCAATCTTATGAATATATATATGCATTTCCTTATTCTTTTGACCAACTCGCTAATTTAGTTCACTTCATGTAGTTTCTACTACAAATGTAGTGTACACTTTGTAGTCTTCAAACTGGTGAACGTATGTATGTTGTAGTCTTCATTTTGAAATGTAGTTTTTTCCTTCGCTACTCTCAAATGATAGTCGACGCTGGGGGAACTGACACGACAGTAGGAGGAAAAGAAGAATACACAATTAAAATAAAAAAAATCACAAGTATTCCATAACTCATTTAATGTCTATTGTATCCAAAAAGCTTCCAGAAACACAATATTACCCTAAAGATAATATTTTGTAGATAGTAGTGAAAAATACGAATAAAGAAATTAAAAAAGGAGGCGAAGAATATATAATGACGAGGCTGGTCCTGGCGAAAGGAGCACCCAAAATTACAATACAACGCACGCCAACAGGATAATACGCCTAACCGAAATTACGCAGGCGCTATTGATCGCACGCACGTGCGCGGCACGCAACAAACACACTTGCATTAAAGTTACTTCTTCGATATTTTTTTATTACTAATGTATAGTAATGTGCGGATGGAATCGGCGAACGTTGCAGTGTGTAGAGTGATCACTTAAGACATCTCATACTGGTCGTAAGCCCTGATCAATTGTGTTGGAAAGTCTTTATGTTTCTCGTATAAATAGCTTCTTCCCTGTGAGACTAATTTCGAATGTTGATTCCACACATTTTTCTTGTTCTAAATCATTAATTAAAAAATATAAATCATAATGTGAAATAGTAGTTAGGTATACCAGTAAAGTTTTTTAACAACAATTGAACTACGTCAAGAATATTTTAAAAAGTTTTCATAATTAATGCCACCTATGTGTTATTAATAAATTATCATATTACATGAAACAAAAAATATTTTAATTAAATTTTTTTTAACGATAAAAGGGGGTTCATCCTAAAAAAAAATTTGCATTTAATTTGGCACATCACTTTACATACTGGGAATTAAATTTTTCAATATATTGTAGTCACAAAACGAATTTCAAGAAAGAGACTTCAAATCCTTGAATTTGGACAGCGATGTATTGTTACCTTGCCTACATGTTTTTTTAGTTTACATAATATTTTACACATATGATACACATTATTTAATTTTGATTTATATTTTTTCAAATTTTTACGGTTTTTTTTTACAGTTCCATAAAAGTATGAACTTGTGTACGGAACAGGAGAATGTCATAATTGTGGTAGACAACTGTATTTTTAAAAACATATGATACATTCTTTTGTTTAATTTTTTTATTCTTTCTTATTATATAATTTTTAACATGCCTTAGTTTAATTCATAAATATTTATCATTACTAACATATATCTAAAAGTGGAGACCAGTAATTGGCCATCTATATTATATCAATGTTTTCTACGCTTCTTTGTTGTGCTGTTGGTCTTCCATCTAATTTGACTTGTAAATACTCCTTCCATAAAGTCAAGCCATTGGCTCATATTATGATGAGTATAATGGAATATTTAGAATGTAATAACATAAATAGCGGCCCTCGTAGCCCAGTGGATATGACACTGGTTTCTCACACCGTGGACTCCGGGTTCGATTCCCGGTGAGATCACAATTAATCTATGTAATTTACTCAAGCCTGGGTTTTTTGTGATCTATTTCGCTTCTGTAGTTGGGCCTCTTGACCTGTTGAAGCGTAAATAAAATAAAAATAAATAACATTTATAAAATTTTACATGTTTTTTTTTTACTACTAAAAATATATCTTCTGCCAAAAAATGTTTACCTCACTCTCCAAATAAAATATGGGCGCTTACGATATTTATATAGACTAGCGCAATCATAATTCAGATTACAGAAATCTCTTGTTGATGGCGAGAAAGAACCACGCTTTTATTTGGAGAGTGAGGCAAAAAAAATTTCATGTAAAATAATTTTCTACAAAACAACTCCTATAACTATAACTAGCGTCATCTTTTGGTGAGCTCATTAACTAATTTCCCATATTAAACTTCGATTGATTAATTATGATGGATTAATCGATTTATTAGTTAATTAGATTGATTCATATATTGTCATCAAGAATACGTGTGTGCAAAATTTCAGCACGATTGGACATTGGAAAGTTGGTGAAAATATTCCGTCCAGACAAATAGGTTAAGCTAATTAATATAAGCGTAATACAATCATTGTGTGTGTCTACTGTACAAACAAAAATAAATAATTAAAAATAAAATAAAAGTGTTAAAAATAAAAAATAAAATAGTTAAAAATAAAATTTAAAAAAAACACGGAAATGCACTCATGCCCACCGGTCAGCACGAGCCGTCGCTCAAATCCGATTCAGTTATTACAAATTTACAATTTTGGACGCTTAACAGCGGCCGTGCCTCGGATGACACCAATTACCCCGCAATAAACCAATGAGTAATACAGTTTATCCGCCGTCGGATATTATCGGCAATTGAGCGACCAAATTGCAGTCCTGGAACTACTGGAATTACTTCTTCGATCGGTGGCATTTATTACAGGTAAAGACGCGCTCGCCAGAGGAAACCACCCTGGGTGTCGATCTCCCGTCAGAGGACACGTGCTTTATCTTCGTATAATTTTTTTATAAAATTATTGATTTTTTTAATTCCACGCAAACAGGTGAGCTGTCGCACTAATAATTAGATTTTTTATTTATGTGACCAATTTATGAAAATAAAGATGATCGAGTACAGTAGCGTCAATAAATACGCACGCATTTTTCCGTTATCCGGGGTATGTTTTCGCTTGCAGGGCCTAGTACCTACCAACCAATCGTCGACAGCCGATTGCCTTCGGCTAGTCTCGGTGGGTCGCTGAGGTTTGAATCTTCACCGTGCGTTGAGTCGATGTATAGTATGCAAGTACTAAAAAATAACAGTCGCGTGCAGTTAATATGGACTTATGTTAGGTATGCTGTGACCAATGATATTATAGTATATGCTAGAGTGTGCAGTGAGAACTAGAAGCATGATTTTTTTACTAAGCATATTTTTTGAAAAGAAACTGAAATAAGATATTCTCTCTCGTAATTTCCGTAAATCACAATAATTAACATAATATGCAGATTTTAATATTTCATCATCTGCTAGATAAATATTTAATTTCGTTTTTTTTTCCAACTATATGTTTATATAAAAGTCATCCTACTTGTTATTACTGCACGCCCTTACTATATGCCTTACACAAGATAACGAATATTCATTTAAACGACGTTTTTAGACAAAATTATCCGACTTTATATAATTTGACATCCTTAAGATATGCAATACCAAACAAAATCAGAAAAATTATAAAGTTAAGGAATAAAAAAGTTCAACAACCCCCCTATATAAATTAAGAAGATAACTGGGATTAACCAAACAAAAAGCAAGTAAGTGAACACTACAAAAAAACGCAATTATGTATATAAAAGTGTAAATCCCTTTTTGAAGAAGTACAGCGATTATCCCTTTAATTTTAACTACAATATCCGTGTAATATTTTCACTATTACCTACCTATCATTATTTATTTACTAAGCCTCTCACTAACTACTATGCCGTTTTTCCGTAAAGAGGATAGAATGCCATACTTCTCCATCATGGCACACCATTTTTGCCACATCTACTTTCACACATCTTCTCATGCACGCTTTTTGGTTGAAGCTTCTAACAGAACCATCCTCCAATAATTGATTTATCTGGTCTCCTGCGGATGCCCTCTGTTTCTGCTGCCTTCAATAAATTTTCTTTACCATCCTTCCTTGCTCATCGGTTCCACATGGTCAAACCATCTCAATGACCCTTATTTTATTTTATCTATTACGCATAGCCAAAATTACATTCAGTTCTACTTGGTTCATTCTCCACTCTATAGTACAAAAAATTTTCTACATATACGGCTAAGCTATCCGTTTCAACCGCATTCAGTCTAATTTCGTTAATTTTTGGCTACTTCTAGGCTTCACTTCTATGTATCAGAGTTGGTTCCAGAACTCTATTATGTACCGCTAGTCTTGCTACCTTTGATAAATTCTTATTGGCCATAATTGCATTCTGAGCAGAATTTACTTTGTTTCTTGCTGAAACTCTCCTTTTCGATCGTTCTCCTTACCATCCCCAAGTAAATATTCATTCACTCATTGCTTACGATAACATCACGCTTAGTCACCCTTTCGTCTCTCTTGAACAATTTTAATAATAATAAAATTAATAGCTATAATATTTGAAATTTAAGTTTTAACGATAATACATTTTATTAAAATACAACTCTTCTTTTGAACACTTCATTGACAGTAATTCTTTAACTTTTAAAAGCCCTCCGTGTAATAACTGAAGAAATTTTATAAAAAATTTACGTCAGAATTTCTCATGATAAAACAATACCTCGTAAGCCACTTAATACAGATTTTACAAGGGAGGTAAAAAACTGCGTAATACCTAGACTTTTTACAATTAATACATAGAATACGAGAAATTTCTGTGATGGAATAAGAGACACAAATAATTGTTTTTTTGGTACAAGCTTTTGCCATATTACATATCAACACATTTTAAAGACAAATACACAAATAATGATGTTTTATCATGAGCGATATATTAAATAGTAGACTCTTGATTCCCTCGGTACGTATCACTGGATGACTGCTTTCGTACAGCGATCGTACGTCTTCAGAGCGGTGCGACCTGCCCATTTCATTCTTGGACTCATTTATCAGAAATAAATCGAAAAAATTACCGACGGAAAGATCTATAGCGACAAGGGGACGTACCTTAACAAGAAAAGGAAGAAATCAATTTCCCAGTTATTACAATCGAAACCAATGAATCTTGTAGTTTTCCGGACTTGTGGAGCGCCTGCCGCCCTAATAAAACAATCGGAACACTTCATCGCGCAACAGTCGAGGGCCGAACAAGTTTGGTGTCCATTGAAATTCAGTTTCACAGCCATCAATCATCATTTGCGAAGTCTGATGACGGATGAATGCAGCCGGTACAGCGGCGGTGCGCGGCTTGGTCACAGTGAAAAAACTTTTTTGAAAATAATTGGCCGATGTTGGGGCGGACAGGGTGGTCACAGTGCGGCTCACCCTTACACAGAAAAAAAAAGATAAAAAAAATCTGCATCACAAGTATACACAACCGTTTTTGTGTGTATATGTAATGTGTGTATGTGTATTTATGAATATATATTGTGATGATCCTGATAGATAGAGGGTATCCTAATCAAATCGAGCAGACTGTATTTAATGTCGAAATGATGTTAAATTAATATTATAAAGCATTTTATTGTATTTCAATATAAATCGTTCTCCTGGTCACGGTAAGCCCACCGCGATGAGTCCGTGTATATAGAGGGTACTCGTCAAATGACTGTATTTTCTAGAGATGTTTTCTGTTATATGAAAAATATTATACAGTCGTAAAATAGTTGACGCGAGTTGAATTTTATTATCATCAGGTATATTATTTCATTTCGATCTCCTGGTCGCGGCTACCAACTGTGATGATAGAGGGGTCTTCCTAACGTATTAACGATGAATTTTGTATTAATAATTTATTTAAAAGGCCGTTGCTTAATCGCCGCGAGTTGATATTTAATTTTAGCTATTATATTCAATTAATTTGCCAACTCCTGGCCGCGGCTAACAATGTGATGAATCCTATGGGGTGACCCGTCAAAAATACGTCGTGGAAAATAATATTAAATAATATAAATTTCATTGCAATGAATAAAGTCATTTGCCGTATGATGTTAGCGAAAATAGTTGTATGGCGCGGGTGGCAACGGCTGAGGTCGACAGATACGCTGTAACTATAAAAGGATCGCGGAATAAAATATTATACCTTCTTGAAATATTATAAATAATGTATTCTATACAATATTAATGCTCTGCCAGTGCTAACTATACATTTAACTAAAATATATATTATTAACTGAAAATAATTATTCTGTGAAAATTGCGCTTTTGAATGCAATATTAACTAAAAATATTAACTAACATCTTGGGTTCGCAGACGAAATCGATAATACCTAATGCCCTTTGCATTTACTAAGTATATTACCTAAATAGCCACAGCTATACCATCCTGTCCGTCAGGGACGAAACATAAAACACAGTTATATTCCTAAAAGTGCTACCTCTTACGCGACAAAAATACCTATTGCAGTCGGGCTATGAATATGAACTATTTCCGCCTCATAATGGCGCCTGGAACCAATACTAAAAACCTCACTAGAAATAATAAATGCGACTAAATCTCGATAAATACAATATATACTATTCGTAATACGTCGTTGAATTGGCACATGAATCGTCTAATGGATGAAGGACCCCGTTGTGTATCGTAATAACTTCAAATTCTTTTATAGGAGCAGTGTGGAAACAATTGCATAATATTACGTAATAAAAACATCTAACGAACCTAATAATCGATACATTTATGTTACAATAAAATACATACACTAGAAAGAATTCGTGTATTAGAAATAAAACATTTTCGATTTGAGACAAACCAGTAAAATCGTTCGAACGGCGCAAAGGGAAAAATTCACACATATTAAATAACACTGAAATTAATAATTATAAACACTTTGTATTAGCAAATTCTTACCTTGAATGGTTTCGTTCTAGACGTGCATGAACCTGTTCATATTAATTCCATGGGAAAATAATACATATATTTTCTATCTACGAAATAAGACATTTTTGAAGCGAAACTTCTTTATAAATAAGTAGATAAGGTCTCGGGGATGGTTTGTTCGAAAGGATTCTACAACAGCCCGTGAGTTTATATGAAATAATAGTTTCTTTGAATGCTAAGTTTTGGTTTTTTAAACCCTCAGCATCTCTGCTGAGAGGGGTTGAGGCTCCGCGCCCGCCTAAACCCGGTGACCAACTTCCTAAGTGACTAAATGGCCCCCCTTGTTCCTCCGGAACTTACTGCATCCCGAGACTCTATCTCTTCTTTACGAGATGTGATCCTGTGACGCCCTTCCTTTAGGCTTATAATTGAGAAGGCCGTACTCTTTTGGTACGAGTTTCTGATGATGTGTGTTGTCTTGAGGCGCCTTTCTTTTAGGCCGGTGTTTGAAGAATCATGTACTCTTTTGGTACGAATTGATGACGACATTAGCCTCCTTTGCGGGCATAGTCAGCGATGTTACAAATTATTGTGCAATCTCATTATGCCTTTTCAGAATGGCGTCCCACGATTCTGCATCTTGCAACATTTACTTTGGACAAATGTTAGAGTGTAAGTAACATATTTATAATATCCCAGCTATTCCATATGAGTGAATGATTTTTATATTTATTCTGGCCCTGTCTTTCTTACAGAGGACGAAATAGAAGTTAACGTTTTCTATCAAGGTTTTACAGCATTCAGGCATGAAAATCCTTCCAAAGACAAAGGGAACCCTTTTGTGGGTTATGTGGCCCTGCGCCTGGTGAGGAAAGAGGTCGGTTTATTGACGACCCCGAGCAACAAGGAGGGCCCCGCCTTTAAGGGACCCTGCAGGGGCTTGTGCGGGTTCCACGCCCAAGTGCCGGCAAGCATCTACGCCCCAACCAGCTAGGCCATCACAAACCAGATATCCCCAATCTTTAGTTAGATCTCCCCATTCTGTCCTTTACTCGTCGTTCTGAAGCTACTTGTTAAGCCAGATGTACCGAGGTACTCAAATCATAAAGACTTGGCTGAAGACCGGATTGCGCAATACTTATGCAACACAATTATTATAAGGCTACTAAGCATTTCTTATAGAATTACGTGTATTCAATTATTAGTAAAAATAGTTTGAAAATCCCCATACTTTAAAATATATTCGTTCGGAAGAATTTCTCGTACGATTTGGATTGATATCTGGTTATGCAATACATAACGCGTCGACAATATTATGAATCTATTAAGCACTGCTTATAGAGCTCCGTAAAATCAATTGTTAATACAAATGGTATGAAAATCCCCATGCATCAAAATATATTCGTTTGGGAGATATTCCCGTACGAATTGAGCCAAGATCACACAAGAAATCGTGATATTAATTATACATTATTGCTCCGATTTTAAATCTTCCCAAAATAAATACATTTCAATAGTGAAAATAATTAATCGATAGATAATATAAATGTGTTCCTTAGCTGTTACACAGTGGCGGTATGATCCTCTCTGGTACTGATGAATGGTAGATTCCTCCATACGTCCGGGCAGCAACTCCGTCCGCTAATGCTGTTCTCCAAATGAAGTCTCTGGCAGTAGTCTCTCGGGCAGCGCTCCCGCTCGCAAGTCTGGTCTCGAACTGAAGGGGCTGAGTATATCGTGTTCGCTCCTTTTATAGTAACGATTTCACCATACCTTCGAAATCCACGCTAGAGCAGTGACTCATCCTATGCGTGATGACTTCACCGGCGGCGCTCGCCATTGGCCGGATTCAGTCATCAGGACGGTCGCCTCCGGCTCAACCCGTCGAAGGCAAAGCGCGCCTGTGATTGGTCCGTTTCGTTAAAATAACAGTAAAGCACCCGCTACACGCGAGACTTGCTGTTCCGATTCATAAATAATAAAGGCTCGTTCGCACCTACTCACAAGGTCGAGTCTATTAGGATTGGCAAACGATATTAATTTAACACAGAATTATATCTATGGTATAATAAAGATCTAAGAAATATTACTTGTATAGCTGAATATTCAATATTTTGTTAGCCTCTTGTAATACATAGAATCTTAAGAAGAAATATATCAGGCTTTTACTTTTAAACGATGCCAAACAGAAGAAATATATTTTTGATGTCCATACTTGACTTTTTTGAATATTATTATTTTAAGATTTTCTAAATTCATTAATTCTATATCTATGTCGACCATCACAGTCTTTATATTGAGATTCCAAAAACTGCAAATTCACAGGGATTATTGTTGATTTTTACATGAATATAACCATCACAAAAAAGCGTCTAAAAAACAGCAATCGTGCGCGGCATACGACCGGTTAAAGTCAGAAACACGAACGGCCTCCGGGCAGCTCGTATGGAACCTGTCGATAATACCATAATGTGATTATTTAAATCTTTTTATGGTGCTACGGAGACTGGTCAAACAATGACACTTTTACAACTTCCGTTATGGGTTTCGCACAGGGATAATTTTGATGTCTACTGTGCCCTTTGCAGATACCGCAAATGTGCCTGATTTTCAAAATTTTTTGTATTACGCATAATAAAATGAATTGTATTCCTGGAGCACACATAAAACTTCCGAATGGCGTTTTTATTAAAATGAAGTTCTTTGTTTGAGGGATGTTCCAGAGAACACCTTCGCGCATTATTACTTTTTTGATTTGGTTATTTTTATTCACAGCCCGCGTCCCGAATGATCGGAAGTAAAATGGATATGGCTTGATTTAAGCCAAACGTCTTCCGCGCAGTGGCGCATTAGTTCCAAATGTTTATTTTTGCAGCGATATATTTTGGAAATAATAATACATTATATACATGGCGTAAAAAAAATAGTCCTCAAAACTTTATAAGCGGATTCCAGCCTAGATTATGAGTCAAAAATTTTGTACAAGCACTTATTTTTACACAAGTTACAAACAAGTACAAGCAATTATGACAAGCAAGCAATATAAATCATAAAGAGATATTCTTTCAACAAAATATAAATATACAACAAACTCATAATTCTCATATTTATAGCCAAAAAACGCAAATAATAGGATGTTTAAGCATTACTAAATACAAAAAAACAGTCACACAACATAATACTTATCTACGTGTTAAATGTTAAATAATTTACCAGTGAATATCAGAACTTAAGAAAAAGATACAAAATTCAAGAAATACATAAAACAAATAGAATAATACATAATCAAAACAAAAATTATTAAAATTTAAAAAATAACTGTATTCTGAAAGTAATATGTATACTTGATTCACTAATATTTATTTTATGATGTTTATATTTCTCTGCACTGCTCCATTTATTAATTTAAACACACTTATCATTCATGCTCTAACATTATGCATCAAATACAAGTTTTAACTTTTCTGGGGACAGTTAAACACGTATAAAAAAAAAATTCAGTGTTACCGTAATATTTATGTATTTATTTTATTTTCAATAAAGTATTTCAATGAAAATAAAAAAATTATGGATATTTGCAATATCAAAGATTGCATTTTTAAAATATATTTTTGACTTATTTTTTGCCAAATGTTGAACTTTAATTAAAGTAACTTATATCGGATATGAGAAATTCATTCATTTCAATACAAGTCAAATAAAATAATAAAAACCTTGCAAAAAAATTACTTTAGAATTTTTGCAAGGTTAGCAATAGTTAGCACAATATATATATTGTATGTACTACACATTCTTGTAACGGGAGAATAATAACCAACATTAGGATGCTGAATTATTCTAAAGAACGGGTTTCTTGTGTAGCACAACAAGATCGGATATTATTCGTCGGGACTCCAACTTGTGCATTTTGAAAAATGCAAGAGGATCTCATGCATGAGTCATTTTAAATAAAATAAAAACAAGTGTCAGGCGTCAAAGCCGATGGCGAAAAATCTGAAAATTCTCATGGTAATTTACAACTTGACCACTTAATTTTTTTCGTATTAAAATGTACGATACACGACCCGCCCGCGGGGTCCGACAGCCGCGCGCCACTGCCGGCGCGGATCCCTCTACGGCGAGAGGAAATGGGAAAATCGATTGATGATGCCGGGGCCGTATTAGTATGCAGAGATTCATCTCGGCCAAATGGACCGGGGCCCGGCGTCACTCCCGGGAGATGAAATTATCCGTCGGGGACTGCAGTCGCTGCTCGCTGGAAATATTTAATGCCCGTGGAAAAAGTTTCATGGCCGACTGTAAAGCGATCTATTTTCTCTCCGGTTATTCCAAACAGTGTGAATTAAAACAGTCTGAAACGGGTTCGTATTTGTTTCGTTTGGTATTGGAATGTGTGCACAGTAAGGTCCACCATTTTTACTCCCTTTATATTAACTCGTGGCGTCTGCTTGCTTGCCGTCAACAAAAACTTTGGATCGATTTTTGACCCTTTTCCCGTGATCCAATCGAGCTGAAACTTGGCAAGCAGTCTCATGGCGACGATCAAAGAGATCTATCAAATTTTCTTTAAAAAAATTAATAATCAGAGTATAATTTCGAATTTTTAGAAATTTTATTGGTTTTTTCAAATTGGAATCATTAAAAAAAA
Organism: Agrypnia vestita; assembly: GCA_016648135.1. Lineage (NCBI taxonomy): Eukaryota > Metazoa > Arthropoda > Insecta > Trichoptera > Phryganeidae > Agrypnia > Agrypnia vestita. The sequence goes on along the minus strand of JADDOH010000079.1, from coordinate 312,250 downwards.
TTGATTACTAGCTTAGCTGCCCGATAACGTCGCGGAATATTTTCTAAATATGAATTACTCCGTCGGTATACATAATAGGTACTTCACTACGATTGTGAAAATCTAAATTGACTGACAAATGTTTTTAGAATTCAATCTTCAAAGCATGAAGTGTCTTATCAAAGCTCAAAACATCTGACATTTTAGAAATATATTAAATTACTGTAAGTTTAGTGTTATGTTATATGTTTTAATTCGTCTTTAATTGTTGTTATATTTTACAAAGAAAGGCAGTATAATAAAAACTTGGTTTTTACGGGTTGCTTTTTTTGAAAGCCACTTGCATTAGTGTGAGTTTACAAAAACTCGTGACAGTATTTTTTTGAATAGGTACCTTAATGATAGACGCAAAAAATAAACGTAAATTGTATTTTATTTTCTAAACCTAAAATAAACGTAGGTACACGTTTATTATTAAATTATTGCATTATTAATTACATTATAAATTATACATTATGAACTAGTACATTATTAAAAAAAAACTCTCGATATTGGAATGCGTGCACAGTAAGTTCCGTCATTTTATGAAAGCCACTTGCTTAAGTGTGACAGTATTTTTTGAATAGGTACCTTAATGATAGACGCAAAAAATAAATGTAAATTGTATTTTATTTTCTAAACCCAAAATAAGCATAGTGACATACACGTATTATTAAAAAAAACTCTCATTCCGTTTTCAAAATTAATGTGATTACAAAATTGTTAATAAATAAAATGAAAACATTGATTTTATGCTTTTTATAATAAAATATTTTAAAATTGTTTTTTTTTTAATTTATATTTTTTTATATATTTCGGTTTAATGAAAATTAAAAGTAATAAGTGCATCCATTACTATATCGCATATGTCATTCGTTTCAATCATTAATCAAAATATACAATTCTCTACGTAACAATGTTCGTCACTAACGCTATCAGATGACTCTAATAATATTGTGGTATAATGTAATAATGAGTTGTAAGAAGCAAAAATATGATAATTCTCTTTTTAATAATGTCCACTACTAACGTCATCAAGACGCTACTCTAGATAGCAATGTTCTCACAGCCTTAACTGGCTGCCGAAATATAAAATAAATGTAAATCATTTTTGACGGATTAAAGCTAGCTTAAAATAATATATAAGCAGGTATAATTGTGGTTAAATGGTTTTAAAATTTTATAAATAATTTTAAATAATAACAAACTATTGTCTTCTGTATTGGACACCGAATCCTCATCAAAATTTATATTAAATTGTCAATTTAAAATAAGTCTGTAATCACCATATTTTGAACTTGTAGTCACCGTATCTTTAAATAAGAAATATTAATCAAAGAAACAACCACTCCGCGAGACCGTCAGTGTGATACTGAAGTGGCCAATTGAGTAGCTTTAAAAAATAATACAACTACACAATTTAATTGTTACAGAGGGTATCACTCACACTAATGCAAGTGGCTTTCATAAAGTGAACGGACGCTACATGGGATATTTAATTTGGTTCAGTATACAAAATCACAAAGTATCCTCTTATTAAATAAATATAAGGGGTGTTTTTTCAGATTTATAGAACTTTAAAATGAAATCAATAACATTAAAATCGCGGTAACAGCCATAGCATTTGTTTTATTGGAAAGATAATTTGATGCCGTTAGTCTTTAAATATGTTTACGAAACCACGATTTTCGAAATAAATTTGCACAATTTCCAAGCGTTGTTTAGCTATTCATATTATTTTTTAAACATAAATATTTTTTTAATTTTTGTCTTTTTAATTATGAACTCCAAATTAAACAATCATTATTGGCCAGTGTATTTTTAAAAATTAATTAATTAATATATAGATCAAAATTATAAAATATGATTGAAAAATACAATAATAATATATTTATAAAACAATTAGAACATTAAAACAAACAACCATATTAAAAAATTCAATAACAAGTCCCTAGAGAGCAATTTTATGCTGGTACACCTACAGGTAAGGAAACATTAAGAAGAAAAATAAAATAAAATTGTGTACACATATTAACTATTGACAGATCGATTTGTTGAACAGTTTATCTCCTCCCCATCACAAGTCTTTTCAGTTGGTACAAAATAGTATCATATTTAGTTTCTTTATGTTATTGTAAATTCCATTATAATTTTCGAATGCAGTATATTGGAATCCATGTCTTTCTCTTCTTCTTCTATTCCCCTTATCCTATTGAGTCGGGGACCCTGCACCGTATAAATGGTTTCAACTTTTCCTGTCTTGGGCTTCACTCTCAATGTCAGCCCAATTAGGTTGCAGCCTCGCTTTGCGGCAGTCCTCCAATTTTTTCCGCCAGCTCCTCCTACGACGGCCTCTTGATTTATTTTATATATGAAAGATATGTCCCAGCCACCGTACCTGTGATTTCTCGATAAACGTCAATAAGGGTTCTACTTCGAGACACTGTCTTATTTGAGTATTTCTGATTCTGTCCTTTCTGGTAATTCCTACTATTCGTAGTTGAAATTCCATCTCAGTGTCTTGTAGCCTTGAACGGGTTCTTTCTGGATACAGTGTCTTTTTCAAAATATTCTGCCATCTTGAGAAATATGTACATACTCGACGCAGAAAAATATCAAAGATGGTTATGATTTTATCTTCTTATCTTATTTATCTGGTACATTGGTTTAAATATCTTTATTTTAATCTATTATTAAATTGTTAAAGGTTTCTAATTATGTTTCCTTTTGCTTGTACTAATCATTGTTTATACATATTGTTCATTTTATATTGTTCCCTTATCTTAAATATGTTTTACTTAGGTAAATTATACTTTTTTAATTATTTACTGTAAAACGCGTTTAATGTAAGGTATATAAAAATCCTTTTAATTTTTCTTGTACTGTAAAACCCACTAGTGCGTTGATTAATAAATAATAAATAATGAACACTTGAAAATAATCTCTAGGTCTCCCTTCCTATACGGAGCGCTTCAGTGGCCGCCATTTTAAAACTCCGGACATGAATTACAATTCTGAACTTGTTACTGTCAAACCCATTTTGCAATAATTCCCCGCACAGACGGCGCGCTGTCGTGCCCGCTCCAGATCGCTTTGCTCTGCCCAGCATCCGCGTCACGGGCGAGCGTCTGATCTCCGCGGCCCGTTGACAGGACCGGATTTAAAACTCGCACGATCGCCGCCACCTCTGGCCGTCAGGAGTAGCGAGGGAAAAACTACACTTCAAAATGAAGACTACAACACACACACGTTCACCAGTTTGAAGACTGCAAAGCGAACGCTACAATTGTAGTAAAAACTACTTGAAGTGAAGTAATTGTAGTACTACGAAATGAAGTGAAATAAAGAAGTAATTGTAGTATTAATGAAGTGAAGTAACGAAATGAAGTAATTGTAGTATTGATGAAGTGAAGTGTAATGAAATGAAGTAATGAAGTAATGTTGTACTGGTGAAGTAAATATTTTTTTCCCAAATAAAAATTTGGCGAGCTAAAAAAAGAAAAAAAGGTCGCCAGCCAGATCAGATTTCTTCATTCGATCCCATAATTTTTCAAAGCATGGGGGGGGGGGGGGTTGTTACAGTTTCCAGAGATTTCTTCATATATCTACATCAACTTCCCAAAAATTTCACGTAAAAAATGCACTATTTAAAGTATGTTTCTCATACTTTCGATAACTTTGAAGTGTATGTACTTTGTAGTGTTCGCTTTGAAATGAAGTGTACTATTTAAAGTTTATACTTTCAATAACTTTGGTGTTTGTAGTTTGTAGTGTGCACTACATTTCAAAACGTGCGAAGTGTGCACTTCAATATAATGTAGTACTACATTGTAGTAGTGAGTACAGAGCGGAACCATCACAGTCAGGAGCGCTTAGGCTTAGAGGAGCGTGCCCAGTTCTGGCACGCACTCGCGTTTCAGAAGGGGCCGCTCTCGGCGATTCTCGTTAAGGGTAGTTAATTTAAATGATAGTCGTTTAAAATAATTTCCGCCGAGTAGAAATTAATTGCAGTTTAAAATTATTTTAACGAAGTATAAATAGCAGTTTGAAGCTGTAATCTCGCCGGCCGACTCCGTTTTTACTCATTTAAAAATACCGATGTAATCGTATAAATAAACACTAAGCATTACTCTTAGTTTTAATGGAACTAAAATCGTATCGCGTTTTCCTTTACTTTAGTAAATTGAGGCGTCCTGTACTGGCCTCGTAATGGTACAAACACGGTTCGTAGGTACATCACGTTTGCGCACTAATGTTGAATATTTCTATACTACATGTTGCTGTTTTGGTTACCCTTTAGTAAGATACCTACTTGGTTTAAATAAATAATATATTATTATATTTTTAATATTTAAAGCATTAACTTTGTAGTTAGACATAACATAGATCGTTTGTTAAATTAATATAAACCACTAGCAGATTTTAGGTCTACCGGTTTCAAGACGTACCCGTCTCTTCGCCAGGACCAACACTACACTAATAAGTTCACAACACTATACACATAACCTCTCACTATCTCTCCCTCGTAGATTCCTGATCGTTCTGTAGGCAAGTTAGTGCATGCTAGTCTTTGACAAGATTAACACGCATTTGACATATTTTGGTGAAAGGTTAACAATACTGTGGTTGTGGTTTATAGTGTTGTGAACATAGTAGTGTAGTGTTGGCTCCGACGAAGAGACGGGTACGTCTCGAAACCGGTAGACCTAAAATCTGGTAGTGGTTTATACTAATTTAACTAACAGTATGTTAATATATTATTAATTTTAATTAAACAACTTCGTATTAACCACTTAACTAGTAACTCTACGTCTACCGGTTTCGACATCACTGTATCACGCATTTAATATTTTTTAAATTTTGTACTACACAAAAAATATTTGAGTAATTTATTATTACTTACTGTAGTTTCGAGAGGAGCAGTCCCTGTCGTCATCAGATTAATAAGAGGGTTTGAACCTCTTGAAATTATAATAGTAATAAATAATTCAAATATTGTGTGTGGTGTAGTACACAGTCTAATATAAAATATTTTAAATTAAAACGTTCCATCACAAAGTAACTGCCATTTTAGTATTCAAGTGGTCCGGCGTTTGGCCCCTTCACGGTAGACCAAAAACTTATTTTTTAGTAAATAAAAATATATTTACACTACATCTTAAGGCTAATTAATAAATAATTCACGTGAAATTTTTTTTTCCGCTAAAGGAGTAATTCTTGTTTTCAGCTTAGTTCTATTATTATAGTAAAAGGGCTTAGATTAGTTTGAAAAAAGTATATAAATATTCATATATTGTATTTGTTATATATACCTATCTTCCGAGTTCCCTTCTCTATTTATGATAATAAGGGTACACACACGCATAATTTCTTCAAAATTAATATTGAGACAAACATAAATAACTAACTAACCATCACCCAGGGGTAGGAAGAGAGGATATAATGCGATATTCTTCTATCTTGGTACACCACTTTTGATTCGGCTACATTCAGACAACTTTTCATGCAAGCTCTTCGGTTGTAGAGACTTTTAACAAGGCCATCCTCCAATACTTGTAGTATCTGATAATGCAGGTCTTTCGCGGACACCCTCTATTCCTGTTACCTTCAACACTCGCCGTATATATTTTCTTAGCCATTCTTTCCTAGCTCATACGTTTTACACAACCAAACCTTCTCAGCACTCCTTTCTTTATTCTGTCTATCACACTGCAGCCAGCATTACAGTTATCTGAAATAGTTATAAAACTTTGTGAAGGTATTAATTACATTGAAATCTCGTTGATTTGAAATATTTCCAAATAACGCGAGGAAAGAGATATGTAATTGTATCAAATCCCTTATAAAGACTATTCCAAATAATCTTCGGAGAGAATTACGATATAGTTTTAAAAAATGGCATTCCGTGAGAAATGTAATAATAGAACAAGACATCTAAAGCTTTAAATCTCGCAAAGAGAGAGATGTGATTTAGCTTTTGTCCCACGTTGAGAGAGATTTGAAGAAGCTTCAAAACATAAAACGCTTTACTCGTATATCCAATAAAAATGTTCAGAAGCCCATCACTCAATTTGAGAGATGTGTGAATTAGCTTAAAACATCATACGGAGATGGATGGAAAAAATTCATATCCCATAAATCGAAATGTAAAATGAGCGATTCCTTTAATTCATTGTTTCGAAAACATAATATCTTTAGCAAAACAAAATTAAGAACAAACGATAATTTGTCCGTTTCTTCGTAAACATTAATTGAATTGTTTTGCGTTCAAAGACAATCAGTATTTTTTTAAATAAAAGCCATCTCAAATGCTAATTGATCATTAGAAAGACCGTGTTTTATTTCTTATTTAAAATAAATGGGTGTAACATAATCTCCCCCAAATCTCATTACGCTCTCGCAACTCGATGTGATCGGAAAACAATTATAATTAGGTATAAAAAAGTAAATTGATTTCAATAAATAAGTTACATTTAAGAAAAAATCTGTACACAGTGTAGTGTTTATTTGCTTCTTGTTTTGCAAGGTAAAACAAACAATACATTTAACTGTACAGTTCTTAACTTTTTCGATTTCAGGTGACAATTTCTTATTATATTCTTTTTCTTTTTATAACCATTTTATCTTTCTTTTTATAAAAGTATATCTTTATCAACTTTCCCAAGTATTCTTGTTATATTTCGTATGCTTTGTTCTTTTTATAAATCCTACTCCAAACACAAATAAAAATATTCATATTATTTACTGTGTCCAAGATTTGCCTTGGTTGTATTTATAATTTTTATATTTGAGCCCTTGCCCGGAATAACGTTGTATCCAACAATACTCTCATTCCGAGAAAAATTGAAAAAATAAAACCAGTTACAATTTATTACATTTTATATTTTAAATATAACAAACATATAATTCTTAACTAATCTCAATATAAAAAAGGGAAAAAAGGCAATTAAATTTGAATCTCTTGTAAAAAAACATGCTGAATCAGTGGAAAAACGTTGTATATGAAATTTTCACAAACAACGTTATTCCGCAAAACGTTTTTTATTTATTCTGCTTTACTTAATAATGCTTTTTAAAAGCAGCATGCTCATCTAACATGAAATCACAAATGTCATCGAGGTCCTTGAGCTTAGCAGCCTTATTGACGGTGGATTGGAATTCATTAAAGTTAGTTCCAGGCTCCCTAACTGCATGATTTTTTTCCATACGGTAGCTAATCTTCTCCTTCTTCCATAAAGAGTTGGTAGAAGGCTACAGGAGGTCCATGATTCTAATTCTTTGTGGAAGGTTCTGGCTCTGATTGTGATGGGATCACAGTAGGTAAAGAGCTTTTACGGAACGATAAGTCTCTCGTACATACTACCTATTACCTATCTCCGTCTGTTTGTTGAATATGGCGTCGGACATTCAATTTCTCATGATTACTTTTTTTATTGTAATTCAGTAACCTGAATTCTGATTGAATATTTGTATGATATAAAAATGGAGAAAACATCCCGGATTTAAACATTTTTGGTTCAAACTCGACCCTACGAAAAAGAACGAGGAATTAAATAATCTTTTTGTATTGGTATTATTTTAAGTTACGATTTAAAGAGCACTATGATGCCAGCATTATTATCAAAAAGCATTTCAAATATCAATATGGATAAATCAATTGAGTAAAATCGGTTAACGTTCGACAAAATAATATTGTCACATATGAAATTACAATATCAATCAGAACTGCCAAATCGTATACAATGTTATTCCACAAACATGTTCCGGCGGGTCAATTGCAGGTTTGATAATATTTTTTCTGGATAAACACTCTTTTCCTGCATCCTTCAACTAATTGGCTTTGATATCTTTCCAGTTTAAAACATTAGATGTTCGTTTTCTCCCTTTATTCATGTGAATTAAACCACGCTCCACGATATTGACGCGCGGCGACGCCATTTTGAGAAACATTGTACAACGTTATTCCACAAACCAATAACTTTAAAATGCAGCCAGAAGCCTAAATATTTTTTTCTTGACATATTATCTACCTTAAACAATGCATAATAACATACCCAACATAACTGCATCAATAACTCAAAATTGACATTTGTGTTGGATACAACGTTATTCCGGGCAAGGGCTCATTTATAAAACATGAATTCGTATATTAAAAAAGAAATTTATCTTATTGTATCATTTTAGCGTAGACACAAAAATATTACGAAAATTCAAAAAGAATGTAGAATATTTTACGTTCTATTTGATAAAGAAGAAATATTTTTTACACATATATTTTTAGAAATATATAATAAACAAAGCTCCGTTCGGATCTTGAATTTTGATTGTATTTTTGATTGACTTGCGATGACGAGTATCATAGAAGACTGCCAGAAACCAACACATATTCTGTAAGGTAACACAGGGTTTAGTATCTACCTTTTTATTTTGTGTATTAAAAATTAATGTAGATATTTCGTTCTGATGTCGATTAGTGGAAATATTGGATATATCAGCATAGTTCACTGATGAAAGTGGGTAAAATAGTACTGATGACAACGAAAGGAGCAGTGGTTTGAGCAACTTGAAGATCCTCCAACTCATCCTAGTACCACGGGATATAGGATCAGCCGTGTGGATCCGAATTGAACTTTAGAGATGCCAAAACAGGCCTGCCGGTTTTTGTAACCTTAGTAGCATCTTTAAAGAAGACTGATACCAATATTTGTAATGAATTGAATAAACCTTGTACATAGATAGCAAAAATTATTCACAGAGAAGTTGGCCAGTGTGATAAGTATGTGTTAATTTATCACTCTGACCAGCCATTATACATAATGCGTATGTAAATAATATTATCCGTGCAATATATTCTAATAATCTAACTTAATTTTGGCCTCCAGACTTGCATTGTTGTATATTGTTAAATTCAATACGTGATATATTTTAACAACAATAAAATGTATTTACTATATTTTAATATTTTACTATGTTTAATTTATTCAGACTACAATCTTCGACATCACTGCAGTAGCCACGTTGTACAGTATAACGAAGAGTTATATAACGTTATGAACAGAGCCCGGCAATGGCCAGTCAGAATGGTAAGAAAACACATATTCATCACTCTACCTGACATTTTTAGGCATTAAAGACAATGTTCGTTCAATATTAATAATACCTAATTATTTACTTGGTCTTTCATTTATGCATGCACTGCAGCTAGATTTGCTAGCTAGCTAGCAAAAGATATTCAAATATTCCGTTAACTAAAGAATTTTGTTGGCTCACTGATTATAATTTATAACAGTGCTTAAATAAACAATTTTGGAACATTAATTACAATAATGGAATAGTAATTAATCTACTTAGCATAGAATGAAATGCTGATAATTTTTGAGAATACGGATGATTAGAAGAATTGTGAATAACTAACTATGTCTATGCGTAAATTGTATGCACTCCACAACAAAGTGCATACAATTTACGCCCTAGAAAGCAGCACCTAATCAGTCCGACCTCCACCTCTACAGGTAAAGGTCGTCCTCCTGATGACGTTGGATAAGTATCCAACGAAACGTCGAGATTCGCTTCTCGATAATACATAAAGTGCGTATAAAATATCCGAAATTTAATTTAATTTAAATATGTCTAACGACCGTAATAACAACCTTAACTCTTTAATACATTTTTATTAATTAAATCGAATTTGTATTTGTAAAATTTTTATGGATACTAAATTTTTTGAAGAGATTTAGGTTAGTTACTTTTTAAAATAAATTAAATAGAGTTTATTGTTGAGCTGCATTTTTGAGAGTATTTTAAAAGATTATTATGCCAACTTTTCATATTATTAAAAATTGTTAAATAAAATTTATAAATGATGATCATTAAGTATGTGGCCTAAAACAACGTTGCGAATACTTACTGTCCTCCCCTATTCAGTAGTTCCGCGGCCTGACGATGGCTTTGTTTTAAGTAATTGGATTTTACGAGGGTAGAGTGGGGCGATTCAGGATCCCGGGTTAAAACGTGCCTGTGTATGAAGGCTTTGTTTTTGAATTTAACATGTGATGTCGCCTACGATATTGAATACATTTTAATAATGAGAAAAAGCTCAGTTTATTTTGAAAACGAGACATGTTTTAAATTTTGGTTTGATATTTGATGAAACAAAGGACGTATTTAAAAAGATAAGAAAAATTGCTCCTGCCTTGAAAATTAAAAACCACTTTCAGAAGTCTATTTTTTTAACATCATGTAAAACTCTTTTATGTATTTTATGCCAAATAGTCTGATTGTATAATTGTGCATGGGCATAATTAAATAGTAATTTAGTGAAAAATGTGGCAAAAATATAGGCGATCGCGTGTCAAGATTTCACATAATTTATACAGAAATTACTCATTTCCCTTTATCTTTCACGATTACTACCACTAGAATGTGTCATATTTTGTAGAGTTTCGTAATTTTTTTCATGATTTCTATCTGTAAACTTAACAACTGGTTAACGGGAAGAGTAAATATCTTGTTATATGGAAATTTACGTTATATCTAAACTTAAAATGAAAAAGAATTAAGTAGTAGTGTGGCGTCCTTAGTCTGAATGTGTTACATATTCTAATATGCCAATCGATTCAAGGAGTAATGTCCTTCCAAGGCAAATGCGTATTATTGACATTAATTTAACGAGTGTCACTTTCTTGTTCATATTCAATGGTCATAAGTGTCGTAGTAATTGTATTTACAAATATGTACAACGATAAACAAACAATGACTTATTAATTTTAATAAACCAAAAACTTTATATAAAACCAAATTAATTAATCAATTACAAAAACATGCAGAAAAATCAAATCCACGAAAAAATTTGGCTGCTACCGGGATTCAAACCACGGATCTCCTTCTATCCGGGGCAGGCGCGTTATCCAATTACGCTATAGCAGCCTTGTAAATTTTCGTGAATATATCGACCTTATCTGTAAGTCTCATTTATTAATTGATTAACATATATTATCAATTTTTAGAGCTATCTACTTTTTCTGGTAGATACGGTAGGCACAAAATACATTGGGTAACTCCCCCTAGGGGACGTGGGAATTAACCGTTTAATTCTTTTTATTTTATTTTTAAACACATTTTGGACAACATACATATATTGTATTCAAGAACACATTCTTATTGTGAAGTTGCAATTTTTTCAGAAAAAATTTCTGTGAAATTTTAAAACCAAATTAATAAATCTATTAGAAAGACACTTTATGTGTACCGGTTTCGATACTACTGTATCTATATCAGGAGGGACGTATACTGTATGAGTCCATCTTGGCAAAGATACAGTGGTATCGAAGCCGGTTGAAGTTACTCCAGGTGGTTTATACAAATTTTAATTTAAGTTAACTAGTTAATTAAAAATAATAATTATGTCCAACCACAAAGTTAACTCTAGAAACATCAAACATAAAAAACAACTTATTTATAATTCCTAAAGCAGGTATATGTACTTACTAACGTTTGATTTGTCCTAACTGTAAACATTTTTTCATTATTTTTTCTACTATTAGTTCAGAAAATGGACCTTATGTGATTTAAAATAAGCGCATTATATAATTCATTCCATTTATAATACAATTTCAAAATACAAATATTCCTAAAAAATATACAATACGTAAATAGAGATATTGACCACTTTATAGAAAAAAGACAGATAAAATTGTACTATTGATAAAAACAATATCAATTTTGTAGAGTTTCATAATGATCTTTGCTAATGATAATTTTTAAATTAAGCACTATTATAACTCAAGTAGATTGATAACAGTGTTTAATTAGCATAATGTTCTTAACCAAGATTAAAAAAATTCTTCATTCGCAATAAATGTAACTATTTTAAATACAAACCAAACAAAAATGAACTAACTGATTTCTAAAATAACAGATAGATATAATTTTCCTTATTCTAGTTAACTGCTTTACATATTTTATATTAAATATAAATATTTTGCATACTTTTATGATAAAATATAAATTTAAATAAATGTCGTCTCTTTAAGACTGACAACAACTGACAAGACTAACAACTGTTAAACGACAGCGTCATAAATTATTTGTTTTATTTTATTTAGCATTTTTACTCACAATTACATATAGTTCAAAAGCGATCGTAAATATTTTGATCATCATCATCTCTCTTGGAACTTCAACCCTTGGTGGGTCTTGCTTTTTTTGATTTTGCGAATTAATCACATTTCAATGCATTCATCACATTTCACCATAACTATGCAACCAGATAGACAGGACGAAAAATGAGAATACCAATCACTAACAACGTGTATGGCAAAAGAAAAAGAGATTATATTCTGCCAAGAATCTTTAATAAATTAGATAAAAAATTCTTTGAGATGATGCAAGACAAAAAAATTACATTGGATTCAAAAAAATACAAGCTAAAAGAATATATATTAAAGCTGTGTACCTATTCTTACATTAATTTATAATTACATATCATGTATTACTTGTAAAAAAACATGCAACACTCGACAATGACCTACACTGGATAATATTTATTTATTTATTTATTTCAACGGTTACAAAGCCTATTACAGTAATTTGATGTTGTACTGATTACCTTATAATATAAAATGAGAGTAAGTAAAAGTAAGCATAAGATAATAAAGATAAAATATGTAGAATACAGAGTTAATATAAAATAACATAATAATGTCAAAAGTAAGCATAAAATAACAGAGATAAAAAAAAATAATAATTACAGAGTAAATATACAATAACAAAAGTATTAAGAAGAAGTAATATATATTCAATAGTATAAAAAAGTTAACAAATGAGAATTAATTACAATTTATGAAATTATGTAGCAACAGAGTTAGAAACTAAAATGGACTGCATTATTTCTCTAAGAAGTAATTTTATGTTACACAAAATACATCTTATAATATAAAGTGACAAAGTAATTTATGATATAAAATAATTTATAATATAAATTGAGAAAGTAAATAAAAGTAAGTATAAGATAACAAAGATAAAAGATATAAAATACAGAGTAAATATAAAAAGCGTAATAGTGACAAAAGTCAGAATAAAATAACAAAAATATAAAATTTAAATACAGAGTAAATATGACCTACTATCTTCATTATAAAATAAAAATTATTGTCAAATATTGAAGGCAACCATGCCGTAAAACTGCTGTGCAGTTTGGCATATGTATAATGTAATAAATATCAAAAAATTAATAATTATATATATTAAAAAAAAAACATTCCGGGTTTCTATAATGAATAAATTTTTGATATTGCGACTTAATCACATTTCAAGTACACCGAGGTTCTGTAATGAATAAATTTTTGATATTGCGATTTAATCACATTTCAAGTACACCGAGGTTCTGTAATGAATAAATTTTTGATATTGCGACTTAATCACATTTCAAGTACACCAACGTTCTGTAATGAATAAATTTTTGATATTGCGATTTAATCACATTTCAAGTATACCGAGGTTCTATAATGAATAAATTTTTATATTGCGACTTAATCACATTTCAAGTACACCGAGGTTCTGTAATGAATAAATTTTTGATATTGCGATTTAATCACATTTCAAGTATACCGAGGTTCTATAATGAATAAAATAATACCACCAGCGACGTGAAATAATGTCACCACGAGGCAATATGATCCCGAGTCATCCCCGAGGAGCGCAGGGTCGTGTTAAAGTAGACAAGTTCTCAACCCCTTTCTGTTTACCAGAATGTTCTACGCCACCTAAATCGATGCCATACAACCCCCAGAGACAATAGCGTGTTTACTTGCACACCCGATATTAATGAGAAAAAAATCTATAACTTATATGAAAGGGCAGTAAAATAAAACCGCGTTGGAGAATTAAGACGCGGAAATAAACAAAATAATATGATCGTATCGATATTATTAATTTATGCGCGCAATTACGAAAATCAGTATGCACCAAAACATTAAATTGCCGCCGTATGGATAAGGTAAATAAATTTTTGGTGCTACTTTTTTACGCATTAAGATTTTTTATATCATAAAAATATATCGTATACACCGCGTCGCTTTAAAGTATATGGTAATTTATACATCGCATGTTGTAATAAATATAAAATATGTATTGTAGAGCCATTGTTTTCATAAATTTGCTTCGCCATTGAATGGAAATCTTTATGAATATATTCATAGTTTTAAGTTCACAAATATTATTAAATCCTATGTTTTTTATTATTAAATTGTACTTTTCTAGTGAAATAATTCTGATTTACCTATTTACATCACGCTGGGGATGGTAGATACACCTGAAGGATAAAATGCTACCCTCCTTTGTACTGTCAGATAACTGACGTGCATATATTCGTCATCGTTTGAATATTTTTTAACATCATCATTGACATCTATCGATACTTATTTAGCAAAAATAATAGTTAAAGATTATTATCATCTGATAATAATCTCTAACTAGCAATTAAGCAATCAGCTGTCGCCGATTGCTTGCTGATAGGCCCTGCGGGCGGTTGTCTAGGCCGCTGCGCGGCTATTGATGGCCGTTACACGGCCATTTCTATTTGATTGTTGTTTGGCAGTGTGGTGACAGGACAGACAAGAGAAAGCTATGGTAGCCGCTTTGCGACTGGTAGTGACCGCTGCGCGACCGACGAACAATTTTTTTTCGTATTTCTCAATACAAAACAATCACATTTTAAAAATATATTATATCAAATTTATAGAAAGATCTATAAAATACAATTTATTTGTAAAACAATAATGGAAAGTCGCACAATATTGATATACTAATTTTGCATTTTTTATTTTTGGGTACAACTTTTCTATAATGACATATTTGTTTTTTATGCCATGTTAATCAAACTATTAATGCTCTGGAAAATATAAAATAAAATAAAGGAAATAAAGATAAACGACGTCCGGAAAACGACTTCGGAATGCGACATGAAATACATGGATATGACAGTAAGCCAGTTGGCCTTTCCATAAAATAAATTCTGCAAGTTGATTTAAACTGGAATATAACATTTTTAAAACTAAAAATAACTTTTTAAAGAGATAAACAGTGTAAAGAGAAAACGTAAATATTCCCAGTGTTTGACATATGCCGCGCATGCCCAATTGCTCAATGAGAGCTAGATTGACCAGTACCAAAAAAATACACATGTGGCGAGATTCACAAACAACACGTTAACTAATTTATAATATATTATAAATTAGTTAACCTGTATATATTTTAAATCCGTTATTTTTATAAGAGACCAGTAGATAATATTTTAAAATACTTCATTAAGTACTTCTTGCTACATTATACGATTTTTACATTTGTTTTTTTAAGCTGGAAATGGAAACACGTACAATACTAACACCATTTGTAGCGCATTCATATTATAAGAAGATTCTCGAGTCACCAACACACGTCTTGCATTTTCCGAGCTAATTCTTACCTTATTCGTACATTCTATACTCTCAAACCACCAGATATATGTTCTAATCATCTTTAGATTAATCTGGTTAACGATTGAGACATGAAGTGAAAAATAATTGTAAATTATAAGAAACTATACCACGCTTATATTAGCTTCACCTGTTTATCTAGACGTATCGTATAATAGATATTTCACCCGCTTCCCGATGTCCAAGCGAGCTGAAATGCGTACATGATAATACACGATGATAGTACACGAATCATTTTACTAATTAATCGAAGTTTAATATGGGAAATTACTTAATGAGCTCGCCAAAAAAAGATGGCCCTAGCTTCTTACCGAAGTGATTTTGTATGAAATTATATACTTTACAAGCGACCGAGCGGTTCAGCAAGAAGCAAGAAAAAAAGATGACCGGCGCCGTAGGTATGAGCAGAAAATCGATTACAAGATTCGTTAAAACTAAAAAGTAGAAAATTTTTATCTGCAGGGTTATTTGTAAAACATTAATAACATCGCAGGACTATATTCCTGCCTTGATTATGAGTCGAAAATGTTCATTTTCGACTCATAATTAAGGCAGGAATATAGTCCCGCAAGGTTTTTAATGTTTTCCAAATAACCCTGTAAAACATAAAAAAACATGTTTATTTAAATGTAGGTAGGTATTACTTAAAAGTAATAAAATAATAATAAAATTTGGTCCAAATTTTTTTGCCAAACTAAAAAAATAAGCCTGGACGCTTTTTCTCCATCTATACCAAAATCGTAAGCGCCCACCTTTTGTTTGGAGAATGAATCAAATTTTTTTTGGCCGAGAATTTATTTTTTATGTTTTGGTACATTTAAATATATAAACATGTTATTTTATATTTTTTCATGTAATAGAATTGATTAAAATAATGAAGAATCGGAAACATAGTTTGGTATAATATAACAAAATATAAATTACATTACGAGGCTTAGAAAAATTATAAGGGCTCATAAAGACGAAGCTATTTATATGAGAAATATGTATGGAAGTCTTATACACGATAGCCCAGGGCTTACAACCTGTATCAACTAGCTTAAGTGATCAATCTACATAATGCAACCATTAATTCAATCGTGAAAACATCTACACATTTTCAATTTTTGAAAGTTCTATATGTATTCAAATCTGAGAATCTTTCTTTTATTTGTACAAGAGATATCTGTAGTCCTTCTCGTGAAATAGTATACATAGATTTTTCAGCTGTACTGATGCATATATATTTTTAAAATGGGATATTAAGCAATATTCTTTTTAATGTATGTATTTTTTAAGAATACGCGTATAAAAATATTGATTTAATATAACACACTCAAACCAAGAACCTTCATTATTTGACCACTCCCCGAATTCCCGGAAACAGGTAGGTACTAAAGTTATAACGGAAGTTCAGAAACATTTTGGAAAAACGGCAATAGAAACAAATGTATGAAAATACGCGATGTGCCATTAGGTACTGTAATCCGATTATTAATTATTTTGGGTTAAATTAAGAAGTAAACTGAATTATTGGTGGAAAATTCTACATTTTTTCATTCACTATTTATTTATACTTTATATTCTTTTTATATTTTTGTTATTATGTTATGGCGGCCCTCGTAGCCCAGTGGGAATAACCTAGCTTCGCATTCGGGTTCGATTCCCGCTGAGATCACAATAAATCTACGTGATTTACTCAAGCCTGGGTTTCTTGTGGTGTGTTTCGTTTCTGTTATTGGGCCTCTTGGCCTTTTGAAGCGTAAAAATATAAAATATATAATTATATATATATATATAGATATATATATAAGTGATATACCTCTAATATTAAAAATAAAAATACACTTTTCATTCTATGGGATTAATTTAAACAAATATCTCCATAGCACTTATATCTCCGCAAATATCTCCGTAGCAAAAAAAGTTTTTGTTTTCATTATCATTAAAATTACGATTTATTGTTTATTCTCCAATACATAAAATAAAATATAGCATTATTTGAATAGTAAAACTTTAATAACAAAAGGACAAGACAAATCAAATCAAATCAACTGACTTTTTTGTGATGGTCTTAACGTGTCACAGTCCCTTGGTTGGGGCAAATTGTTCCATGGACAAATTGCGTTCACTGAGAAGAATCCATCATATCGGTGTTTGGAATGCAGTGGGATAGTGAGTAATGGTGTTTTGAGTGAGGGTCTCGTATGGGTACTGAAACGACAGTCTTGACAGCAGATCTTTGGAGAGGGGAGGTCAATCCGAGGGTACACTGGAATATTGTGATTGAACATAAGATATAATGGAATAAAAGTGGCATAATGTGTGACCAGTTGATAACATTGACAGGTAGGGAGAATAGATGAGTAGATGAGGAATGTATGTGTTGTGTGTTAAATGATGAAAGCGGTCTCCAGTGATTGGTTTTATTATTTACAAGTCCCACACATTTATTAACTTATTATTGATTTGGTTATTTACCCTGTCTCTAGTGTAGAGGATGAATAGTAACGTGTAGACTCCATGTTGATGATAATGATGGTGATAGACTCTTCTTGGGGATCTGATCGTAGATGATGTTGTAGAGGAGGTGGGTGCTTTGCTCTGCTTTGTCGTTCTGTTGTTCGTAGTCAGTTACTCAGCAATGACAATCGACAAAGCAAATCTTCAGCGGCTATCGCCAAACTAAATGATAGTCTTCAATAGCAGAGATATTTCCCAGCAAACAAAGATAGCAGTCTATAAAGCTATTGTGCTTTCCATACTACTGTATGGAATGTAAGCTTGGGTACCCTATGGAAGACACGTCAAAAGTCTGGATATGTTCCACCAACGCTTCCTTCGCCACATTCTACAGATCCACTGGAGCGACCATATATCTACATTACAGTTCTGCGTCGCTCTAAATGTCGGCCAATTGAGGATATGATCATGGAAGCGAGATTGAGATGGACGGGACACGTGCTACGCATGGGCATAGACTTCCGAAGCGAGTCTTATATGGGGAGATAGTGGGCAGGCGAGAGGCCGGAGGAGAGAAGAAAAGGTATAAAGAATGTCCGAGAATAGCAGAACCTATGTGGAGCACCTGATAACTGGGAACAGCTGGCATAAGATCGCGTGAGCTGGAGGAGAGATTGCTCTCGGGCTGATGGTGTTGCGGCGGTCAGACGAGTGAAGAATGAACAGCGAGCCGCAACCATGCGTCGACATGACCGACCAACGCAGCCTGACCACTCCATCTGTGAGGTGTGCGGGAGAGAGTGTGCCTCTCGAATAGGGCTATTTTCCCATCGAAAAGCTCATGAGAGGCGCAGAAATAACTGAGCTAGAATGGCAAGGGGATCCCCTATCACGAGGCCAGGCGACAACAATCGAGTAGAGGTGACGTCACGACGTAGATTATGATGTGCAGCGAGTCGTTATTGTAATGTTGGCGAAGGTCAGTTCTCGACGTAGATACTGATCTCCATTGGTAGCGAGGCGTTCATTGGTATAACTATGTGGGCTAATGTATATTGCATCGGAGACTGAGTGATCTTTTGTATGAGCTTTTGTATGAGCTTTGTATGGCCGAGCTTGTATACTTCTCGATTCTTTTGTCGTCTGGGAAAATCGCCTTCTCAGCGAATTGGCTCTTGACCTCGTCCGCGATTTGTAAGTGTTTTCCTCAGCGAGTTAATTCATTGAAGGAAGTCACCGCGACCTTGTAACTGTTTTAAAGTCTAATACAAAGTTCTACGCTGAATTTCAACAATGACATACTAAGGAAGAGTGTCATTTATATGAATTTGTTGAACCCTTTTGAATATACGTTACAGTCTCTCAATTGGTTTAAATATTGGTGGTTAATATTTCAATAAACATTCTTCAATCATCATCAACATGTGGCTATGATCTACATTGGTAACGAGTCTATCGTAACTGTCTATCACCACTGACTGTCTATCGTAACTGTCTGTCGCCTCAGTAAGTCCTTCACGGACACCAAGTTTTCTCGCGTCATTTTTGTATCATCGCCCCATATTCCTTGGCCGTATCCGTAATTCTTTCTAAAAATATTAAAATGAAAATAAAACTAAGCATTCTGTATGCTTAAAACATAAATATAAATTTCTTTTTAAAATAAGTAATTATTCTGGCTTCTGGCCCAGAAATTATTCTTTTTTTTTTATTTTATCTCGTCTAGTACTGTAGTTGCGAGAATCGCTTTTATATTCAAATATAAAATAATGTTTCAGCAATTAATGTATATAAAGATGTTTCCAGGGGCGTGCAGTGGGAACATCGCAGCATGACTTTTACTTTTATTTTTTTATTTATTTATTAGAGACACTAACAGGATAATAGGTACATGATACTCTGATAATAAACATTATAGTGAAGACTATGCCCATTATCCCAATTACAAGTGTCTTTGGCACGCTCTAGTAACATGTATATTTGCATTTAAGTATATTTTACATGTACATTTATGTGTATTGTATATTTAGTGTTTGAATGTAGTACGATTAGTATTTCAAAAATAATTGATTTAATGGATCTATAGGTTCAGGTCATCGTCATCATACTTAACCAATTATTTGGAAAAAATCAAAATACAACATATATTTCGTAATATTTCTATCACAATTGTTATCGAAGTATTCATACTTTGATATATCATAAAAATCTGTAGCATAAATATTTGATTTCTATTTTTTTCCAAAATATTTGTTTACAAAAAATTCATGCTTCAATGTACCCACTGAACGCGCCTGGATGTCTCACAGAGACGAAACTGTATTTTTATGGGAAAGTAGGCATATAAGTTTTTTGGGTGTACATAGGGCTTACGACCTATCGTACGGCTGGCTTAGGTTATCACTTTACACATATGCAACGTTCGCCATTTCCACCCTTGATAAAATATGTATGATATCCCTGTAACAAAAGTCTAGTTCTGTTCTGAAAAATTTGGACATACTCAAAAATATTCTGAATGTTTCAGCAGATTGCAAATTTTGAATAAGAGACTATTTCATCATACATGGCGGAGTCGGCCTACGTTGCGATGGAATGTCGAAACCACCAACTGCCTCAAATATATTACTTTCTAAAACGCTAACGTGCGAAATTAATTTAAGAGTATTAATTATTGGAGATATAATTAAGACAGTTCCGCACCGAACAGATCACCAGCAACCCAACACACCACATTTATATATTATATAGGAACGCCAAGTTTAATTACAATAATTAATTATTAATGGGGGCTGTCAGCGGTGAGCGGTGCGGTGCGGGCCTTGGTTCAGTCATTAAAGTAAGGCTTGGGTTAAAAGGTTCAGACGGAACACAGTCGGTGGCATGTGTGTTGTGAGATGATCTTAAATCTCTATCTAAAATAATTCCAAGGTATGATGCTTCGTCAATTAGGCTTCATTTGTTTCATTGTGACAAAAAAGTAACCCATAAAAACCAAGTTTTTATTATACTCGCTTTCTTTGTAAAATATAACAACAATTAAAGACGAATTAAAACATACTAGCAGGAAAGCAATCGGCTTCGCCGATTGTTTACTACTAGGCCCTGCGGGCGGCTATTGTGTTTGCTGTGTAGCAAACACAATTGTTTACCTATGCCTACGTCAGCCGCTTCGCGGCCAATTGTCTGGCAAACTTCCATTTTTGCTATTGTGGCCGCTTCGCGGCCAAATGTGTTTGCTGTGCAGCAAACACAATTGTTTACCTATGCCTATGTCAGCCGCTTCGCGGTCAATTGTATCTGTTAAATTTCCACTTTTAATTACGGGTAGTTTAGATATTATTAAGACAAAGTATTTATTCAAAATTTCTAACCGATTAATAAGTCAGAGCGGAATAAACCATAGTTCGATAGGTAGGTACCAACTCTCTTCTCTTCTCGCAGTGTTGATTACTTTTATACAACATTATAAAAAATTAATCTTTGTTTAATTTGGTTTGTTACATAAAAAAATTATTTGTTATTAAAATTTCAACAAAAAAAATATTCTCGACCGTAAAAAAAAATTCGATCCTGCCAGGATTCGAACACGGCACCTTCTGATCCGCAATCAGACGTTCATCCGCTGTGCCACATAACCCAATGGGAACCGCGTCAAAATTATTATATACAAATAAAAATCATCATCCAAATGCAGAAACGTACGACATTGCTTGAAGTAATTAATATATAGATAACATAACACTAAACTTACAGTAATTTAATATATTTCTAAAATGTCAGATGTTTTGAGCTTTGATAAGACACTTCATGTTTTGAAGATTAAATTCTAAAAACATTTGTCAGTCATTTTAGATTTTCGACACTCGTAGTGAAATACCTATTATGTATACCGACGGAGTAATTCAAATTTAGAAAATATTCCGCGACGTTATCGGGCCGCTATGCTAGTAATCAAACTTTTTTAATGATTCCAATTTGAAAAAAACAATAAAATTTCTAAAAATCTGAAATTAAACTATAATTATTAATTTTTTTTGACGAAAATTTGATAGATCTTCTTGATCGTCGCCACGAGTCTACTTGCCAAGTTTCAACTTGATTGGATCACGGGAAAAGGGTTAAAAATTGATTCAAAGTTTTTTCACCCGGCAAGCCGGCAAGCAACCAGACGCCACGAGTTAAAAGAAAGGAAGTAAAAATAGATGAATAATTAACGTAAGGTTTTGGCCGACAGGCCTATAGTTATGATTTATTTGATATATTTATACCCTTTTGCGAAATATAGTTCTAGTTTTTACATTTATTGAAATTCTCCTCTCTTCTAGATGTCGATTACTATAATGAATTACATATGAATTATCCTTATACATAAAATTATAAAGTGTATTTTAGTACATCGCATGGAGGGATACATGATCTTTCTCTTTTGTATACTATGATTTGTATTCACTCATCATCACTTTTGGCTCTACTACCCCTGGCGGATCTTGGCTTCTTCAAGTATCTTTCTTCACATCCCGGTCTTGTGCCAGCTCTTTCCAGTCCAGAATCTCCAAGACAGATATTTTTGGCCTTTCTGAACTATCAGTTTTGAATTCAGCACGGACTTCGATACTTGTTTTTCTTTCACTCACCTCCTCCACATGACCCAGCCAAAGAATTCTTCCCAATTTTATAAATTTTTTGACGCTTAGCTCCTTAAACAAAATAAAGTGCTCTTTGTTGTAATATCAGCACCGAAGTCCATCTTCTAGAGCCAGTCCAAAGATTCACCTTAAAATTTTCCATAAACGTCCAGTGCTGGTTCGATCCTCTTAGTCAGTACTAGGGAATGCAATCCCGATCCCGCGAGATCTCGAGGCATTTTACAAGATCGATCCCGAACCGAAAAATCGGACAAGATTATCGGGATTATTGGGATTGATCAGCATTTTTTATGTTTTGTATGTTTAATTGTATATGTCTATACAGCTTTTAGTAAGTACTTAAAACTTGCGTTCTTGTCACATTCAAATAATGAAAATAGCTTTGAATAATTTTTGCTGTATTTTATCAACCTAACATAGTAATAAAAACTACTACTAGTTAGTATTTTTTATTCTACTACATTGACTAATTGATGCTTGGAAAAACGCCTACAAAAACTTTAATGCAATTATTAATAATGGACATTTTATTAAAATTGCTAATATAAAAATGCAAGGCATTGTCGTTAATTGCTATTCAGCTCCATACCCAAAAAAAAAACACAAAAGTATTTGGGATCCTGATCCCTAGGGATCCCACGAGATTGGAAATTATAATCTCGAGGATCCCGAAAAGGCGATCCCGACTCGGGATTGCATTCCCTAGTCAGTACCCACGTCTCAGCTGCGTATGTAAGCACTGGTTTGTTAAGCGTTTGAACATTGATATTTTAGTGTTTCTGGATATATAATTTGTATGGATATATGAATATGATTTGTATAAAGAGAAATTTTAAGATGGAGTATCGCTGTGCCGGTGTAATGCAACTATGAATATTATTTGAATTAAAATAAATATTTTTTATACAAATAATATTATGCAGGTATTATTTCATAGCAATCGTTCTTCAAAGTAAAAACGTCAAACTGCTCTTCATGTTTCACAACTTTGCTAATTAATCAATTATTAATATAGTGTTGAATTTTTAATGTTGTATTTAATTAATATTGAAAAGGATCCGTACCACAAAAAGAGGCATTTGGATGACGTCCTGAGAGGGATTTTAAATCTGAAACATTTATCTGACGCGCCGTAGTGGCAAATTAATTATTTTTAAAATTATCCCGCGACCAACATAGGAAATGCAATATTCATCCACCAAAAACAAAAACTTTCTTTTATACGTAACAAAACTGTTGTTGCTCTAAAACAACGAGATTAGTACATACCTGCTGACTTTAAATGAAAATTAGTACATGAGATGAGGAGGGTTCTTAGTGCGGGAAAATGGTTAAATATTCAATTATATTTTCCGAAAACGAGGGGTTCTCTCATTTTAATGCATATACGAGTACATAAGCAAACGAGAAGGAAACGTAAAATTTAAAAAATATAATCATGGTATGTACGTTTTATTTAGGTAGATAAAATTACTATGCATAAATTCACCGCACATTCATTAAAAAATTATTAGCGCCTTTCAACGGTAATTAGGTATATAATTATACAAGTAAAGCTTTCGTCTACACAGGCGCACCTGTTCCAAGACAGAATCTAATTACACAGAATTATATAATTACGGTAGAATTATCTCAATAATTAGTTAAAAGTAATGCTCACGTGTTAGGTGGAGGTCGTGTGTATAATATGTGTGTTGAAAGTTGAACCCGTGTTTTTAGCAAGCAGAATCTCTGGTTTAGTGATATAATGAAAGAAAATGATTTCAATGGTCGCAGGTGAAATTCCCATTTCGTATAATTTTAATGAAATATTGTAGACCTGGATATTGTGATTTACATTCATAATAGTATTAATTAATAAAATGTTTTATAATAGTTATTAATTAATTAAATTACTTTGTATTGAGCCCTTGAAACTCTGCGTCTTCCAGTTTCGAAACCACTGTATCTTCGTCAGGACGGACGCAAAATAACTATCCATTTATCTAGCAAGCAAATCAATTTTTGCTGAGCAAATCAATTAACGCCATAAAAAAAATAAAGTATTATAATAGTATTAATAAATGGCATACTAAAAATATAATCTCGTTCTTCTTCCTTGTGTAAGAAGTCCTTCGTTCGTAATCAACCGTAGTTCCATGATCACCAATGATCTGTTGCCATCTTTTTCATTCCGTGACATTTCTAGTGCATTCTAGGAGTCTTCTGGGAAATATTGCAGTGTTTCTACTTTGTCAGCATTGTGCTTAGTACTGGTCAGCAATGCCGTGCCGAAAACAGGATATCTCCGTATCCCGTGGCAATCTTGTGTCGGAGACATGTAGTGTAGCTAGTTTTCTTGTGTGTTTGTTTCATATATTGTCGGTCCACCATCTTTGCGCAATCCGCGACGTGATTAGTTTTGAAATGCCGAATACTGTGACGTGCAACGTGACTCTTGGGGTTTCCTAGTATCTATGGCCGGTATCCAGAAAGCGCTCAGCTGATTCTGTTTTTTTGGATGGCCAAGTTTGCAAGCACTATATATATATATATATATCGATCATTCGTCAACCGACATTTCATCTGAATCACAACAGGCATCTTCAGGGTGCCTTGTTTATAAATTTCTGTCACGAGGGGCAGTGCGAACACGTCCGTTCGTATAGGAAGCTTACTACCAAGTCTACTTACTACTAAGAAGTCTGGCAAGTCAAAATCTAATTTTGGTTACTTCGGTCATTATGAATCTTAATGGTTTTTGGGAATATTGGGTATTCCTGGCCATTGTTGGTTTTATGGCGTTTGACTGACTCCTTGTGATGCGCTTTGTACTCGATGGTGTGCCTATTATGTGGATATTTACCTGTTCGGTGGTTGTATTTAATTGATTGTTTTTTGCGCGTTTTTATATTATTATTTTAACTATGAAATATAATTTTTAATATTTTTACTAAGAATCAAATCTTGTTTCTAATCTCCCTGGTGTGGTGTCATGACAAAAAATCACAAATCATCAAATATGTGAGCACACACGTTTATTTATTTAAGATTAATTCACTGTGTCATTATGAAATATGACAGTTTATTAATACATAAAATAAAAGGGAAACAAATTTAAAATTACTGGGATTTAACTATTTAAATGTTGACATAAATAAGGTAATTCGTAGTCGAGCATGACAACACATATCTATGCAGGTTTTCACCAAATAAAATGCAAGAAAAACTATTTAAATAACGAATATATTCATACATTACAAAGTACAGTCGTACACCGTTTATTAAATAAAAATAAAATAAATATATTACATAATTTAAAAAAAAAGTTTTTATTTAAATGTACTAAACAGTAAATAATATTCGAAAAATTTTTTTCTTCACTCCCCAAATAAAAGGCGGGCGCTTACGATATTGTTATAGATTACAGAATTCTGTTGTTGATGGAGGAAAAGCCCCACGCTTTTATTTGGATAACGAAAAAAAAATTGTCCCTAAATTAATTTTTTACTTTTTAATACATTTAAAGATAAGCATGTTTTTTAAAAAAAATATTGCCACCTTTTGGTGAGCTCATTCACTTATTTCCTCTATAAAATTTGATAAATTTATTATGAGGGATTAATTGATTACTAAGCGAATCTGATTGAAGTTGATTTTAGTATTGTCACCGAGATTACGTCTGTGTGCAAAATTTCAGCTTGATTGAACATTGAAAAGCGGGTGAAAAATCGATTGTAAGATTTCGTCCAGAGAGACAAATAGGTGAAACTAATATAAGAGTGGTTAAAATGTAGTTTTCCATCACTGAAAGAAAATGGTAAAACCAGTATTTTATTAGTAACCCTTTATTTTACTTATTCAAACTTATCTGACCACAAAACCAATTCTTAAATTAATATTGGAGATAGAAAATATTTCTGCTAATCGTTAGACATAATAATATTTTGATTGAAAATATAATCCTTCGAAAAACACAGTAACCGATAGGCATGATTGAATATTTATTTGACGAGTTTTATTAAAATTTGTGTTTACCAATAAACGGTATATTTTGCTTTCGATAACCTCAACAGAATCTTAGCTTATCCAATTTGAGACCCGGAATAAAATATCTCGACCCGAATAACTCGGGTTACTTTATCCCCGCATCTCAACATGCTCTCCATCGCAGAAATAAAAGAAAAATATATTTTTCATATCTATATCAGGGCCATAAATTCCACCCCGGTCCGCTTTGCTCTGCCGGGGAGGAACACCCTTATAAATTTATCATACAAATGGTCCTTGATGATTTTGACGTGGAGGCACCCGCGATGGATGCGAATCGCTGCTCGCACGCGCGCACATCACATCAGGGTGGGTGGCGAGAAAGCGTGTGCACACCAGGGGGTTCTAACTTGTATGGGAAATAATAAAGATTGTTTTTCACCGAGATCTATTTTCATTTTTTGATTGATCGCAAAATTTGTTAGGAAATTACAGGTTCATTATAAGGCATAATTGAGGCTGTGAAAGAATGGCAATCCACCGTCAACCAATGACTGTTTTGTGACCAAAATCTCCCACATCGGTCCCACTCATTCACTGTCATGTTAGAATTTTTAACTCTGGTAACAACAACTTGCTGCAATGCCACACAACATGGCAACCAGAAAACTCTATTTATTATCCGTATAGCATAAAAATATCTAAAAAAGTAAACAAAATAGCACAATAAGTATACGTACAATGAATAAATGAAATTATAATAAAATATACAGTTTAAAAAATAAATCATCTCATATTTAGTAAGCAATCATTCAAGCGTGTAATATGTGCTCTCCATAAACTAAACGTAACCGCGAAGTATTAACACAAATACACGGGCTCTGGCTTCGTTGACCCAGGAACAAAGCATACCTATGTCGAGAGGTAATCTTATAAATAAATACCACAATGTTGTTTTTGTGCTATATTGAAACTCACTATATAACATGATTAGTTATAATCAAATTAGATAGTTGGTTATTAACATGTTTTTAAATATCTTAAATTGTAAAATTTATTATGTTTTATATGTTTATCTGTATGGGACATCCGATCTGTTGATAACTATTGATAAAAAAATAAAAATACAAAGGTATTTTAGAAATTAAATACAATGCAGAAAAGGACAGATATGAAAATAAATAATTGTATATAATCAGGCCAATTAAAAATAAAATATTGAATTATATTAGGGGAAGGTCTGAAGGTTTGCCTGTACAGCGCAGGTCTAAATCATGTGCAATTCAAGATGATAATATTTTTTTCATAATTATCAAATCAAACAAAGAAAATAAGTTTATTTGTGTTTAAAAATTATATTACTTAGATAGGCACCGTTGTCTAAGGTACGTCATACTCGAAAGTCCTTGCATACTCGGTGACAGTTCATGACGTCCTGCAGACATGTTATTGCTCTGATTTATTTAAAATGTTATTTTATATAAATACAGTCTATTACTTGATGAAGAATTAACGAGAAAGGGAAACATATTTTAAAGTCTCTGGCGGAGGGCCACTTGATATTGTCATTGAACTTAAATTACTGAAATTATTATGTGCGCTGATATACCATAGTACCTGCAAACATACCTTAATCAACCGACCAGGTAGCCTGGGGTACTGAAATGTCAGTCTACATCAAATAGGTTACAACCAGCCAAACTCGCATCCTCCATTGCATTCTGACACAGCGCCCGTACAGAAAACCGACAGAATATATTGACCCGCTCTGTAAACATAAATGGTTAAATAGGAAAACATTTCAGTCTGATTGGATTGTGTTTACGAATAGCGCAAGCACCACAATTTCATGAATTAACCTCTCATTTAGGACGTAAAGAGATCTAACCTTTATAAGAATAATACATTTATACCTACTTTAATTATCTTCTAATAAATCCACGATATCAAAACTTGTATATTGATATGGAAACCGTGTATAATACCGACA
The DNA here is from genome assembly GCA_016648135.1 of Agrypnia vestita. Lineage (NCBI taxonomy): Eukaryota > Metazoa > Arthropoda > Insecta > Trichoptera > Phryganeidae > Agrypnia > Agrypnia vestita. Next base: position 283,709 of record JADDOH010000079.1, on the reverse strand, counting down.
GTGTGTAAAATCAAGAAATATATAAAATTTCACACATCGCTTACAAATACTGGTCTAAGCGTATAATTAGAGAATACCACTTGTATACATTTACGGAGAGCGTAGTATATAAAGATGGATCTTAAGATATACCATTAATATTACTAAAATTGTGGATATACCCCTATTCTTAAAGCTATAAGTGCTTGGTTTTTCTTTAGCTTAATACATATTTTATTTATATCTAATTTATTTACATATAAAAATCAGATAACACATTAATATTAAATAGTATAGAGACCATCTTACAAGATTCCATAGAATCAACATGCTACGTATTAACATATAGCAACAATGACTTAAGTTATACAAAAAAAAAAAAACAAAAAAGGGAAAAGTTTAAGTTACGAACAAATTATGAAAGTTACAGAATTGAAGGTAAAAGGAAAATCAGTAATGGAAAGGACAGATCTACTTAGTAAAAAGGGGAGAGATCAGAAGAAAAAGAATAAAATATTTGTATATACGTTAGTAGATATAATAAAAAATTTTTTTCTTAAACTCACAGAAGGGACTTAATTGACAAACTTGAAACAAAGTTTGTGAATTTTAATATTTAAGTTCTCTATTAAGTAAGCCGTACTGTTTAATTACTTTTAAAACTATTAAAAGAGGCACTTAAGAAAAGAGAGTAAAGTATAATAAAAAAAACTATCAAAAGAAGAATGCTTAAAGTCACTGATTCGGAACATAATATTATAATTTATGCTTCCATATTTTATATTTAAAAAAATTGTCTACAAAGGAATAGACTTGAGACTAATAAATTTTTGAAATCACCGTACCGAAGTACCGAAGATACTGCCCATAAAAAAACAGAGTGACAGGCGATATTATACAATTACACCACATTTCATCCTTGCTCCATATTGCACAATACAGGTTATTAAAGATCGTCTTCGCATCGAAGGCAAAGAATTTTCTTAGAAGTATCACTGATAACTACCAGTTCAGTGTTCTGGAACCCTGAATTACTTTAAGCATGGAGCACTCAAAAAATAAATTCGTCAAAATGATTTAATGGATTAAATTTATTTGTGCATGTTTATGTATTTTAAGACTCTGTGTGTGAATAAAACATGGGATCTATAAAAAATGGTTTTCTGTATTATTTCGACCAATCTGTCCATGTACAAGTTCATAAAAAAAGCAATAAGGCAATTTAATTAACTTCTGTCTACGTTGCATGTTCTAACAAAAATAAGTTACTCTTGAACTATAGAGGGTGTAATAGACTAAGTACACTTTATTTCATTTTTCGATCTTAAGTCTTAAAGCTGTATGTTAACTCTTTTTGGTTATTTAATCTATTTGGGTTGGTTTAAAAAAATACTTAAATGGGTATTTTTAAAACTCAAATTGGTTTTTCTTAAACTTTAACTTCTCGCTTTACAAGTAGCTAATATATTTACATTTTGGGGGATTTATATAATGTAAGAGGTAAAGCCTAAACATATATATTTTTTATTTAGTTAAATGATATGAAGAGCCATTTCAAAAGCTTCAACAATTCTAGAGGGTGCCTAGGAAGATGTATAAATGTGGCCGAAGCAAAAGTGATGTGCCAAGGTAGAAGAATGTGACGTTCTATCCTCTCTGCTGCTCCAGACGGGAAACAACATGATAGTTTGTTACTTAAGTCTACAACTTTGTAGTTTTAGCCCACATTTAGCAGTCTAATTATATGTGGTGATATGCAGAGAATCTGGGAAAATTCTTTAGTAGTTTCCCCACCATGAAGCAAAAGGTGATGATAAGAATGGGGATATTAAAATCTGAAGAAAAAACATGTATAGTCTTAACCAAATCACGAATCGCAATCAAATTACAAATCACAATCAAATAATGAATAAAAATGAAATTACAAAACGCATCCAAAACTTCCACAGCTAGTATGCGTGTGTAAAACATAAATGGAACATAAATATTCATGTACAAGAGTTTTTCTTATAACATGGAGAATTAGAAATCCATAGGCAACTGAAGGCATTAATCTCAATGTTTGGCTTTGTCACTTTAATAATCCTTTCAAATAATGTGATTTTACTTTTAGATAATCGATATTAATTTATATTTAATATAGAGATAATTATTAATAAAGATAAATTATACAAGTCTCACAGAAAGTATAGAGGTATATTACCAGCAGCAACATATATGCATACTATGTCATGAAAATAACAAATTTTCCACCAAAGATAGCTAAAACATATTCCCTTCAAATATTTGAAAGACGAGTTATAAAGAAAATGTTGTTAAAGATGTTTCTACGGTAGTACCTATTGGTGAATGTTGCATTATGTAAAGTGATCACCCTATATATGTAAGGGCTTCCATACAAACTATAAAGTCTACGAATTTTTTTATTTCCTATATGATATATAGCTACATCTCTGTGAGGTTTCTATAATTTATCTTATTTAATGATTTTCCTTCTGTGGACAAAATCAAGTACCTAATTGTGTTTTTAGAACAAACACATTAAAATATTGTTTCATTTCCGTTTCATTGCCGATGAATCGGCATTTATTGGACAAGAATAGACATTTGATTACTTGATACATACACATAAAACAAATAAATTAGGATAATATGCAACAAACCTGCAACTACCTACCTTGCTAGATATATAGAAATGTCTGTTCTGAAATAGGTAGCTTTTTAAAAATATTTTATAATTTTTAACATTTATTTTGAAAGAACATACATACAGTAAAAATCAAGAGCAAAAAACACTGAAAATACTTTGTTTAAAACCACTATTTTTTTAAATATCATATTTTGGGACCAACAATCCTTTCTTTGGCATACAAAGTATAAAATTAAAATTGCAAGTAAATATATAAACAAAAAACAAAAAGTAAATATAAGGGAGTCGAATAAATTAAAAAGGTAATTATTTGCTAAAAGAGCTTGGTTACTTCGCTCTGTTCATGTGTGCGTGTTCTGTCACAAAAATATTAATCTGCACACTTGTATCAATGTAGGCGGACAGCGTGTAAATAGCCATCCGCTGGTGAATTTAATATTCAATTAATACCTCTCAATATAATAATCATGCAAAAAAATGTCAAATTACGTTTTCTTTCTCTGAAAAATATATATGAGTAAACCAAATACGCCCACAAAATGACCACTGACCTGTGATAAGACTATTTATCCTCTTCAACTTCGAAGGCAGTCGAAATTGTCCGGTCACAATGATCTTCGTGCCGCCTTTTTATGCAGAAATCTTGAGAAGTCTTTGATAGTTCTTCCACGTCACAAATAACGCACGAAAGAATATAAACTGGTGAAATCCCGGAAAAAAATGTTTACAACCTTTACTAATCAATTACAACATCCACTCATCCGATGCGAAAATATGCATGTTTCAGCAGAAGAAAACGAGAGCAATTGTTAAAATCTTCAAATATGTTTCTCCACGCCGGCGCGGGCGCAGTCTGACACATGCTTGACCAACGCCATCTAGAATCAATTTATTAGCTCCACAGAAGCAGCGGCATTTCTGAGATAATATGGAAAATCAAATATGCCTCCAGGAAAGAATATTATATTTTTAATTGATATTAAATTAATTATCATTTTGAGAGGTATATACATTTGGCAATTATATCGCCTCACCAATAGTAATAAAATAAATCAAAATTAATAGAATACACTCTGTATACAACTCTATGTTTCCCGATGTCAACTTCTGGCCCAGAGATTTCCCGAAACACGTTTGTGCGTACATACGTAAACCGTAATATCATTTCGGCTACACGATAAAATAAGTTACTCCTAAATATAGGCAACGCTAATACCTATTTTCTGTTGGCATTTTTTTTCAGTTGTCGGCGAATAAGAACCGTCGTAAGACACGACAAGCGGCGATAAAACTTTGATGTGACCCACACCCAATTTTCGCATTTTATTATTATCGCGTACGTAGTTATGTAGTAACACAGGTTACACTTTCAGTTGTAATCGGTTCTCTGCTGTATCAAACTGCCAGCTGAAGAAGTTCACACGAAAAAGATAACAACGCGTCGGCAGCAGGTAAACTCGTTTAGAAGAAATCTTTTTTTTTTTCAACTTGTTTTCGAGAACTCATCATTAAAGTTATTTTTTCTTTTATTTGTTTTTTTTTCATTTCATGCCTTTGTACGATAACGGATAAAGTTTTGTTTGCTCTGAACTATTCGTAAAGACCAATGGCAAAAGCAGGCGCGTGCAGTGGGAACAAGACGCATGACTTTTATTTAACCGTATATTTGTGAAAAAAATATCGAAATTCAATATTTATCTGGCAGAATACTATGAGATATTAAAATCTGAATAGGATGTTAATTATTGTGATTTGAATATTAGGAGATATATCTCTTATTTAGGTTTCTTTTCAAAATATATGCTTAGGAAATAGTCATGCTTCTTGTTCCCACTGTACGCCCCTGGGCGGAAGGCAAGCTGGGAAACCCCATAGACCAAAGGCGTCAATTTTTGTATTTATTTTAAGAAACTAGCTGTAACCCATCAAAAATGACGGTACTTTTATGTGCCAGCTCATAAAGAATTAGTATTTACTTACTTATAGTTGACATCCACGAAATAGCAATAACGAATTTTATCAAAACATTTTTTTATATTTCCCCTGCCGGCAGTTAATGGTACAAATAAATCGTTCGCGTCTTATATGTACTCTATTTTTGATAGGTTGTGCACATGCGGTGGTGGCAGCAACGCTATCGTTGCCGCCTTCGGGTTTGCTGGCCCGGAGTTCAAGCCCCATCTCCAGCCGTTTAATTTTTTTTTTGTCGTGAATTAGAACAAAATTACGTACCGACAGTCGGAAAGGCAACGAAATTATTGTTTGATATAATTTTTAAATTTATCTTAAACTAGTCATAATAGTAAATAATTCAGAATAAATATTAAATTTTATTAACATAAAGCATCATTTTTATTAAATATTAATGATTAATATTAAATAGAGCAATGACTACATCAAGTAGTAAATATTATTAAAATGCATTGCATTTCGAATGTGATTCACCGAGGAAAAAATCACCATCTTAAAGACAAATGATTTTCTCGAGACTCATGAACTTTAAGCCTAAAGGATAAATATTTTTATATGAAAAACCCATTTTAATAACATAAATTATCAAAATAGTTAATAAAAGAATATAGAAATTAATGTCATACATTAGTTACACATTGAAAAGTGGCTAAAAAATATAACTAGCAATATTTAGTAATGTTGGGTTTTTTTTCCTGAAAAATAACGGTGTTACCAAAAAATATAGTGGTTTCAACCAAGTTAATATTAATAAGATTATTTTTTTGTATGTTGTGATACAACCCTTTGATATACTGGGCAAGGACACTGTAATATAATGTAACTAGTAAATAAATAAAATTACATTTTTTTAAATGCTGAGTGCGTAGTTCATGTGAAGTTCGTGGAGTATGGGAAGTGGGTATATCTCGGGAGTACGCAGAAGGTAAGCTATTCGCTCGTGGTTTTATCATGTCAAACAAAGGCCATTTTTTCGGGACCCCCTTTTGTGAACTTGTAGCTATTCAGATGTTGGAGCCAGATGCGAGGAGTGATGGAACCCGTATTGGAGTGAGAGTTTTATAAGCCCGGACCGAAGCAGATGGCGATAAAAGAAAATAGAATCATTTTTCTGATGATGTTTTCGGGCGATGTATCACGTGAGGTGCTGAAAATTGTACAAATAAAATGTAAATCATATCTATTCATGTGTGTTTCTTTTAAAAATGAAATGAACTCGTGTCGTATTCTGTCCTCAAAAAGGCAATAAATATAAATGAACTAGCTATAGCTCGTCAAAAAAGACGGTACTTTTACATGCCGGTTCCTAAGGAATGAGTATTTACTTATTTATAGCGGAAACCCATTAAACAGTTATAACGACTATCATCATTTTTTTTATATATTTCCACTGCCGACAGTTAAATCCCTGGCGATTGTACTGGGGTGAGCATGAAATAGTTCGCGCCTTGCTCTTGTATATATTTATAGTGTCTTTTTGCCGGTCCACGGAAAGGCGGCGGTAGCAAAATGCGTTAGGCGGCCGGTTCGTCTTTGCTGGCCTGGGGTTCAAGCCCCATCTCCGTCCGTTTAATTTGTTTTTTAGCCGTGAATTCAAACGAAATTACGGATGTTAAAGTTACGGACAGACAGACAGACGGACAGACAACGAAATTATTATGTTTGATAAGGTTGAGTTCAGCATGCGGCATTCCGTTTTCAAACTAACAATAAATATTTTATAAACTGAGCATACAGAGTCATACAATAAAGGACAAATAAGCCATCTTTTATTTTTATATATTTATTCATTTTACAAATTCATTATAAGGGACTGGTTTCTGATAGGGAAAGCAGATACCTGAATTCCATTAGCTTCTAAATTGTGTAGTAAATTATAAAGACATAATAATACTGACATTGTAAATATATAAAAATTAAAAAAAAATAGCAGATATGCAACAAATAAATTGGAAGTATGGAAGGAAAAAATTCGATTATTAATTATCATGTTTTGTGCGTATAATTTGTTTATCCCTTCTGTTAAATTATAATTGCATTATCACCAATTAACAAATTAACTAAATAGAACGCCATATTTCTCTATCTTGGCACACTACTTTTGCTTGGTCTACATTCATACATCTTCTCATGCGTGCTCAACGGTTGTTGAGGCTTTTAACAGACCCATCCTCGAATCTGATCATACCAGGTCTTTCGCGGACGCCCTCTATTCCTGTTACCTTCAACACTTGCCTTATATATTTTCTTAACCATCTTTTCCTCACTCATACGTACTACGTGACCAAACCATGGTTTGATAATCGATTAAGCATATATATATAGTCATTGTTACATAATAAGTATTTACTTACTGTAAGTGGACTGCACTATCTAATTGAACTCAAGTCCTATATTATATTTTTTCCAGGACAACGTTTTAAAATTTTCTTAAGCATTGAACGAAATGGTCTTAGTTTTCTTCTTGAAACGTTTTTACTGATTTTATTGATTAATTATTGAAGAAGTCGGCACTACATAAACTAACAACACAGAATCCTTCAAGCCCTCTATTCCTTAAACAAGCAGTAAATATAGAGAAAAACTAACTAAAAATCATCGAGTCATTTCCCAGAGAGGATAGAACGCCACATCTTTCTATCCAGGCACATCACTTTTACTTCATCGACTTCCATACAAAACATCAAAAAATTATTAAATTAATTAAATATTATTATGCCAATCATATAGTAACGCTATAAACGTTGAAAATTTATTTAAAAAATCGTTACGAACAAATTCATTACGAACAAGTTTTTTATTTAATTGATAAGCTTATAATAAATTTAGTAAATAAGGAAGCGAAAAATAACTTTTGAGAACGCGGTTAGACATTAATCAATTTTATTATTTTTCCCACCCCTAAAGCACTGGACGTGATAGTCTTCAGAGCATATTGAAAAGCGCTGATACTAATGACCCAGTACAGATGCTGTAGAGAATTGAGTGCAATAATTATTATAAACAGGTCTCGGAATGTTCCATTTTGTTAAATAACTGTATCATTAATATCTGAAAACTCGTTAAATTCATATTAGAATGTTTATTACGGGGCATTAGATGCAATCTGAAAAGGTCGTTTGCCGCCTACCGAAGTGTTTTTCTATAATATTATTGATTGATATAGCAGTTACTTAGTGGTGCAACATAATTATTTAAATTTACACTGAATTGAAATTTGTAAGATACACAACTTTGTTAAAACAATATCGGTAAAGTTCTTCTCTACTAGAGAACTAAATTTAATCTATTAGAAAATAGTGCAATATATTAAATAACTTGTAGAGATTGTGACAGAAAATACATAAGCCAAACTGCGAGAAATTTAAATATGAGAATAAAGGAACATCGCCGTTGTTTAAGGCAGCGTTTCCCGAAAGGTAGTCCGCGGAACCCTGGGGTTCCGTGGAAGGTTTACAGGGGTTCCGCGTTACGTCCGAGAGTTAAGGGGGGGGTAAGGTTAATTCGTACAAAAAAAGGCATGTTTTTGTGAATTTTTTGTGACGACACAGTAAAAATCTCTTTATTAAAACCAATAATACATTAAAGTATGATATTTGAAGAATATTGTGCAAAATTTTCAAGACGAAATATTAAGAAATACGGCAATGGCAGCAATTATTCGGACGTGTCTCGGAAAAAAGTAGAATTACGGTGTCCATCATAACTTGGTGCTAAATCATCTGAAATCAAAAAATAAAAGTTCATTCGTTAGATAATAGATTTTTCCAGGTAACGCTGGGAGGGTTTTTTGAAATTTCAATTTTTCAATTTTTTGGAACACTTTGAAGGGAAAAACGCGATTTTTTGCGAAAAATATCGACTAATTTGTTATTAAAAAATAAAAATTAATAACAAATTTGAAAAAAACTCGACAGCGTTACCTCGTAAATTATGTACAGAAATAGTATTCAAAATTTCAAAAGGATCGGTGTAGTAGTTTTGAAGTTATGATGGACACCGACTTTGAAAACGTGAGATGTGGGGAAAACGATTTAAACTTTTGCACACTGTAAAATTCAAAATAAAACTCAACACTTATTTTATACTTACACATAATCGTCGATGCCATGTTCACACGGCAAAGAGCTTTCATCATCAGCATCTGTTTGTCCTTGTCTACGCAAAACTCTTCCAATGCAAATAGCACGTCCGATAGTCCTCAGGTGAGCGCGTCTCTTAGCTGCCCGAGCAGGTATAGAAAATCAGTCTGAGTATCGCTCAAATGTTCATAATTTCGTCAATTTTGCTCCGATTGACTTGAAATTTGGACACAATATTCTTACGATGTTATACATTCATTTAAAAAATTAAAAATAAAATGCAAAAAAAAAAATTTAAAAACCTTACCCCCCCCTTAAATGAAACGTAAGAAAAGAATCACAACCACGCCGCAAATATGAGTTGTAAGTAACCTTAGATGTTAAAAAAAAATATACATGAGCATTTGATAAGCCTTATCCTTGAAAGAGTTTTTCCCGGAGAAGTTACAAGACATAGACTGGGTACAGAATCCATTCGCAAATCATACCAAAGCATGAATGTTGACTGTGTCAGAGTATGAAAATTTGATCGATGTTAAGTATTGGTCTTCTCTAAAACATAAATTTAAATAAGAAGATTATTCGAATGACTTATGGACTGGACTTAAAGATAATTACCCTGCAATCGTTGTGAAGGCTATCACAGTTTTGCTTCCGTTTGTGACGACTTACCGACCAAAAACAAGTACAGAAACAGACTGGATGCAGCTCCAGATCTTCGCATTAAATTGTCAGATTCTCAACGTCTTTTTTTAATACAATTTGAAATAAATTGAACTTCAATAAATATTATTTTTGAGTTCTGCAGGTTCAGTATTATTTTTAATGTGGTAGCTATTTCGGCTTGTAAGGCCATTATCAAAACCTATAATAGCCTTACAAGCCGAAACAGCTGTCACATTTAATATAACACTTAACCTGCAGAGCTTAACAATATAATTTATTAAAATTTAATTTATTTTAAATTTACTTTAAATAAACATGGAATTCCACAAACAAAACATAAAAACCATAAATAATTCAACATCTGTGCATTACAAAGTTCTATTTAGTGATAATTAAAATAATGCAGTGCTTCTCATTTTTTAAATGGTGGATTTTATTGATCGGCGAAGATTTATTGAAAACTTCGGTGATCAACTAATGCGTATTTTACGTATGCTGGAATTTAGTTTACCATGTAAATATTAGAGTAATTTTTAGGAATTTTTATACATGTTTTATTTAATAACATTATAGGTCGTTTATCATTTGCCCTACCGTGCTGTCTGTTATCTTAAATAATTTGGCATACACGTGCTTGATCACATGTAATAAGAACTGTCACTCCAAAGTCTCGACATGTTTGGTTTAAACAGGTGCAAATTAGTGATATGATGTTGCTTCATGACCTTTTGTTATTCGATCCAGATAACGCCGAGTTACTTTATGCAATCACCATTAGGGTTCAACTCGAATCTCCAGATATAACATTTGTTTAACTTACGCAGGCTTCAATATGATAAGCATTATAATGTATACGTTTATATTATAATGCGTAAGCATATATAATATTAGAGGTAAATATTTTAATTAAAATTTATGGTGATGATTTATTCTTACACCTCAATTTAAAAGGTTGTTGATATAATTAACGATACTTTTTTAATTATTGAACTATACAGATGGACAGAATAAAACTTATATTGCACTTACTGCTATTGCTTGTTTGAGTGTTTTTGTAATACTTCAAACTTTCTAATACAAACTGTTGTCTAATATTTAATACAAAACTTTGCCCTTATCCTATTTTTTTAATATTCTCTTTTGCATGTCGAATATTGGTTTGATAGCGTTTCTTAGCCACCACTCCATGCAATGATGCCATAGTTAAGGTACTTTCGAACAAAGCATGGTATAACATGTTTAAGACTTTAGAGTCCATGAAATATCGTTACTTAGGTATAGCTAATAAATCTAAATATCTAAGAATTCTGCCGGATAAATATTTAATTTCGATTTTTCTTCCAAATATGTTTAAATAAAGTCATGCTTCTTGTTTTCACTGCACGCCCCTCAGTATTCATATTTTAATATATCATAATATTCTGTTTGATAAATATTTAATTTCTATTTTTTTCCAAATTATTTGTTTAAAAAAAGTCATGCTTCATTGTTCTTACTGAAAGATTTTTCTATTATAGCTAGACCGCATTCAAAAGAATGTGCGCAAAAAATATGTGTGTTGTTACGATGCAAAAAATGAATACAAACGAAGTTTTTCTAGTAAGTAACCTTTTTTAAACTAAAAAATATATTAAAGAGTAATGGTTATTATTACGGTCGTTAGACATATTTAACTGTAACTGGTTGCGGATATTTTATACGAACCGCATGTTTTTCCGAGAGACAGTGTCTACCTCCGCGGGTAAAGGTCGTCCTCCTGATGAGGTTGAATAAGAATGCAACGAAACGTCGAGAATCTTTCTCGGAAAAACATACGGTTCGTATAAAATATCCGCAACCAGTTACAGTTAAAAAATAAAAAGAGGCTTGGAATACGGGCTTGCCAGGCAACTTTCCCCCGCTTCTTCTGTGTATAGTTTTCTGGGATATTCTGCCGTGTATACGTGACCTCTCTGGCCAACGTTTCGGATCCCATTGCAGGGTCCATCATCAGGGCTGATGTGATGAGTGAGTGTTGAAGTGTAGGTTAGGTATTGCCTTACCGTACCGAAGTCAGGGTGTCTCCAAGTTTGTGTTATGTTAAATACTGGATTGCAGTACCGTGTTGCAAGCAAGGTGTGTGTCTTGATGTAACTACTAACGGATGTCGGACTGTGCGGATCGTCGGACAAAGGTAGGGAATAGTCTTTTGATTGTGGTCGACCTGTAGGTATAAAATTGCATAATTATTTTCCGGTTCCTTCGATGAATTCGTTCATATTACACAAATACTAAGCGATGAGTTCCTTCATACTGTACAAATACTAAGCGAATGAAACAAGAACAGAAAAATATTTTTGAGATGTGATGGCTCGGCGCAAATATTGATCGAGGTTGCTCCGATGACTTTAATTTCCTAAGTGGGCCCTCAGCCCCGCGATACGTCAGGAAGTCAGGCTCCAGATACGTGAAATAATTTATACGGGCAAACAAAACTAATTTATTAAACATGTCCTGAACTATTCCAAACCATTATGTATGTTAATGTTCCACATTCCACGGCTGCGCGACGGGGAATTGTCAAAGCGTCGTATGGTAAAAGTCGACACAATAAACGCTTGGCGCTGTGGAATTATAATAATGCTCGCTTGTTCACTAAAAAGGCGCCATTAACTAGATTGTAGGTACAGTTTTGATCGTAAGTATTAGATGCATGGAAAATGTTCGATTTCATCACGATTTTTACAAACTATTAACTTATTAAGAGGCAATCTTAATTTTAAGGAACGTAGTAATAAATGGGCATAAAAAAATATTAATAATTTTGTACATTTATTTGTTTTTTCCTTATTGTCAAAATATTGATAGAAACATTGTTTGCTATTCTCACAGAGTATAAAATTGTACAGAGATAAACCGCTTCTTTGGGCGAGGGAATTAGGTAATCCAAAATTTGAGGGTGTCTCCCCTTACGTATATTTAAGACACATTTAAATTGCAGTATAAGCATAATTAAATACCCTAGTAAATAAAACGTATTTTAACATTTATAGCCATTTTCACACACACATACACACAGATGTCATGACACAGGCACACAAACATAAAGTATTTGTATTTTTCAATTATTTTAAAATTCTTTTCTATTGGAGTCTATTCTGTAACGTATCTTTTTGTTAAAAAGCGCGACTTATTTACTAAGATATAATGCTTTTACAAAGTGGGTGCGTAGTTTGATATTTTACTAATTATTTTAAAATTTACAACCTTGTGGTAATTTTTTAAACAAGTCAAACGTAATGAAACCAGCCGTTGAACCAGATTTTGTTTCAAGAAATTTAAATTAAGTCATGTCTACATATTAAAGCGACACTGGGTACTTACTAAGTGCAGAAAATTAACAACGAAGTCTCGCGATGGGGCTCAGTCAACCGTAACAGCAGACTGTTACGCAAACAATCCGTGATCACTAATCTGTAACAGCGCTAACTCTCCACATATTTCACATTCTTCGCCTTTCTATTTTATAGTAAAACACACGCCAGAATAACCTGGAACATTCCACATATTTCTCGTTACCTCTAGATTAAACCTTTCGAGAGAAATTTGCTATATAAGGAGTCATGCAACCCGGGTTCAGGAATTCAGTTTGTGACGTTAACAAGGTGACATCTCCGTGATACTACCGAGCGAACCAGTGTGATCAGTGATTCGTGATATTACAACATGCGATATTAGTAAGTGCTACCGAGTAGAATAAAGGGAGGGGCGAATAGTTCTACCAGCGAACATTGAGAGGAGTTTATCAGAAGTGATGTAAGTAACAGAGACAGCATTAATAAGTGCGAATTAAGAAACAATTCAATAGGGAATAAGACAATAAAATTAACTAATTAATAACGACTATAAAATTAAGAATGCCCCATCCCTTGACAATATTTTGATAGTCTGTAGCTATCGTCTTCTTCGTACGTTGTTACCTTTTTGAAGTTAAACACTGGCCAAGCAGACTTTGTATCCAGTGGATGCCTTTGAAGTTCTTGTAGATTTCTAGAATACCTCTCGGGTGTGCGTGGGTTGGAAATTATTCGCGATATGCTCCGTTATTTGAAGATCTCTGAACTAAAATAGGGGTGTAGAGATTTTGTATTCCCAATTTAAGCTTCAAACCCGCATGCTGATTGCAGAAAAAATCGGCACCCTAGTCTTCAAACGTCGTGACCCCTGAATTGTTAACTTTAAAAACATCACTTAGACTCATCTCGAAATTACTTATAAGAGAAATGATATGTTCAACTCAACTATTAAAAAAAAGAAGAAAATTGGAATATTACAAAAGTGAGTTTTTCGAGACACACATTACGTGGTTGTATGTTATAACAGGGTAAGCTTTGGGTTCCACATAATGTTATGAACACGTTCAACAAAGTGTTACAAACATTTCGGATACGATGTTTTGCGGTTACGTTGTCATATAACTCATGTTCCTTTCGTACTGCGGTGGTATTGTGGGTAGCAAATTTCCTTCAAGCTATCAATTCATCTCAGAAACGACTTTTATTAGGGATGCTGTAAGCCAGGCATTGATAACCTCACGGCCACCGAGGAAGACCTTTATTTAAATTTGGATGAAAAACAAACGTACGTCTTTTTTGTTGAAATAGACAGACTTTATATTCATGAAAGCACATATTACATTATTGCATAAAAAATATAAAATATAAGCGTGATATATTCGTATTTTAAAAGTACATGGCGGCCTCGTAGTCCAGTGATCATGATACTGGCTTCGCATACTAAAGGCTCTGTGTTGGATTTCCAGTGAGGTCATAGATCGCCTTTGGGTCATTATGTAATTTTCTCAATCCTGATTGATCAACAGTGATTGTATAATATTCTTTTTTTAAGTACGTGCATTTGCTTCCGGAATATATTTTAAATAATTTAAAATGAGGATTTAGCAGCTAAAACGCTAACCCATAAAAAGCAAGTTTTTATTATACTCCCTTTCTCTTTTGCGTTGTTTCAAATTTGATATTCTATCAACATATAGCCGACTGATCTGACCCATGGCTCGAGTCAGACTAGGTGAAACAGGCTTCGCACCTTCTCTACGCGTCGGGCTCCTTTCTCATTTGTATGTAAATTTCGAAAAATCCAGAATTATGCTACAATAATTAAATATTTTTAAACAAAAATATCTTAGATCATTTATATTGTCGCCGCAAGTCTGCCTGCAATCAGCTCGATTTGATCACGGGAAAAGGGTTAAAAATCGATCCAAAGTTTTTTCGTCAGACAAGCAGACAAGCAGACGCTACGAGTTAAAAGGAAAGGGAATAAAAATGCGGGCGATTGCGTAGAAAAATGTTGCATCAAGATATATTATAAATAGACGGAGCTATCTTTTTATATGGGAAAGTAGAAATGAAAGTCTCTTTTGGCGTTCATAGGACGACTTATCGTACGGCTGGCTGTCATACAGTGGCTGTCAAGCCAGCCGTAAGATATGTAAGGTCTTAAAGTTTTTACAATCATCTAGGATTGACACTTCAGTATAAAGGCACCCCACACCGGAAGATGAGATGTGCGATCTGCTCGAAACGTCGGGAGTACAGCGATCCTTTTCAGGACCAACTAACACGGGATACCCGAGACATTTTAACTCCTTCATGTTCATCTTTTACACTAAATTAGAAATTACCATAAGGGTTTGACACATCTATCAGTTTTGCGAAGCAACTAAAACGCGGGTCTCTAAAAATACGGGACCATCATGCTGCGCAGTTCATAGAGTTGTTTTGACGCGCGACCATAGAAAGGCGAACTTGACCAGAGACAAGCGGTAGAATCGATACTTGCGTGCGAGTTGTAAAGCGAGTTTTCTAGTGCGAACCTGAAGCAAACCGTGTCCAGTAACTTTGGTGAAAAAATTAAGCATTAATTAATTTGAAGTGTTTTGTTTGCCTCCTACAGTCGTAATAATTTTAAAATATTTTATTAATACAAAATTAAATTTTTGTTATCTAACAAGTCCTACACGCCTGACTGAACCAATTTTTTGTATGTATATGCCCTTAAAGTTTTTGGATTCGTTTTTCTTGTTTCTGGATTCGAAAAATTTGGATAACCCCCCCCCCTCCAAGTCCCGCAAATATTATTTTACACGAGCTTTTTTATTTTCTTAGAAACTCTAAATTATTTTCCAATAATCTACTTATTTTCTTTATTGCCAAAATTATTAAATTATACGTAATACACTCGGGCCTCGTATAACACGGTAATATGGTTCCACAAAAACCTCGTGTAATACAAATCCGTGTTATACAAGGTTTGAAGTTCATACAAAATTAGGGTTTGCGTTCCAAAAAAAATCGAAATAGTTCATATGTATATGTACTTTATTTTTTTAATAAAAATATATTAATTTACATATTCATTGAAAAAAAACTTTAATAACACACAAAATATAATTTATTTTAATCGTAATCATGTATTTTATATATGAATATTTGTATAGTCTTCTCTTTTTTCTTCTTTTTTAATATGTTCATATTAAGTTTATTGATGTATAAAACCAAATATAAATAAATAAATATAATGTAGCATTCATTCTGCTCTCTTTCGACATCGGTTGTGAGTTTTCATCATCGGAGGAGTGCTCTCAATTTTTTGTGGTTTTAGCCTTCAAAAAATCGGTAATAAGCGATTGTACGCTTTTAACGTATGAACCATTACGTATTATCTTATAAGGTTCCAAAATCTGTTATAATTCCCTCTTGAATTTCGAACTTCTTTCCATTATAGGATCCTTTTCAATAATTTTTTTTTCTAATGTAATAGCCAGGCCCTCATTTATAGTTTTTAATGAGAAACATGTAGCTACCTCGCTGCAACTGCTTTGAGTTATTAATTGTGGTAGTTTCATTCAAAGTTTCGATTAATTGAAATGAAATTGACAAGTCTCAACATGCTGAGTGAGATCATCATGACTCATGGTATGTTCTGTCATTGACGCAATCTACAAATCAAACTTTATTTAATTCATTTATTTTTCTGAAACCGTGTTATAAAAAGCGTGTTGTACAAAAAATATGCCAATTTATTCATCCGTGTTATATAAAATAGTGTTATATAAAACCGTGTTATACGAGGCCCAAGTGTATTTAAATTGTAAATTCGGTCAAGTGCGCGTCACCCATAAAACGAAATGGGTAAATTATACTTTTTCGTGGCGAAATAGCTAAGAAATTTATTCAAAATTATTTTCATGCATTTGAAAGAGCGTGTGTATTATATATATATTTTGAAAAAAATCTAACGATTTAATTAATTATTCCCATGATTACAGTATTATATTGACTGTATCGTTTGCTCTTGTTGATATTATGATTCTTTGGTACTGGCGAATGGTTTAAATTTGTGTTCGTGATTTGGTTTCCATGTTCCTATTTCGTTATTTCAAAATTACACTTAAACACGGTGTTTAGCTCCACTTTTCTAATTAATGTAAGTAAGAGGCCTGGCTTGAATAGTATGCTTATTTTGAAATGAAATATTTTAAAATGAAATATTTTGAAATGACATGAAATAATAAAAAAAAGTTAACTATATTATTCAGTTGAAGTCATTATTCAGTTATTAAGTTGCCAGAATAGCAGAGAAATGAAATGGGAGTATGGGGTTGTGAGCTATTTTCAATATTAACACATTTTCCGGTAAAATTGAGTGTCCCGATTCTAAAAATGACATAAAATAACCCCGCTCGCAAGTAATAAACGAGTAATTATAATTTAAAATATCGTAATTATACCCTAAATAATTAATCAAGAGACTCAATGATACCGGAAAATGTGTTAATAATAAAACTAGCTTACAACCAAGGGCGTGCAGTGGGAATATCGCAGCATGACTTTTACGTAACAAATTATCTGGAAAAAAAATCGGAATACAACATATATTTCGTAATATTTCTATAACAATTGTTATCATAGTATTCATATTTAGATATATCATTAAAATCTGTAGCATAAATATTTGATTTCTATTTTTTTTTTCAAAATATATGTTTACAAAAAGTCACGCTTTAATGTTCCCACTGCACGCGCCTGCTTACAACCCCATACTCTGCATTTATCCCAATGAAATAATTGTGAGTAGAGTAATTGTGCGATAGAAATGAAAGCTTTCTTTATTTGGAAAATACCTATATGAACAAAGAAGGAATGATTGTAAATCTGATTTGAGATCACTGCAAGACAATGACTAGACGT
The DNA here is from genome assembly GCA_016648135.1 of Agrypnia vestita. Lineage (NCBI taxonomy): Eukaryota > Metazoa > Arthropoda > Insecta > Trichoptera > Phryganeidae > Agrypnia > Agrypnia vestita. Next base: position 266,109 of record JADDOH010000079.1, on the reverse strand, counting down.
AGGTCAGAATGATATAAGCCACGAGTATTGTCGGAAATAGTAATAGAAGATTTCTTCGATAGATATGGCATGAGCATGTAAAAAATAAACATTTTTCTTAGAAAATGTATGAATGTCTTAAAATATTTATTTTATTTTATTTATTTATTTCTCATTAAATTTTACAAAGATGAGATTTTTTAATATCGGCCTCACTGGGTAACGTCTGCGCAGAGGTGAATTTAAACATGTTTTTTCATATGTGTGGAATTACACAAACTCATTTTGTTTTCAAATTTATCAAAATAAATAAAATAAGAAATAAAAATTGAAAATATTTGGATGTACTTATGATGGATTGATGAACGTTGCATTTTGCAGAGTGATTTAATTCAATTCAATTCATTTATTTATTCGATAATTTGTACATTACAAACTTAAATTTTATGCATACATATTATGAAGGTATATCTATATGTATTTAAATAAGAATATGTAATCAATTTATAACATATATAGTCTGGTCAAAGGTGTAGGAGAATCTTGCTTCGGAAAACCCCTTCAGACACATGGAATATATCAATATCCAAAGCGATTTTGTTCAGCGTAGCTGTAGCTCTTCCAACAGGCATAACTTTCGGCAGGTTGGTCCTGTATATTTGAATGTGAAACAATCTATGCTGACGATGTCTAAGGTAATTAATTATTAGGAATATACAAACCAATGCTCTGCATAATTTCAGTATTATCGATCATACCGCGCAATAATCGATAAAAATGTGTAATCAAATACAGATTCCTTCTAGTCTCTAAACTATTGTAGCCAAGCATATCCTGAGGAAACTCGGTTTGGTAGAGCCAAGGATAATGCCCGTACTCTCTCATGCAGAGATATCTCAGAAACTTCTTTTGGACTCTCTCTACAATAAGAGAGTACTTGCTCTCATGTGGCCCTCGGATCATCGAACCACTCTCGAGTATACTTCGCACCAAGGAGTTGTAAGAATGTAAGCCCTGGCCATTGTAAAAAAAGACTTTCACACACGTTTCTCATATTCATAGCTTCGTCTCTGTGAGATTTTTATAATTTATCTTAATTAATTAATCATCCCTCTGAGGACAAAATCCAGTAACTGTGGTCTTACATTAAAATATTGAGGTGGATGTCGTTTTAGGGTAGACGAATGGTGCTATATCATCATGGTGGTATAAAATTATTCCGTCTTGTACAATGCATGTCAACTTGTACAATAAGCCTGATAAAAGTTTTTTACAAACTATATATTAATTACTTTTTTATCATATTTACATGGTGAATAAAAAATTAGAATTGAAAGAAAACAAGATTCCTCTGAATCTATCTCCTAAAAAAGTAAAGCCATTCTCAAACTACTTTTCGCTAATGAATTATGGCCCTGCATTGGACGACATGGAAGTTAAACCATTAACCAACTGAAAAGTGGACCATTTACCAACTGACTAAAAATAGGCTAGCTCTATTTAAACTCTGATGCCGGAGAAGGGTAGAAAAATTAAGCTGGACAGAAAGGCTTAAAATATATAGATATAGATTCTTCTTCTTCTTGTCAGCCACAATTCTTCCACTGCTGGACACAGGCCTCTTCTAAAACCTTCAAATGTTTTCTATCTCGGGCTATTTGTTACCACCATCTTTGACCCACAAGCTGGACAATGTCATCTGTCCGCCTTTTTTGTGGTCTCCCTACTCTTCTTTTATTATTCCAGGGTCTCCATTTTAGGATTTTTGGTGATCATCTACCACTGTCCTGTCTCGCTACGTGTCCCGCCCACTGCCATTTAGGCTTTGTTATTCTTTATGCAGTGTCGGTAACCTTTGTTCGGCGTCTAATCCCCTCATTTCTAATTTCGCCAAGGAGACTGACGCCTGGCATTTGTCTTTCAATTGCTCGCTGAACGCACTTTAGCTTTTGTAAGTTCCTGACAGTGAGATACACAGATTCAATACCATATGTCGTCACTGGCAAGATACACAAGTCATAGACTTTAGTTTTTAAATTTATGGGCACTTTTCTATTTTTAAGTATATACTTTAACTTGCTAAACACAGCCCAGCTTAATCCTATTTGCCTCGGTAGTTACACAGTTTAGTTTTCTTTTCTCAATTTTATTTTATATACAAGGTATATGTATACGTTGACGATCTCAATGGATTTATTTTCAATGTTAACTCTGTCTTCGGTTGTACTGAGAATTTTTGTATTTCCCACATTTAAATCCTTTATCATCTTCTATCATATCCAGATATAGCTACCAAACAGTTTATTAGTTTTACAAAATACTCCTCGAGGATATACGCCCCAGATCAATAGAAAACTCTCTTTTTAATATTCTGTCACGGGAATCATGATTATGTAAGATATATAGGTACCTATAGATATATGAAACATTTGAAATTAATTAATATTTTAAAACACAATGACTAATTTAACTATAAACTCACTGGACACAACCATGATTAAAATCACTGTCACTTGTCTGTGGGACACTTTAATATGATTTCCAGAATATTCGAAAGTCTGTCATACCTATTCACTATCAAACGCGTGATACTCTCGTTATCTATTTTTGCTAACTTGGCTTATAATTCGTACTAGTTGCCGCTTTTGTTTCTATGAAGTCGCCGAACTAGAAAAATAAACTGTTCGTGTAGCGGTCATGTCGCCCTTTATATAGGTAATGTCGTTTCGTGAAGGTTTGGGAATGATCGACTAACTTCTACACGTTTCTGGCTTCAAGCTAAGTTTGTAAAACGTCCAGAGTACTCGGAAATCCTTGATTGTGCCAAATTCTTCCTGTTCCTGTTATTAAATACATTTTTGAGTACTTGAATGAATTATTTTGTATAAATATTTTTTTCTACATTACTATAATTGAACATTATTGATAAGGTAGTGGTTTTATTTTTCTTTAAATGTCATAAAGATATTCGGTTAACTTCTAGCGGAATGAGAAAAAATCATTTCACTGAAACTTTTCCGAGTTTTCCGTTAATGTGTGCTGTCATTCAGAAGTTTGTTGCCGGCATTTATATTTCCTCTTTGAATCCAGTTTTTTCAAGACTCCCACATAGTATGTTCACTACGAACAACATGGTTCCTACCCTAACGCCCTTTTCACGAGGAACCCCTCGTGTGGAGGGTCGAGATTTTAAAATTGTTATGCTTTAAAAAAAATGCTTCTAAAACACATAACATGCTTTCAAAATCAGTTACCTATTGTGAAATTGGCGCATTTTGCCAGATAATTATATTCAATCGCGTCGCTTTGTATTCTCGCCATATGAAAAGTGCCGCTTTTGTTTCTTTATGTAAAACACAATAATATAAAATTGTTAGTACTCGACCCAATTGCTAGAATTTGTTTTACCCATATAAATAGGTACCATAAAACAAATTGAATAATATATGCACTTAGAATTCTGTGTGGTTAGTGTAATGTCGTCTTATGAATAGTTTATAATGTGGATTATGCAAATATCTTAGTTTTTAGAAATAAATAGTTATATCCGATCTCAAAGTTAACGCTATAAACATCAAAAATATTATGTACCTATGTAAGTTTACTTAGAGTATAATTACACTCTTCAATATGTGACACTACACTTTTTTATAATAAGCTTATAACGCCCCACTTGGAGGAACCTGTTCTGGGAAGTTATTGTTAACAATTTAATATTTTTCATATTTTTGGTTGAACCAAATTGTTTAATATAAGAAAAGGAATTATAATTCAATAGAATAGAAAAATATAGGTTTATCAAAAAATGTAGAAATACATAAAAGAAAACAAGTATAAAAAATAGGATATTGTTATATAATATACTGTCAATATAATGTTATTGAAAATATATATTTACATATACTCTGCGACTCACGATGTAAATGAAGTTTCACTTATAGTACTTTTTTTCAAATTTCACTTTTTTTATTTTATGATAAATTATTATTCTTTTTATTTATTTATAGTACGTAAGGAAAACAGTTAACATGTTCGATACAATTTACTTAAACTCATATATCATTAACATGTATGTGTTATATTTCTAAGCAAATAAAGAAATAAATTTATAAAAAATAAACGCGGTTGGTTCGTTGTAAATGAAGTTGGCAAGAAGTTGAAAATGAAACATTCAAGTCATTTTGAGATAATTAGACATTTGAATTTCGCCTTTGAAAAATATGTTTTATTGCTAATTTAGATTAATTTTTAATGATTTATGTCATTAAAATATCAAAAAAGTATTTAGAAAGTAAAGAACCATTTATTCATAAAAAATAAAAATATATTAATTCCCTAAAAAAATGTACTTAACGACCTTTTTTCGCCTCTGGAACTCATTTTTAATAGAATAAAACCTTTTTAAAATTGGTAAAACACGAATCCATTATCCAAAAATTAAAAAATACTTGGCATATTAATTATTAATACAAAACATGGTATGTAGCATTTTAAAATCATTGATAAATAATATATATATGCATATTATAATAGTCAAATAAAAACAAATATATGACAGTACTGCCAGAGTAAAATTTATATTATCCATAAATATTTTAATCAAATTAAAAGACGTGTTAATTTCAGAATGATGGCGTGAACATGTGATAATTGAAGATAACATGTTTTTCCCATTAGTAACTGATTTGATTTTTATGAAAAAGTGTATTTAACATGTCCATCCCTATGATTTGAACATGTTCTAATTATTTTTAAGTTCTGAAATTATTTCTAATGGAATGAGCGTACAATATTTAGTTTAGACGGCTTATTAACACATTTTTGATAAAAAAATTAGTTGACAACTTCTTGCCAAATATATTTTGTGATGTCATTAATCCACCATAAAATAAAACATTATAAATGTACAGCCAATGATTAAGATAGACGGTGACGCTATGAAAATCGACTATTTTCAACGCATTATTATAAGTTTCTCCTTTGGTGAAAAACGCAACACGGCACCGATAACACAGAAAATAGTTAAAAAGCTCCACTAAATCACGCTCCAGAGCACTCCTCCTCGTTCCTTTGTGTCGTGATTTATAAGGAGATGGACGATTTGCCTCTTCCTTCCCGGAAAACCCTTTGTTTGGGACCGAAATATGAAAAATACGAGGACTCTCCACATGTGAATGGAATATGGCCGCGGCTGGCTCTTGACTCGTATGATTTCTACTGGGAAGAAATAAAGCGCTCGAGACTAGAGACTCAACTTCGCAATTGAAAAACTTCCAAAATTTGTCAGCAAAATGACGCAATTTGTTCGGTTGCTCTGGTACAATAAATATGAGTTTATTTTGAGGTGTTTGGAATTTTTTACGTGTAAATATTTTTGCTCCAGTCCCCATAAATATATATTCATCGTGAAAATTCATTAAAAATGTTTACTATCTTCTTCGTGGGCAGTCTTCTATGTTGTGTTTAAAATAAAACAAATTTTGGATAGTTATGGTTGTTATTACGGTCGTTAGACATATTTAACTGTAAATAGTTGCGAATATTTTATAAGAACCGTATGAACAAACGAAAAGTCGAGAAACGATTCTCGAAGGTAGAGGGCGGACTGGTAAAGGTCATCCTCCTGATGACGTTGAATAAGCATTCAACGAAACGTCGAGAATTGTTTCTCAGAAAAACATACGGTTTGTATAAAATATCCGCAACTATTTACAGTTAAACGAATTTTGGAAATTTAATGAATCACTTTATCAGTCTACAACTTCTTTCTACCTATACCTCTGCTGGCTTTTATTTTCTTCTGCATGATGAGTTGTATTACATCATATTTTCATTGCGCAAAATGTTTTCGACGTGTGTAGCTTTCCTTCGTTATTATTAGTTATTATTTATTCACGCATAAAAAAATATTACTACTATCCCTAGCACCTCTTGATTGGAAATAAACTTACTACGGGAGATCTTTAGATCAGTGGTAAAGTTACCAATCGTAAAATTTACTCGTGAATTAATCCCGTACAAATTTTATTTAAGAAAAATTTTCTCGCTGTAGGCCTGAGAGAACAATATACCTACCCAAAACAAATTATGCTGTACTATTGAATTTGTGTTCGTTTTTGTATTTAAGTAAATAAAACTATATGAAACAAGGTTTTTCGACCTTTTCTTTCCTACATATATACGTAAATCGCTCGCCTCTGTACCTACTGGGTCACCAAGGGTCACCGAAAGGTGGATTAATATCCCGAGAGACCAGTTTAGTATTTTATGTATGTAGTTGAAAGTAAATAATCACATTCTTATGATTTCTGTCGCATCGTCCTCGCTTTAATAAGATAACAATTTATTTTATAAAGGGATCCATTTTTTCTTTATAAAAATAATAGTAAGATGTTGACAGGAAAATAAAGAAATATTAAAAATGAACTAAACATGTCTCCAAAAAAAAAAAAAAAAAACATAATGACGAAAAAGATTTCTAAGAAAAAACCCAATTTAATATTTTCTTTGAATATGACACTTGTGTAGCTTTTTAGACTTGACATACATAAATATCATTTGATATGTTAAAATTATTTGACATATTTAACATACACATTTTTACTGTGGGAAAAATAGTGATAGGTCAATTTGTTTTCTTATACACGTATATATTATGTATGATATTTACATCTTAGCCCGAATTTTTTTCTGTTTAAATGAAAAAAAAAAAATTTTCAAGGTCTCGTTTCATAAATATGTTTTCACGTATTTCTTGACAGGTTTGTTAAAAAGAGAATAAGATATACGACGATTTTTTTTTCATTGATTAATTAGGGTTCATAAGTATACAAAAATAAGCAACTATTATATCGCTAATAGAGACATAGTTATTGAACCAGCATAAATGTGTTTTTAATAATGAAATTTATTTTATTTTTAGGATAAAAATAACAATTTGTTTTTTTTATTTGTAACTCAATCATAAATTATTCATGGAATCTTAAGCGAGGAGTGCAGGCTACAACATAAATTGCTTTCTTTACTGTTACAAAAACACTTATCTTAGTAGAATAGCGGCCAACATGGTATCCTCCAGGGCCTAGCAATAGCGATCGGTAAAACAGAATGCTTTGCACTAGTAGGTAATAAAAGTGTGCAGAACTATAGAATTGTATGTAGATTTTTAATAATCTTCTTCTTCTTTTTTTTCCCTTTAGTAGATCAGTTGATCTTGTGATATCGAAAACTACGCCACATGGGATTACGAAGTCCAGCTATCCCTCCATCTATATTTTTAGACACTATAGACACATCTATATTTTTAAGTGGAATAAAAAGCAATGTATTTTTTAAAGTAGGTACATATGATTTTCTTTTGAATTATTTTACTTATAATATTTTAACGTTTCACACCTTAATAACTTCGTCTCTGTGAGACTTCTATAATTTATCTTAATTAATAATTATCCCACTGTGTACACAGTTCAGTAATTGTATTCTTAGAACATACATATACATTTATATATTTATATGAAGGATTATTTTCTAGGATAACCCGCGTATTGTAGTCTTGAGAAAGACTGTTATATTTGTACCCAACGTTTCGGACAGATAGCACTGGCCATTTTCGAAGGGATTTTGCGCCTTGTATGTCGAGTTCTGTTTTGAATTGATGGCAAGCACACCCGTTCACTCCAGAAGTCGAGATCCAAGTGAAGCCTAATGCGAGGCTAATTGCTGAATTTACTTTGTGACCTGGTAATTTTTCAATTATTGTTGGAAATTCCGTTAGTTATATTAATATGTTCATTTACTGCGTCTGTACTTAGAATTGGGTTATTAGGGGCTGATTTTGAAAAGATTTTACAGTCATTAAGAATGGATTTCCAAGTATAAGGAATTCGGATCGCGTCGTCGCGGCAATTCATGTTATTTTTATTTTTATGTATTTTTATTGCTTTTTTTGATATTGATTTATTTTGGCGTCATTTAGCGTGTCTTACATTGGTTTTAGGGATTCATTATAATATAAAATGGATAACTAAGTATTTATAGTAATAGATGTACCTATCATATACAAATTTTTTGTAATCTTGAATGATTCACGTAGTTAAATTAGAAATTGCAGTTTATCAGTAGGGAAATATTCCGGGTTCATTCGTTGCTGGTGGTAACGAAATGTTTTTTCTAAATATCTTTCTAATTTAATCAATTAATTTTATTAATTTTTTTCATTATAATATATTTATTTGCGGCCACTGCCCCATTTCCTCAATCTTTGGCCGGGGCACGTTTTCGCATGGCGGCCAAAGTTGAATTTAATTGAGAATAAATTGGGGTTGAAATTTTTAATCCCGCCCGGAGACCGTTTCGGTCGGGGATGAAATATATTGGTCGACCCTTGTTTTTGGGGCAATTAGAATAAATATGGGGCACGGTGATGGTTTTCTCGTTAGTTGATAACCGTTTAATTACTGAGTGCTGCCTGCGGGGAGGTCATATATTATTATATCCATGAATATTTATCGACCGGCGGAATTATTTTAAGTTTACCTTTACTTTACAAGATGCACAAACTTGAGTCCCGACGAAAAATATCCGATCTCATTGTGCTACACAAGATTCTCAGCGGAGCTATTGATTCTCTCTGTCTATCTGATATAAATTTGCATGTTAAACCCCGTATAAGAAACCCGGAGTTCTTCAGAATAAGTCAGCACACTAATAATGTCGGTTACTTTTCTCCCATTACAAGGTTGTTTCGCACGTATAATTTGTATTGTGCTGACCCTAACATTGATGCTGATATTCTTGCAGACACGTTATCTTCGTTCAAAAACTCACTCATACACAACATCCATTTTCTAAACGACGACATGAACCTATAGATCCATTAAATACTAATCGCAATACACTCAAACACAAATATATAATATACATAAATGTACATGTAAAATATAATTAATTGCAAAAATACATGTTACTAGAGCGTGCCGAAGACACTTGTAATTGGGATAATGGGCATAGTCTTCACTATAATGTTTGTTATCTGAGTATCATGTACCCATTATCCTGTTAGTGTCTCTAATAAATAAAAATAAATAAAAATTACCTTATCTTACTTTCGTAAGGGGTTCGGTGTGATGCTGCGCGTGGTGCGCCCGTCTGACCCTAGGCGTTTTATTACTCCCTTTATATTAACTCGTGGCGTCTGCTTGCTTGCTTGCCGGCCTGTCGTCAACAAAAACTTTGGATTGATTTTTGACCCATTTCCCGTGATCCAATCGTGCTGAAACTTGGCAAGTAGACTGGTGGCGACAATCAAGAAGATCTATCAAATTTTCGTTAAAAAAAATTAATAATTATAGTATAATTTCGGATTTTTAGAAATTTTATTGGTTTTTCAAATTGGAATCATTAGAAAAGTTTGATTAGCAACGGCGGCCCGATAACGTCGCGGAATATTTTCTAAATTTGAATTATTCCGCCGGTATACATAATAGGTACTTCACTTCGAATGTCGAAAATCTAAATTGACTGACAAATGTTTTTAGAATTTAATCTTCAAAGCGTGAGGTGTCTTATCAAAGCTCAAAACATCTGACATTTTAGAAATATATTAAATTACTGTAAGTTTAATGTTATGTTATATGTTTTAATTCGTCTTCAGTTGTTGTTAGGTATATTTTACAAAGGGAGTATAATAAAAATTTGGTTTTTATGGGTTACTTTTTTTATTTTGAGATTTTCTAACCATATAGTAATGCTACTAAACAAACTATAGACTGTCATACCCTTGCTTTATTTCATTTTAAAAAACGGCCTAACAACGAAACAGCCCCCAATACGATGTACCCGTTTCGTAGTGTTATTGATTTCTCGACATAACTTTTCGAGTCCGGTGCCAAAATGATTGTGATTTATAGATCAAATACTTTGAAAATATCGCCATGCACCGCATCGGTTTGCTCTTGTCTTTCTGCAATAAGTATTGAGTCAATAATTTTTAGTAGGTCAGAAGGGAATTGAGTCATTATCGATGATTTCATTCTTAGTTCAACGTTAATTTTAATAAATATAAAATAATTTTTAGTGCAAACGTGTAATATATATTCTATCACGAACATACCCATTCATAGATTCATTCCGACTTTATGTATGCACACTCATGCGCATATGCTGCGTGTTATATTTGTAGATTGAACGTAGGGTATAAAACCAAAGGCAGTAATATCAAAAAAAAAATTTAATGCAATCATCGAGGATTACCTACTAGATTATAATATGCTGAATTCGAGATTCGAGATACGAAAAATGGTCTCTTTATAGGTAACATGATTTTGGAAGATCTAGAATTCGGTACATTTTAAATTAGTATTTTTTTGGATATCGCTGTCTTTGCTTTCATACCCCAAAAATGTGGCGTATAGATGCAAAACCGGCACTATTCATAGAGTTCCGTGGCGTTTTTGCATCTATACGCCACAAATAATGTCTATTTTTTATTTTATTATAAATATAAAAAAAATGAATACAATACGTAAGTAAATCATTCTGTTTTATCTTCGTTTATATTTATTCGTATATACATACTAATTAATACATTTTATCTTTTTTATTTAACAATGTACCACAGTTTTCAAAAATAAAATAAAACTTTGATTCCTTAATGGACCAAAGTGCACCACGATTTCTCATTTGCTGTGATTGATCGAAGAATTCATGTATACTAAATAATTTTTGGTATTTCATAATAAATATGTCACAAGTCTAAGATGTATGGATAGATTGCGTGCAGTAAATCACGCATATAATATACCCATTTATAGTCAGGACCTCATTTCATTAATATTTTACCGATGACTTCCTTCCGTTTAAGTGAGACGATGGAAATGTACCACGCAGGTTGATGAAGGTAGCTGAGGAGCTTATTACTTATTTTGGTAGTTCCTTCCTTGTGAGGGTTAGGTTATGCTCTCCTTCATAGATCCTTGCGTAGTTTGAATGTAACTATAAAAATTCAAATACTACATAGGACAAACCAAACACAATATTGCTACACGATTGAAGGAACACATTGGAGCAATTAAAAACAACAACTCCAATACATCGGCAATCTGCAAACATGCATCCAAAGGAACTCTCTGTCACTTCATCAGATTTGACAAGGCAAAAATCTTATCAACAGAACCGTACCTTATACCCAGATTAGTGAGGGAGTCCATTGAAATACACAAACATCCCAATTTCAATAGAGATGACAGTTACAAACTATCAAGTATTTGGCACCCTGTTCTAACGACACTGATTCAACCCTTGAGAGAAGTCGCAGTAAAATCCGCCGATGTAACTAGTACATATTGCACACTGGCGACCTCTATTGTAGAAGAAGAGAACACTTCACAACAAAGTGCATACAATTTACGCCCTAGAAAGCAGCACCTTTAATCAGTCCGACCTCCATCTTCGCGGGTAAAGGTCGTCCTCCTGATGACATTGGATAAGTATCCAACGAAACGTCGAGATCGCTTCTCGGTAATACTTACGGTGCGTATAAAATATCCGAAATCACAGTTAAATAACTCAAATATTCACAGTATAGGAGTCACTCTCTGGGCTTTTTCTCTTATTCTTAAAGAAAGAACTACTCATGTAGCAATAAACACAAAATTAAATATTATTTTGCAGAAAATAAAACTTCAGAAATAGCCGGAAAGCTGAAAAGAAAGCAGTGCAATCCGAGGTCAGACTTAAATTAATAATTTCAGTTTAATTAAGATACGATCTTACATTTATCTTGTTACCATCTTCCTCTTTGAGTTATTGCTCGCCGACTTGCAGCGTTATTCAATTATTAATTTAACATTAGCTTAGTGCACGATGGTTACATATTCCCCTTTTGAAATGCAAATCAACATTGCTGGAGTAGGTGGATAGGTATGCAAGTTAAATAGAGTATGAAACTTTTCACTACTTAATTATATATCTTTATAAAATATTTAATACAATTTTACATATAATTTTTATTTAAACTTTGTCCTACATACAACATGTGACTTATTTATCATTACAATAGTTTCGAGAGGAGCAGTTCTTCTCATCATCGGGCATAATTAATAATTAACTTAAATACAGAATTTTTGTCAATCTATTCAGATGCGCCAAGGAGTCTCGTAGTGAGGAGTGTATTTGATCATTAATGAAAAATGTAGGATCAGAAAAGCATTTTGGAATGCGATATTATTTATAGATGTCTTCTGAGAAAATCTAAGTTAATTAAAGTATTGCAAGTTTCTGCCAAATAATTTGATGATATTAAAATCTATATGATTGTAATGAATACCCGCAAGGTACTTGCGACAAACGTGAAAAACATAATATTTTTAAGAGCAATGGTATTTAGTTACATAATATTAAGGTGCTGTATATATTTAATTTACTTTTATACGATTTATTTTAAATTTTACTTAACAATTTTTCTATCACATACGACTTATTATATATGATTAATTAAATATTTTTATTATAACTTTATGTTTTTAGAACTACGAGTACCAAGTATGTTTATGGATGAAGGTCATAGAAAATGTATTATAGTGACTGTTTACGCCGTCAATTATAAACTTCGTCAGCTGTGTATGTGGTTTGTTTTTTTTTATTAATTTAAAATTTAGTTCGATCCAAGATGAACATCTACGAATTACCTTTGTTCAAATGGTGGGCCGCCTGTCTTGTACCTGCGTATAATAAATCCGCCATATGCCGTATTATCACTCAATTTGATGTTACCGAGATGTTAACAAAAGTAAACAATTTTTTGGGATATCCAAAATCCGAAATGTTCATATTTCGCGCACCGTCATCAGGGGCGCCATAGATTTCTACTAGTTCAAACATTTCAAACTAATAAAAACCAAATGTGTGTATATGTAACGTATAATGTGTATGTGAACTAATAAATACCTAAACGGCGATAAAAAATTAACTGTTAAGAAAATAGAGATGAATATTTATCCTTTCTTTAAACTTAAATCATTTTGTAAATTCAAAAAATGGTTCAAGAGAGTTAGGTCTGTGAAAGAAATATGACGCGACTATTAATGATATTAGAAGTCAACGATGTCCGTCAAAGTTTTGACTATGATCAGGTTAAGTACATACTAGAGAATAGTCCTATCAGAAGTGTCAATAATCGTGAATTCTAGACTAGAGTTTTGTGCTCGAATATGCACAAAACTCTAGTCAAGAATTGCGCTTTGACCTCATAATAAGTCAGTAATTTTTTTTTGTCACTTTTGTATATCCGGCATATTTTCAAAATATTTTATAGAATCCACACTTCGAACAAACCATAGCACTAGTTGAGGCGCAAAATTTATCATTAAACGGAGAAAAAAAAGAATTTTCAAAAATATAATATATCGGTCGTCTCCCATCTCCTGGCTGCGTAACTGGAGAGATAAGTGTAACTTGACTAGGTTGTTGCGAGCAGCGGTAAATAAAATCGTAAACGCTAGAATGATCGCCGACCTCCGTTAGGAGATGGCACTATAAGAAGAAGTTTCTCTGGTGGCTGGAACAGCATCATATTTATTGGATTAATATAAAAATGTAAATAATTGAAATTCAGAGAATATCTGGCGACATAATTGATATTTCTGAGTAATCGCGGCTTACCCCTCGTTGCTAAAAGCTTGACTCCGCGAAGGGAATCCTCTCGCATTAGCGAGGCGAAGAGTACAAATACACGCAGTGAAGAGGGTGAATAACCAACGCGACATTTTGTCGAGATATCGAAACAAATAGGTTTGCCCCGTGCTAAATCCTAAAATACCAAGTTATCCCGCCGTTAGACCCGCAAAATACCGCTCGAAGATTTCACAATCGACCCGGTCGTCTCGCTCTGGCGCGCGCGTGCAAACGGCGCGGGTCGCCTATCGCGGCGTCGTTAGGCGGTATCGCGCTCGCTCGGCGCGTGGGAAGGATACCTTTGTAAATGGTGACACATAGCTTTTAGAGTGAGGGTTTAGAAAATAAAGGTGAGCCCATTCGAACGCTATTTGCTAGCCGAAAAGGTAAAGGGGCATAAAAAGGAGATATATTTAAGCGAAACGTCCCGGAATCGCGTAATAAATGTCCATTTCTGAGACTCAAACGAGTTATCGGAATTTTATATTGATATTTTACCTATTTATGGTTTTTTTATAGCGGAATTTCGCTTAAAATATGACATTCTGTGGTTTTATTTGTTGCCAACTTAAGCTTAAATGGACTTTTATAAATATTATATTACCCTATTATTAATCAACAGGTCGATAAAGTTCTACGCAAATATTTTTTGTTGGTCAAAATGTCGTTTTGTTTAATCTGGAAGTAAAAAATTTGGCCAGTTACCGAGGTAGTCTAAGGAAACAACAGAGTATATCCAATTTCAATAACAATTGTACTTAGCTCAGGCTAAATATAGTAATAATGTATTGACAACCATTCACAACATTTATGTACTAAAATAAAGTTAACAAGTGATTTTAACTTTATTTTAATTTATATATAGTCCGGTGAATGAATTAAGTTAACAAGTGATTTTAACTTTATTTTAATTTATATATAGTCCGGTTTCGGATTCTTTAATTAATAGCAATTTCATCGACAAAATACCCCCTATATGTCATTTTTCTCTAGCCATAATTAAATGGAAATGGTGTGTCAATTTACTAATGTGTACCTACGTAGAGATCCTATAAATATGCAAAAGGCCTTATTTGAAAGATAAAACAATTATGATTAACATTAAGTCAATTATTTTAAAATTAAAAAAAAGAGACCAAAAATAATTGTTAAAAAAACATGTTTTTTTTTACGTGTACGGCACCGGTCACCGGACGCACTGTATATCAACAGATCGTTATTGACCCGTCAGGGATATACATAATATTAATCAAGATAGTCTTAGTATGAAATTTAAGTAAAATACAAACACATTTCATGTCAATCGGGAAAATATGAAAATACACAAAATACTAAATAATTTTCTACAGTTGAGAAATTGAATTATATAGTAAAATACCCATACAAATGATTGGATGTTTAAATGAAATATCAAATTATTCTATACTACTTTGTTAACAACCGCAAATGTGTCCACTGCGTGGTTTGAAAAGGAAACAAAATCTTATCACATGATCGTGAACTAATAATGTGAATTGGTTTATGGTAAGAATTTTAAGAAATATTTTCGGTAAACACAGTATAATAACGTAAATTCATTATTCTATTGAAAATATATAGTGAGTTAAAATCTTTGAATGTATTAGCGCGAGTGAAGAGATGAGCGTATTCTTTTCAAAAATATAAAGAAATATTAAAACCTACGAATACCTACCTTAAAATGTTCTTAGGTTTTGACGGTGGCTCAGAATTTTCTGGTTTGAGTTTTCGAGGATATTGTGCCGTACTTTTACAACCTTTATAATCGTTTCGGATCCAATTACAGGATCCATCATTAGGGCTGATGTGTTGTCTGATGCCCTGATGATGGATTTAAAACTCAAACCGGAAGACTTAATTTTTTTAGGATATCTATTTCATATATTCGGATGTCTATTGAGTGTATATTTATAATCATATGCCTGGCAAGATTTAATACACTAAGGGCATTGTAAAAGAATACCTTTTCACAGCGAATAACATTGGCCTATGGGTAGTTTATGTGCGGGAAGGTTAGAGGCAGGTGTTAGGTGGTGACACGCAGGGTTTCTATGGAGAGGAATTATTTTCACTATCTTATACAGAATGTGCGACGCAATGAAGAAAATTTATACTTAAAAACATCTAAAACACGACAAAGATAGGTGAAAAAAAATTTATAACATAGATTTCTGGTAGACTTGAAAAGAAAGAATACATGTCAAATTTTTAATAATAGCTTTTAAATTTGATGGACATTTATGGCAAACGACCAATGAGTTCTAAGCAAAGATTTCTTGAATGCTAGAAGAGGTCTTTGAGCAATTAAAGTTCTAACGGGAGTTGAAAAGGGGGTGATTAAAAGTTCCCCTCCGTTGAAAAGTTAAATTCTAATTTAAATCAATAAGAAACATAAAAATAAGGCAAGTAAAACATTAATGTTGAAACAAACGTGCAAACTCAAAAGGGTATGCAAAAGAAATTCGAACAAAGTAATAAAATTAAAAGAAAAAGCTTAAAAATGAGACGAATGCCTAAAAACTCCACGATAACATAAGATAAAGTACAGTGGAAGGAGGCGATCGAGGCGGTAGAGGTGGGTGGGTGGTTAGGAAGAAAATTCCTTGCCGTGGAAAATTTTCACTTGTAACAACCCTTCCAAAGTCAAATTAATTGTCCGACAACGATGTACAGCGACGCGACGGTTAGAAAGTAGCAACCAAGAAAGTTTAATGAAACTCGGTAATTGTATAATTTTTGCTTTGTATTAATCACCCTTGATAAATTTATTTACATAAATTAACGACAGTAATGTTTTGTTTATTTGTAACCTGTAAAAAATGATGTATTTTTATGTCTGAATTTCAAATTCACATAATTAAGTTATTAATAATAGATAAAAATTTATTAAAATCAGAATAAAATGTGATTTTTTTTTTTTATATTACCAAAAATCATAATTATAATGATTTTGATTAATCAAAATGACCTATGATCTCGAAATTTAAGAAATAAATTTATCGAGTTTCTTAAAGTGTATATGTGCTAACTTGTAAACATTGCTATCTAGCGTAGTGTAAAGTCTTGCTATCATTTGTAATAATTTTTTTACACTGGTTATGGACATTGGGAGATAACGAATTAAGAAATTTAAATTTGCCTTTGTACATAATTTATAGTGGTTACTGAAATATGTAGATATATTTGGTCCACTAAAAAGATTAAAACATTAAAAATGTCCTTAGGTTTTCACGGCCGTTCAGAATCTTCTGTAAATAGTTTGCTGCGATATTCTGCCGTGTATATGTGACATCTCTGGCCTAAGAGGTCACATATACAAGGCACAATATCCCAGAAAACTATTCACAGAAGATAAAAACATGTAAAAAAAATTTAAAGAATTAGTCATTAAACAGTTAAAATATAATGAAAACTATCAAATCTACTTCACTTATAGCTTAAATTATCTGCTGTATCCAGGCAGCGTGGCGTTGAATATATTATTAGCGCAGAAAAAGATTTTCCAACTCGACAGAATTGGATATTGCTGAATAGAGTTAATTATTACAAGTTGACTATTCTCAAAATAATATAGTAAAGTTGACTCAAGGCTGATTTTTATGTTACATGAAAATGAAAGATAAAATTCTATAATTTGGTCAAAAGAGATCGGAAATGGCATTTCTACTTTTTATTTTTTTTATAGTATTTCTGAGAGACCATATATATTGTACAGAATACAAACAAATTTAATTATATTTTTACTGGATCTAGATAAATGTGATCTTCTTCTACTCCTTCTTCAACTTTCGTTTCCATCCCCACCCACTGCTGGATATAGTACTTTACCATAATTTTGCATTTTTCTCTGTTGTTTGTCATAAAATTTAATTTTAGGTGAACATAAAATTGTAACTCGCATATTTACTATACGATAAAAATTGTCAGATATGAAAGTAATATTAATAAACTTATATGGAGTTATTTACTTTATGATATATAATATTTATTTTTATGTGTTATTAATAATTTGACGATATTTTGATAACTCAAATCCAAAATCGCAGAAGTTTAATATGGAACTGTTAATTTTGTTATAATTTAATTTACCTGGAACTCGTAAGGAAAATACTTAAATAAGCTACAAATATACCTTTAAACACC
This sequence comes from Agrypnia vestita, assembly GCA_016648135.1. Classification (NCBI taxonomy): domain Eukaryota; kingdom Metazoa; phylum Arthropoda; class Insecta; order Trichoptera; family Phryganeidae; genus Agrypnia; species Agrypnia vestita. Next base: position 248,298 of record JADDOH010000079.1, on the reverse strand, counting down.
TACTTTTAGGAGATTATCGTAATGCCGCATTGAACTACAAATGCGCACGATAACTGAATAATATTTATGATGTGACATTAAAAATGTCAAACGATTATTTCCCATAGCGTCATATTCCAACAGGGATGTCATTCGACTCATTCATACACACATTTTTTACATATATATATATATATATATATATATGAAGTTCTTCAATAGCTTACTCACCACCTCTCACATAACACGCATTCTATGGATAACATGGACTTTACTTTACTTAACAAAACAGGGGCCCGAAAACGTGAATTCTGATTGAATCTTTATATTTCTCATTTAATATTTTGATCATACTTACAACAAAATTAAAAGTGTACAGCATAAGTGTGTTAGATTCACAAACTATAAGTTACGTACTCCGTTTGGTAATCATGACTGCAATTATTTAATTCAATTACTTAATAATTCAACAGACTTATTGCAGCGAAAAAAAAATTTTTCACATTATTATTTTAAAAAATAAAAGGGATTGTGGATTACACAGATTTGGTGAATACAACTAATTATCGTACACCCTGCATCATGGCACGAGATATTAAGCTCCATTTTATGTGCACGTTTCTCACTCCAATTTTATGAACAACTCGCGTATGCAAAGATTGCATTGCTGCTCTTAAGAGATGGTGGAGGTTCTAGGCCTATCAGGACTCTAGTCCCTCGAGCGTGCCAAGGGACCAATCGTGCTTCAGCCACCAGTGAAAAGCCTGATGCAACCGGCGTGGTACCGGCAGGCAGCGCGCTGTATTACCATTAATTATTCTTTCGCCGACCGCCGTAACCTACGTCACGTACTCATTTTACTCCGTCCTTCATTTGTTGTTCTTCAATAAAACAACTTCTTCTTTGTCATCCTGTATCTCCTGCTGCCTTAGCTTGCCACATACATCTGCACTATATTAGATTCACGTGGCGTGCCTTCAGCGACTATACATAAATGTGCCAGATGACGTTTTGACACATGGGCATTGATCTTCCCACAAACACGCAATCTTCATTTCACTTCAAATTCAATCAAAGCATATATCTCGCGACACACATAACACATCTGCCAATAAACAAATATGCGGGAAAATGTTAAGCTAGGTATCTGTGACCTTAAAAATGTAAATGATTATATTTAATTTGCCTTGTCTGTTTATTTTTAATTCTTTTTCTTTTATGTTTAGTATCATATACCTAATGACTTTTTTCTTGTATTATATCAATTAATTACTTTTAAATCTTCATTTTCTGTAACATTTCTTTTATTCGAACATATTTAATATACAATGAGTAGAGCTGTATAATTTTGTAATTCAATGACAAAGCTTTAAGGACGTTTAAATAAATAGAAAATAAAATGAAAGCACTGTAATTTGGATGACTTTAATTGAATGAAGAAATTTAATGTTCAAATTATTATGATCAATATTAATTTCATCCTCATTATCATTCGGTAAAGTTTTTCTAGCATCCGAATTTTCTAAACCGAATCTTGCCTTTGATGCATCTCGTTTTTGAGCGACCTCGTAGTAGAAATGTATGCAAAGCAGAGTGAAAATTTGAAGAAGGTGCAGGCAGAAAACTTTTTAACAAGCATATCAAAACATTTTTAATTAAAATCGTAATGAAAATTGAACGAGAATATTTCTTGAGATTAAAGCAATTATTAAAAAATTAACCCCTAAAAACCAAGTTTTCATTATACTCCCTTTCTTTGTAAAATATAACAACAATTAAAGACGAATTAAAACATATAACATAACACTAAACTTACAGTAATTTAATATATTTCTAAAATGTCAGATGTTTTGAGCTTTGATAAGACACTTCATGCTTGGAAGATTAAATTCAAGAACATTTGTCAGTCAATTTAGATTTTTGACATTCGTAGTGAAGTACCTATTATGCATACCGACGGAGTAATTCAAATTTAGAAAATAAAATTTCTAAAAATCCGAATATAAACTATAATTATTAATTTTTTTAACGAAAGTTTGATAGATCTTTTTGATCGTCGTCACGAGTCTACTTGCCAAATTTCAACTCGATTGGATCACGGGAAAAGGGTCAAAAAATGATCCAAAGTTTTTATTGACGGCAAGCCGGCAAGCAAGCAGACCCCACGAGTTAATATAAAGGGAGTAAAAATGATGGCGTTATTACGATCACATCTATATTTCGTTGCGGAGGCGTTTCCTAGACTTAATTTGAAATAATTTGCTACGAATTCTGATATCTTTGAATTTTTTCGCGTATACCCACGTACAAGAATGTACATGCCACGCAAAAGCGTCAGCTCTCTTGTACGGGTTTTCAATTCAAAATTTCGTAACAAAACCACGCTTCGTCGCACCGTCCAAAACGTTAACGAAATTATCCGACTGCGAAGGTAGCTGATTGAACACGTGACGTCCGTTGTATCCTATCCAGCTCAAGTGCTCAATTATGAAGGTGTCAATAAATGGGGCTGGATGCATTTGACAGGGGCGCAATATTAACCCGATTATAATAATATTGAATTAAGCCGCTGCACTGCTCCAATCAACCCGTTACGCTAATCCACAATTATTCTAAAACTAAAAGGGGACCCGAAACGTTCAGAGGGAATATTGACAGGGTCATGTCTAGCTGCGATTGTATCTTGGACATTCTTTTAAGGATCCAATCCACACTATTTCAGCAAATTTAACTCATGTCATGCATATATGTCACTTTGTCATGTAAAATTTTTTATATTTGATAATGTGCCTGTCACTGAAACAATGTAAATTTACAAGTGTTAGAAAAAATGTTCTAAAAAACTAACCCATAAAAATAACTCCCTTTCTCATTTACTAGTGGAAACTGGTTCGGCGCTAAACCTACGCGCTGGGCTTCGGTCGGGCGACGCTACGAAAGGGAGTAAAAAAAATTCCTAAATTATACTATAATCATGTTTAGTGTCTACCAGACGCGTCGGAATCTTTTTATACAACTTACTCAGTTGTATGAAAAAAACATCAAAAATTTAAAGAATCCAAAATTATACTCTAATTATTAATTTTTTTAATGAAAATTTGATAGATCTTCTTCATCGTCGCCACGAGTCTGCTTCAAAAGTTTTATCTCGATTGAATCACAGGAAAAGGATTAAAAATCCATCCAAACTTTTTGCGTCAAAGAAACAAACACACAGACGCCAAAAACAGACATAAATAATATAAACAAGAATATTAAACAGTGTTAATATAAGTTTTCGCGAAGAGGTATGCATTATGAAAGACTATTTTTTGGGGAACTAAGAAACCGATTAGTTAACTCTAAACTTTTAGAGAGACCTGCTTAATAATGGTTATCCCAGCATAATCGAAATATCGCACCAAAATAAAATAACTTTTTGTTACAACAACAAGCATTTTTTTCTTGAAGAGATTTGATTTGGAACGAAATTAAAATAATTAATCAACGTCTAATGTAAAAAATACTTTTTTTTGCAAGAATAAATACTTTATCTGCAGTAAATATTTCTAAAATGTACGCAAGGTGAACATTCTTCCGCTGTGACATAATCCACTCGCCTAAATATGGATTTATTTCATTTCTATACATTTTTATACTCTGTGTATGTAACAGAAAAATACTGGTGAAATAATTCTGATTGGTTTCCTGGTCGATGACCAGGTGGATGTAAATTACTAGCTGTACTGTACACCAGTGAAACATCACGGGACATAATTATATATATATATTTTTTTTCAATTGATTGAGCAACATTGTAGATTGACATTTAAAAAAAATATTGATTTTTTTATTTGTAAATATCTATTATGTGAGTTTTTTTTTCACCTACATATTTCAGAATTTACCATTCCATCATCAGGGTGCTGTATAACTGTCAAAAAATTCTAATGAACTTTCTCTTGTTCCTTGTTTTTCTGAATGTCTTTTGTTCCTTGTTTTTCCAAATTATTTGAAAAATGAATAATGGTGGAATGGTAATTTCTGAAACATGTTGGTGAAAAGAAACTCACATAAAAGTAGATATATACAAATAAATTAATCTTTTTTTTTTAAATCAATATAAACTAGCTGTATTGTTAATATTGTAGCCCGTCAAAATCACGTTACTTTTACTTGTCAGTTCCTAAAGAATAAGTATTTATAAAAAAAAGATAAATAAGAAGAGAATAAAAGATATTGATGAAGAAGAAGAAAAATGAAAAAAGTTTTGACACTATAAAAAAGTTACAAGCGTTACACGAAGTTACAAGACTGCGTAGTTTGGTGGCGCGACCCTTGCATGTAGCCTGAACCGCGCGCTATTGTCAGTTTTGTTACAGCAAGTTACGGATGGACATTCTAAATTAGTATAGTTGATTATTTTCACGCGATAAGTATAGAAAGATACTCGTTTTTGTACCAAGAGGGCGAGCGCATTACCAAAATCGAGCGTTTTTTTTTACGAATTTCGTCATTTTTCCCTTACCGCCCTAAATAACCGAGAGTCTACCGTATTTCATTTAGCTTAGTTGTATTGGTAACTGATTCATGGGTTGCAGTTAGCCGTAGAAGTTCTTGCACACCAAGTCAATGAATATACTCTTACACTGGCTTCTCTGCTTTTCTCAAAGAGTTCAATATAAATTTTAGTACTTAGATTCGAAGTTCTAGAGGTATTGTTGTAGTTCGTAAGATAGTTCCGTTAATAGCAGTTTATCGGCTTCGAGCATCTGAAGTTCTTCATGTGGCTACCTTCAATCAGCAGTTTTATAGAGTTTACAGAAAATCGTCATCTTTAAAATTTTACTTATCATCTTTGAGGTAGAATTCTTAGGAAAACTTATTCGTTCTTATTTGTGTCGCTTTTTGTAAACTGAAAACTTTTGAATAACAAATATCTCGAAGAATTTTGAAAATCATTCTTACGTTTTAATTTTGAAAACTATTATAATGAAGTTAATATTTATCCAACGCTTAGAATTATTGTGTTCTTTTTTGGAAGTAGGCTTATTTGTGCACCATTTTGAAAAATGTTTATGAATGTATCCTAATTTCACAAAAGGTTAACACAACGCTTCAATTAAGTGTATCATTTTCTTGAATTTTACACACAGACATTGGTATATAATATTTTAGATGAGACAAAGGTCAAATGTAAATGTTTTGTCTGATCCTAATGTTTAATGTTATTAACGAAAATATTTTGTGTTGAAATTTCGTCATATTATTCAAGCTATTCCTAGTAAATTTGCTAAATAAAATAACTGTACATAATTTATAGCGAGTTGAGTACGTTAATTTAGACAAGCGTACCCTTGGATATTCGCTCTGCTTTCTCCTGCCCATGAAGTGAGCAACTTATATAATTTTATAGTCCCGATGTTAATAAGATTTTAATTCACAAAGCTCAGTTTATAGAGGTTGCCTGTAGGACAAATCTGCGTTTGAATAAATTATTTAAAAACAAAAAGCCAGTAATTTACCATTATTTTTGTTCGCTTACTTTTTAAAACACGTTTTAATCTAATTCACCGCAACGATGTTTTAAAAATTACCACTCGACATGAGCACGTTGAAATTGTACACATTAAAAAAAATGTTTTTTTTATCAGCGAAACATTTATCTTCTTTAAATAAAACTTCTGTAGCGGACCTTTTTGACTTGCCCATTTGCAATTTTATTTCAATATACGGCCTTTTTTCCGTCCCGGCAAAAAACCTTGTTAATTAACGCGATTGTTGAGCTGCCTTGTCTGTGTCAGGATTTGGATTTGTCTTTAATTAAAAATGGATAGCGGTGACAGAGTGAATAATGGAAGAAAGCCCAATCGGAAAAGCTCAATAGAGCCTGCTCAATACAGCCTCGCCCTTTTTTTATTCCAAACCGGAAGACAATTAATTGTTGAGCGCGCTTTGTGAGACTGATCGAGTTATTTCGATTAAAGTTCCTTTTAGCCGGGCCGTAATGGCATTACTGAAATCTCCTGCCGAATGATAATATTTTTAGTCATCTTTGGACGACCTTCGGAACGGTCCAAAATGGAAGCTGCGTACTTTAATTAACTTAGAATCTGAATACCTGTATCGGCAAAATGTTCTTAAAGCGTTTCTAAATTTTTGAAATATTTTTTGGTCGCTTGACAAATCAACATAATTGTTTGAAATTATTTATTTTTGTCATCATCACTCCTGACATCTCAAATATAAATAAAGTAAATATTGAGGGTTTCAAAATCAATTCTCGAATAATATATATCGGATTCACCTCATTTTTTTCTGCGAAACTATAAGTGTTCTTTAATATCGTAAAGAAAATAATATATGAAAATAGCTATGACACTTTAAATTATTTTTTAGTTATTATTTACATAAATATTTACAATCATAAAATTTTAGCTTCTTGTCTCACTAGTAGTAAAAATAATACAATATTAAATATTAAATAAATTACAATGTGTGCACATAAATCACATTTTCCACGTGTGATTACTGAGAGATTTCCTAACAGAAATAAGGCACCAGTGCACTGTAGCAGCGTACTTGATAATAGTACTAAAGGAATTTACACCTATTAAACTTATAGTGGTTAGGACTCTCGCCTTGTGATCCAAAGATCGCGGGTTCGAACCTCTCTCCAGACCAGCAAGTTTGTCCTATTTTCATAGCACAAGCGTTTACCTTAATTTGAAAATAGGAAGAATATTGATGTGACACGTATTCCGTGTTCACATCTCATTTTTTTTTAAATAGAAAAAAATAAAACCCGGCGGGTAACATAGGTGAAATTTCCTACCTCATCATTTACTCCACCCCCTCCCCTGATATATTTTCACAGTCCCTCTTTTATTCCAATATCTGCAAATAAATAAAATAAAATAATATAATAAAAAAAAAAAAAAATTAAAATAATAAAAAAAATGGAAATAAAATACACCTTTAATGGTTGAGAAATCTGAACAATTGAAAAAAAATCGTGCGTGTACATATGTATGCGCGGTAGAAGTTATACTTTCAAACTAAAATGAAGACAAAATTATTGATAAAAAAAACGTATTTTTATTATGTATTAATGACACTAAAAATATTTAGTTGTAAAAATCTACACTGATCATTCTCTATTATTTTATCGAGTTTCCTGAAAATAATTAAATTTCATAGTAACAGAAATGTAGCCTCGAATATTAAAAATAATTGGAGCAAACAAAATTTTTCTCAAATTAATGACTCGCGTCTTAGATAAGCCCTACTCTTATAGTACATTTTTGACGGACTACAGAATATCTATGATGGCTATGTCATGTAGTTGCCGTCCGCGCGTCCTAGTTTATAACGAAATTATTATATTTTGATATTACTGAACCACTAATTTCAAGTGCATTTCGTGGTCTCGCATTTTCGCTACATGCTTTTCCCCGCAACACTCATTACCGCTACAATGCATGCGCCAGCGAGCGAAACTTCCATTTCAATTAAAATTTTATCCTCAGTGCGACAAAAGAAGATAACTTCAAAAAGGATGCCATAATTCAACAAATTATATTATTATTGCCGTAACTTGCCGTAATTAATGCCATAACTTAACAAAATATATATATTAAAGTACCGCACAATAATAGAGTGCGTGAGTTCAGTGGTCAATAAAATATATCACGATAATCCTCGGCGTAAGCGAGTATTGCATATATTACCTAGTACCTTCTGTTTGGGAGGTAGTGTAACGTTTGATTGGGACAAGATGCAAGCACTTACCTTATTCTTCCTTCGGGATCGCTGGCTCTCCTTCTCCTGTCGCTTTATCATTCCAGACAACAAGCGGCGAGGTGTTTCTTCCGTAGTTGTAGGATAACACTCGCTTGGTAGGGTTAGGTTAGGTTAGGTTAGGTTAGGTTAGTTTAGGTTAGGTTAGGTTATGTTAGGTTAGGTTAGGTTAGGTTAGGTAGGTAGGCGGTAGGCGTTGATTTACGGTCGCGTTTGACAGCTATTTTTGCTTTGGCGGCGTTTTTCATACTGAGTGGCCCTGTGCTTGCTAGAGGAAGGTAGGATGAGGAGAGGGAAGCGGGAATACATTTAACCGGGTTTTTAAATACGCGCTAGCGCTGGCGCTAACACTTTCGAATGACTGTTAACTGTGTATCCATATTCAAATTTTGCTTCCGAGATTGCTTTTGTTAAACATACAAAAATATATTACAATAACACACGGTGTACAATGTTTGTATAGATGTGCATATGTAGATATTTAATCGTGTTGCAATGTGCACTGATGCACTAGAAACATTGGTCACTTAGCGGTAATGTCGAGGGATTCTGTCCCTTTGAAAGATCATTTGGTGAAGTCCGCAACCAATATCTGTACCGCATTACAATCAAATCTACCGCAAATTGGAAACCCATGGCATCAGATCATTTAACCTGTAATATTGACAATTCAATGGAGAGACTGGAGAGATATATATTATACCGAAGAATTTTATACTAAGTTTGGTGTATAACTTAAGTAGGAATAACTACCTAGACATTTTGAAAAAAACGATTTATAAATTTTTGCATTTTCTGCTTGAGGTCTGAAGAATATCTGGTGAAAATTTCAAGTTAAAATTAAAAAAAATTAAGTTATAGCTGACAAGAGTGGCATCTCTTTGATTATTTTCATGCTCAATTTTCAAACGCGTTTTACTAGTAACCATGTTTTAAAAAATCGGTGACCAAAATATCTTGGTAACCACTGAACCGATCAACTTGAAATTACTAGTAGTTATTCTGTGCATAATTATCTAGTCATTGTCGTAGGATTTTTTTAAGTGACTTAGTTTTCTTTTATCGGCATAATCAACCCGAATTTTTCCATAAAAACGCAATATTAAATTCAAATGCCTACCATTTTGTCGAAAATCTATATTTTCAAAACCCGCTACGTCAAAGACTAAATTATAGTATCAATTTTGATAATCTTTTTGTCTTTTTTATTCTCATGATTACAAATGAAATGGGAGTGGTCACCGCAGAGGATCTTTTTTTCGGCAGTCGATAAAACCAAAGAATTCTTAAAATTATGTACTTACATGTATAAATGACACAAATACCATATTTTACATAGGTTTTCTTTAAAAAATTTACAATAATTGCCCTTTTTCGCGCTTCGTAGTTAGGTATTCCCCCTTAATATGTCTATGGCATGATATACTGTCCGAAGTAATTAAACGAATAATAAGCTGCCCCCAAGTTCAGTTTAAAAATCGCGAAAATCGCTTCAAAGCACGAGTTCCTTTTACCCGTCGTTAAAATATATATACGTATATTTAGTGTTGAGTGTCATGAGGGTTGTGAAGCGGGATTCAATGATCTGAACCCGACTGAAGTGTCTTGTTTATTGGAAACATTTTTAGAACTGGGCTGGAGGTTAAATTCAGTTACATCAACCTCTTTTTTGCCATTCTCTAGTAACACATTTAAAAAATATTACATTCTCTGGTTACAAATTGCGTAAGTCATAAGTCTTTTATTATTTAAAACTACATTTTTGTTTAACATTTATTTCATTCCTTCAATTAATACATGTTTTTTGTCTTTGTAAGTGAGAAAACACTAATTAAGACTTTTATAACTGTAGTTTGTGTAATGTTTGTTAATGGGAAAATATGTTATTTCATCATTTAATATGCTTGATTACAAAGAAAATTTTATTTTTTATGTTTTACAGTTTTATTTTACACAATGAAAAATTTCCATTTCGTCATAGAACATCGAACATCAAAGTCATTTCTGAAGGGAAAAAACCAAATAAAATCATAAATAACTTACAGTTAAGACGTTTCCCCACGGAGATAGAGAGAAAGGATGGAGTGCCATACTTTTTGTCATGATACAGACACATCCTCATCCAAATTCATACATCTTTCCCAGCAAGATCGGTGAATGTTTAGGATAAAAGGACCATTTTCCATTATCTATCTAGTTTACTAGTCATGCCGAGTCTTCTATGGCTGCCTCTTAATTTTGGCGCCGTCAATCTAAATATTAAATGTAATAAAATGATATTTTTTCATTTTTCTTAACATCATTTTACTGCTTATATTTACTTATTTACTTCTTTTGTAATACGTATTTAATAAAGAAATGATGGCAGTTGTTTTTTACAACAACTGGTCGCACGGTTGCTTTTAGCATTAAAACATGCCAACCAGGCGGCGAATGAGAAGGGCCGATATAGGAGCTTTTGCTTGTAAAACGGTCCTGGGTAAGTGGTCGGTCTGCCTTCATTACATTGGCTTAATTCGAAATAGTATTAGTTTAAAAGCTTGAAAATATCTGTTGTGACATATGTTTTAACAATAATCTGATGAGTTCATTGTTTATCGATTTTACAGAAGGCTGTAAAACCAGAGATCGCAAATGTGTAGATTTATTCATTGTGCAAATGAAGAGATGTGTCAATTTTGCAGAATATAATCGGTTCTAGGAACATAATGCGACAGTAAAAGTAAAATTTTTCTTTAAATATACCTATAGGAGGGTTGATTTGGACAGGCAATAATAGTACAGCTTGAAAGGTTTTAAACATATTCCATATACAATATTTGGAATTCGAATCTGCCTAAAAGAAACAACCAAAAATAAAAATGCTAAAAATTGGTCTAATCAACAAGAACACTCGTATAGAAGTGTAATTGATTCCAAACAGGCAAAAAAAAAGTATTGAAAATCGGCAATGAGGTAAAAGTGTCTCCGTGATCGGGAAGTGATCGTTGTTTCAAAATGAAAATTTCAGTACAAACCAGATGAGAACTAATGCAAAGCAGGTGTCGAGAGCTTACCTGAGGCATTTAATTGAATGCTGAGCCTTAACGAGCTTTTAGAAATACGCGGCGGGGTGTCTAATTCAAACGAAATGTGAGGATTTGAAATCTGCTCATGTCTCCGTATCTTTTAATATTCAATTCGCAGATGGAGCGACTTCGGAGATGCGGGAGGTTTTTATTTCACAAAATGCAAATATGTTATAACGATTGTAAGGAGGTAATAAATGTGGGGGTTAGAGCTGAATTCGTAATGAGGCAATATTGATTTTGTATGTCCCGAGTTTAAGGCACTTATCATCTGGTATTGTTGTAGTTGTCAGTACGTGGAAGTTACACAGAATAGGAGGAGGAACGGAAGATAAGAAGTCTTTTCCGATATATCTGAAGCATACTCAAGTTCTTATTGTAATATATTCTCAGTACTGAGACACTGCGTATTTAATATATTATATTAATAGCAGGGTTAATGAAGAAATATAACATATACACGCATAAATATATATTTTTTTGTTAACTCGCCTTTTCATAAAAATTACTTCTAAAAACTGCTTTAACTCTATATTGTTTTCATTGAATTAATATTTATTGTTTTATTTATTCTTCTATAATTTATTATATTGCCCATTGAATCGCCTATCATATAAAATTACTATTTTTTAATTTAATTTCATTGATATATGTTTTGTTAAATTATTATTAATATTTCTAAATATATCAAATGACTTTTATTGTTTTATTGTCTCCTTTAATTCTACATTTATATTTTTAAATAATTTAGGTTCACATTTGTATTTTTTTGTATATTTTATTTTTATTGTCTATTGTTTATCAAATTTGTACAAATTATAAAATAAAAGGCTTAAGAGACGTTTATATATGTAAACAAATAAAGAAATAAACTTAACCGCCATTAAATAAGATTTTTGGGTTTATTCTGCAGTAAAAGGCAATGTTTCGGTCAAAAATGACGTTTCGGATAATATTTCATCAGGTCTTTTCTTTTTCTTTGTTTTATCTCATCATCTGGGATTCTCCACATTGTTCTGTTCGTGAATGATATTAAATGAATAGTGAAATTACATGAAAAACCTTGTCAAAAAAACAAAAAAAAATCAAAAAACCACGTCAAAGTTGGACAGCACTTTTAACCAACGTGTGTGTGAATCGGATACACCAACTCATATTATATTTATGGAGTAATTGTAATCAAAATGTATTCATTTGAATATCCATGTTAAAAAATTATATCATTATTGTAATTTAATAATTTTCTCTCTCTTGTTTCAGGAAAATATAAGCTCCAAAGAAGAAGAGTTGTATGGTTAACTATTAAATTATATTTAGAAAGTTAATTGTAATTTTGAGATACGAGCATTAAAGTTTTTTTTAGGATATAACTACGTATTTTCTTAGTTAATTACACAAAAAAGTATCCGAAGTATTTTGTTTATTAAAATACAACAATTTGTGTTAAAAAATGTAAGAAAATGAAGTGTTTCTAGGATACAATAAGAATATAGTTCATTAAAAATAAATCACTTTTAACTGCACTACTTTAAAACAGTGAGACAAACATGAAAGATTTCACCCAGAGATTTGAGCTAGACAGGGGGTGTGCGGTGAACTGAGTCAACCAATCCTCGCTTCCCCTAAAGTACACCCTTCGCTTGAAGGCTTTCACGCTGGACTGTGGTAGGTGAATAATGAAACAATGAAGCCAACAGCGAAGGTGGTCCGAGGTGCTCTGTGCCCTGTTCTTCTGTTGTTACATCTTTGTGGTACGTATTATTCAACTTATTTGTACTATTCCTCGTTTTAATTTGCTCTACATAAATCTCTACAATTTCCATTATTATTTAGACGGTTACTTGAAGAATTATTTCCTGATTTCTCTCAGACATTATAATTATAAACTTCTAATTTATCTAGGATATTTATATAATTATTATGTAAATAGTCCTATTAATGTCATGTCGTTGCCTTATGTGTACGCAGAATGTGTTAACATATGTTCATTGTTTTAGGTTAATTCTTTTTCGCACAAGTTTTACATAGATTTTTTTTATAATACATACCTATTCGTGATGTATACTAGTATTAGGTAGTTCTTCAGGAGAGTGGCCAAACCACTGTCTTAGGTTTTTCAGCCATGATGTTCACTTTCCCTGCATTATGCGATGCAAGATCTCGTACTTCTTTACATGTCTCATCACATGTCCGAGATATTGAAGTGTTTACACTTCTTGTTTTTTATTCATCCTAAACATAACATCTTCATTCGTAACTCTGTCCATCCAGCTTATTTTGTGTAGATTCACATCTCGAATACCTCAAGTCGCCTTATCAATTTTTTGGTAAGCGTCGGTTCTATAAATTAATATCGAAAACATGTAGCATCTTACCATTTGCATTCGTAATCCTAGGTTGAGATCATGACTGCAGAAGTTTGCAGGAGCATGCTCAAATTGCGGCGTTTGATTTCAACAGAAGCTTCCCATCTTTCATTTACATTGCAAGAAGATTTGCATCTTCTCTAATTTAGTAATTTAGTTAATATAAGGAGTTTCACTGTCAACTGTGTTATTTTTGCTTATAAGCCACGAAAGTCGAAGCACTTGCAAAACAAATTTCAGAATACAACAAGTACAATTATTTTTAACGTAATAATCTTAATATTATGTTAATGGAAGAAGAGATATGAAGAGATATCTTTATTAATCTATCTCTGCTCACCCCAAAGGAATACACCAAAGCGATAGAAACAAGACATAGGCAAATATGTATTTGTCGTTATTTTTTACCTCCTATTTAATTATTTAAAGAATACCATTATGTTTGGTTTTTCAGTAAAATGAAATACTGTGAAGCTTTATGATATAAAATTATACAACTATTGTAGGTTTAAACGTCTTCAGAAACTTAATGCAAAAGAGGTAACAAAATCTCCTATGCAGTTAGTTGCTACTGTAACTTACTTAACTAAAGTACTTTAAGTACTTTGTTTGAGATCTTAATTGCATCATAATTTTGCATATTATACCGGAACTAGAGGAAATTACTCCAAATTATTTTACCTCCTGACAGCTACTCTACGAAATTAAATGTGTTCGCAAGATTATTAAAATATGTATGTGATTGTGGTAAAATATTTAATGGACATACCTATTCATAAAAGTTTTTTTACATGAATACTTAAATGTTTTTTACAGTTAGATGCACAAAAAGCTGAAATAGAAAAATTATTTTGATATATTTTAAATAAATATTATAATTGCATAATTTTATATATATTGTCACGTTTCGTGGCTGCAGGAGGAATTAATGAAAATGCTGGGATTTAATACAGGATTTATTGTATACTAATTAATTAATTAAAATAACGTACAAGGTCACTTATCGCTATTAAATGTAAGGTATTCCTTAAATTAAACTGTTCCGCAATTTATCACTCTAAATTGACACTTGATATTCGATTTAACATTATTTTCACTGTTCACTAGAATATTCCATCAATTTCCGCACTTATTAACTTCGCTTCAGTTTATCTCGCCACGTAAGAACTTTCTAGAATCTATCTAGTCTAGAAGAGTCTAGAAGCTCTAGAAGCTGTCAAATCCCCACTCGCTTGGCATCACTAACGCGCCGCTACCGCTCGCTTGGGTGGACCGACCCGCCGCCCGCGGCTACCTTCGCTTGTATTATCGCTGTGAACGCGCACGGAAAATAACTCACACTTTACTCCCGTACACCGTATTTATATGGCTAATACTGTTGTCCAGACGGTTCCAGTGTTCACTACTCGTACTTTACAGATTTTCCTGGAAAGTTGCAGAGGTCACTCGAAAGTTGGAGGTGATTCTAGATCCTTCGGTAGTATTGTGCCAACTTCAAACAACTGTCACTTTGACAGAAGTGCGTGATTCTTTTTATAGCCTCGTTACAATATATTTTTATATTGTATTCACTGCCGACAATACGGTATTTACGGTACTCCTCAAAATCATAAATAGAGAACTTGGCAATAAACTGTAATTTTTTTAGTAGAATTTTCTAAATTTCATATATACATAACTTGATCTCATAGGTTTAGCTCCATAAAATAATTAATTTCTCGCACGTGTGAAAAGGTAGACCTATAATCCATTAATCTTTCACTTTTGCCGAGGTGTATTTAAAACATGTTTAATATTTTCGTATTGTCTAGAACGTACGCACATTCGCTTTCATTAAATCGCTTACTTATTGGAGCTCACGCTAGTAATCAGCACTTCCGAACAAAATATTCCAGGATTCTCCTTCAATTAGCATACTCGTAAATCACCGTCAGCAAGTCCCGATTTCCGGGACATCATCAAAAAGTCTTCCGCCTTATTTCCGGATTCATGAATATTCATTTCCTAATATTCTGCCTACATAAACCATATTTTTAAGGTGGTTGTATTTCACCGATGGAGGCTTTGTTGTAATGTGTCGTGCCTCCCTTCTTTGTCTCTCTTGCCGAGATAACAGATACAAAATACAATTTTATTTTTATATTTGGCAAGGCGCCTCGGCTAACCAGGCCATTGATTTTTACAATGGGGGATGTTTTAAGTAAACTGAGTTTATTTTGTAACAAGCGGTGTCAGTTCTTGCCAAACAATACAATTTGGAAGATATATCTTCGACTACATTTATTCTTGAAAGTCAATTAATGTGTTATCGATTTTCTGTCTCGTACACTGGTTTAAAATAAACAAGTAATATTAAGTAATTACATTAAGTGCCTCGGAGGAACTACATTTATTAAGTAGCTTTGTAACAATTATGAACGTTATAAGTGGGAAGCCATCAAGTAGTAACATTATTTTTAGAGTTATCAGGACTCATGTGTACTGTTTTGCAAAAATGTCTTTCAGAACGTTAAATGTCTTTAAATTGTTACATTTAGTGTTCTTGAAATGTAACATTTAATAACCTTGTTACGTGTATTGTCTTTAAGAAGTTACATTTAGCTTTTATTAGTTTAATGGCTAAAATTTGTTTAATTTAATTCTAATAGAACTTATACATTTTCCTTAAATAAATTATTTTTGGTACGTTTAAGCTCTAATAGAGGAACGTGGTTTTAATTAATTACTTTATGTGATCTTCCGAATCTTTTTCATATCTATATTTTGATCCAAGCATTGTGTTACTTTGCCTTACAGAATTTTAAGCCTTTTTGTTGCTATAATATAATGTTATATAAAAATAAAAATGCGATGGCGGATCTTTGCCTTTGAGATGTGCTATTGGACAATGATGTAATAAAATGTAGATACGTTACAAGCGTGAAATCTTGGCAACTCAAAAGTAAGGTAATAGCCTTATTTGCATTCGTTATCGAACGGACCTTCTTTGTGATCGGACGTGACGGTACGCCGAAAAAAAGTTTTTTGTGATGTGCAGTTCAAACATTGAGCATAGAAATAATATTGATAAATGTAGAATGTATTTTACGGACGCATGTATATTTTTCGACATCAAAAAACATTTTTTAAATTATGAAATGAAATAGTTACATCTCCTATCAGAGGTCGGAGATCATTCTGGCGATAACGACTTTATTTACTTAAATAACGAAAGTTTATTCGTATTAAGAGTTTGTCTTGAATGACCCACTTTATAAGCGACGAACTTGTAAATTCTCAAATTTCAAATAATTTATTATAATAATATACCGAAATTTAAACTGTTTTAAAATATAACAAAATTAATAAAATATTATTTATTTCAGTATATAACCACTAAAAATTACTTATTTTTCTACCGGTTTTAAGACGTGGCCCGTCTCTTCGTCCACTACACTATCATGTAAATATCACTACACACCAAAACCATAGAATTATTTACACACCAACACCTTCAAAAATACTCTTTATATGCGTATTACTCTTACTAAAGGCTGACATTAGTGTCTTGTGTTAGCCTTTTGCGTTCTATGGTTGTGGTATATAGTGATGTATACATGCTAGTGTAATGATTGTCCTGACGTAGAGATGAGTTAAACCGAAACCGGTAGACAAAAAAGTAAGTTTTAATGGTTATATATCAACTTTTATAACATTTTTTTGAAATGTCTGACCACAACGTTAATGCTTTAAATATTAATAAAATTATTACAAAATTGTTTTGACAGTGAAAAAAGATTTTTTTATTTAAATGAAATTGTAGATTTTCACGGGTCAGATTATTTATCAGATTATAATAACATTTCTGGGTTATTACGCAGTGAGCCGCTTTTTCTCAAAGCCGATGTTTAGCTTATCGCTTCATCTTTAATCACAACAACCACGATTATGGTATCTTAAATGTTGCCAGGAACTACGGCTGCGACAAAATCGACCCTCAGAAAACCCAGCTTAAATTATATACTTACTTTCACAATACATTGTATACCTACTTAAAAGTACATTTAGCATTCGATGATTTTTATTAATATGGAATTAGAATTGCAAATAAAAAATTTATCAGAAAAATATGTTTCAAAAATAATTCGTATTTAAATCGACTGAAATATATTATAAGAGTTACTGGAAAGCACTGGAAAAGTGATTAACCTGTGAGGTACATTTAAACTCTAATCAATAAATTATAAAAATTCCTTCAGTAATTATATAATAATATACTACTATAATAAGTACTTACAATTTAATCTATATTATTATATTATATAATAATATAGATTAAATTGTATGTACATTGGCTTTACACATTTAAAAAAAATGAATCATTGTGTTTTTTCCCTCAGGGGGAAAGCATAGAGGACAGGACGCCACACTATTTCTTACTGACGCATTACTCTTTCCTCGTTAACTTTAATGAATTGATAATTTTTAAAACCAAATCAATTAATCAATTAGAAAGATATACAGAAAAATCTAATCCACGAAAAAATATTTTGGCTACTACCGGGATTCGAACCCGGGTCACCTCCTTTCCGGGGCCGGTGCTCTGACCACTAAGATATAGGAGCCTCGTAGATTTCCGTGAATATATCGACCTTATATGTTATTCTCATTTTAATTAATTGATTAATTTTTTCGTGGATTAGATTTTTCTGTATGTCTTTCTAATTGATTAACTAATTTGGTTTTAAAAACTTCACAGAACTTTGTTCTCAAAAATTACAACTTCACAATATTTATTTAATTTATTTATTTATTTATTTCATTTCTTTACTTTTACATTTGTTTGAGTTAAATTATACTATGCCTGTCTCACTAGAGAGCTCTGTGTTGAGACAGGCAAATGCGTTCTTGAATTTTATTGATAATTTTTAGCCTTGCGCGCCTGTCGATTGTTAAATTTTCTTACAGGACCATCAAATCTGATGGTACTGGGACTTTTTTCTGTTTCTATCAACTGTAATATGTACATAGCAAGGACGTGCAGTGAGAACAAGAAGAATATTTTTTTCCTAAGCATATATTTAGAAAAAAAACCAAACAAGATATATATCTCGTAATATTTCTATCACAATAATTAAAATATTATTAATACTTCATCATATTCTGCCAGAGAAATATTTAATTTCAATTTTTTTTTTGCAAATATATATTTAAATAAAAGTAATTCTTCTTGTTCTCACTGCACGCCCCTGCAGTACTAAGTGTGTATTGTAATAAAGTTTAACCTGTGTAAGTGTACCACACAACAATAATAATTATTTCGTTGTCTGTCTGTCCGTTACTTCCTGTAACGTCCGTAACTTCTTTTATATATTTTTTTTTATTCTCTCTTTTTTTCATACATTAGGAAACGGGCATCAGCTAGTTTAATAAAAGATAAAGTATAAGATAGATTCAGTAAATCGTTCCATTGTTTGTGAGCAGTCAATATTATGAATGATTTGGCGAAATGATTAATTTCCCCAATACCGGTAATAGGCAGGCGTTCAATATTTATTAATTTTCTACTATATAACCAAATTTTAAAAATATTTGAGAAAATTTAAATTACGAAATAAATTCTTCATTGATGCAAAAAATAAAATAAATATACCTACTTAAAGTTATATTAAATGTCTAATACTTTTTAGAAATACCACAAACGTATTTGTTATCTTATCAAAACCACTTCATGCTTACATTCTGTTTTTCTAACGCTTTAATCCTTAAATCCTTTTCTGTCTGTCTGTCTGTCATCCAATACAGCATCTCTGCTGCTTCTATCGCTGACCGCCACGCGTTAAGTATCCAGAGCTTTGACATTTTTCTCAACTTCGTTTTATGTTTTACTAGAGCAGATTTTCAATGAAAGGTACCATACGTGTTTACTCGCTAAAATAAAATAAATATTTTTGTATTTAACTGGTTATTAAATGAATTATGTGAACCTGATCTATGAAAGAATAAAAGGCACTTGTATAAATGTAAGATGGATCCAGTCTATAAACTACGTGTTTGTATATATAAATGAATAAAACATGATTTTTGCTCAACTGAATCATATTAAAGTGAACCTTACTTAAGACAAAAATGTATTGACGTAAAATTGAATAGATCACTAGAGCTTTAAAAATCTTCTAAAATATTTTTTCTGACGACACAATATATACAGAGTGTACCAGAGCTAGCAGCAGAAACTTGGCAGGTAGATTACTGACTATGTTATGAGTCAAAAATATTCAAGCAACCATGGTCTAATATCAATAGTTATGGATATATGCAATATCAAAGTTTGCATCTTTTTTTCAATATTTTTCCTTATTTTTTGCAAAAAGTTGAACTATCATTACAGTAACTTATGTCGGTTATGTTATTGATTCATTTGTTTTAGTTAAAGCCAAATAAAATGATAAAAATTTTTTACAAGGTTTTTATTATATTATTTAAGTTGTATGGAAGCTAATGAATTTTTCATAATCGATTTAAGTTACTGTAATTATAGTTCAACTTTTTGCAAAAAATAAGTCAGAAATATTAAAAAAAAACGCAAACTTTGATATTGCATATACTCCGTAATTATTGATATTAGGTCATAGTTGCTTCAACATTTTAGACTCAATACACAGTCAGGGATCTAAAGCCAAGTTTCTTCTGCTAGCTCTGGTACACCCTTATACTATTTGCCTTTATGAGGCAAATAAATGCTAACGCTGTTTTGTTGTTTGAGAATCTTTTTAACAGCGAAAAATAAATATACACTATTATAAATAACTATAATTATGATTTTGAAATAATTATACAGATTAAAATAAATTATAAATTACAAAAAATTCGCTTTGCGTTCAATGCGTTCAAATATTTTGTGGAGTGTAGATTGGTCAGCTTCAGATTTGTTAATTGATTAATACAGTGGTTCCCAAAGTTCACAGGACCGAGACCCACCAAAAAAAAATTCAATTTTCAGGACCCACTTCCTGCCTCACATTTTCCCAATACATATTGTAATCAAGAAAAAACGTAAAACGTCCAAATACAATCGAAATTTTTAATTACGAAAAATATTAATATGTGATATTTTAATGGCAAGGATGCATTTGTTGCCTATTTATTGTCATGAGAGCATTAGCGTCGATCTCAATTTTAGTCACTTTTAATCGCAGTGAATTCGATACGTCCAATTTTTTCTGTATTTAGTCTTAATAGAAACCATGGTAAAAAATCCCACTTCACATAAGTATAACGTAGTGAAAGGTAGGAGGACTTTCATGGCTTGGTCAGATAAGCAGGGATAAATGAAAGCCAGAATTTTTCTTATTTCTTGCCATTAAATGTTTTTTCAGCGACGTATATTCAGATAAATTAATAAGCTTTTCACTTGCCTTTGTTAGCATTTCAGTTGGTATGTTGTCTTGAAATGGATTACAAATCTAGTTTATCCTGTCGAACTTTTCTTCGAATTTGGCGTTAAAGTTATTTTTCAACTCTGTTAAATGTGTATAAATTGCATTGATATCTGGTTGCAATACGTTTTCTATAATAAACACGACACGACCCGGACGGGCTGCACGGTGGGTCGCGACCCATAGTTTTGAAACTACCGGATTAATGAATGAATTTGGAGTAATTCAGCATTATTTTTTAAGAAAAGTCGCATGGATGATGGGCTTGGATAGAGGAGACTACTCGTACAGTGAAATTGAGTCAATGTTAAAAATGTATAACCTCCAAAAACGTAGAGAAAACACTGACTTAATCACCATATTCAAAATATTAAACGGCCACACTGATGTGCCTTCGTTACTGGGCCAAATAAAATTCAATATCTCTTCCCGTAGACTCAGAAATAATGAACTGTTGTTCCTTGGCCATCATAGAACCAATTATGGATTCCATGCTCCCATGTCACGGTTATGTCGTCTTATAAATTCAAGACAGGATCTGGACTTCTTTGGTGTAAGTCTGTCCAGATTTAAACAATCTCTGATTAGGTAGTCCAGACCTTGTCTCCATCTTGTAAGTAATTTTCATTTGTCCTTGCTTTTGTATTTAAATTGCTGTAATTTTTATTCTGATGTATTATATAGTGTTCATGTTATGCATTATATTTTAAAGGACTATGCCCGTTAATATTAGGTCCTTACATATGAAATTGGCGTTTTGCCGTACTGGAAAATTTGATCTCAAATATCTTCTCTTTGGTTAGGAATTCCAAATCCAAATTTATACAGCTATTTACTCATGTATTTGTGTTTTGAAAATTATAATTAATTTGTTTTTTCCTCAATTGTTTTTTTCTTTGCGTCACTCAGTTAACAACTTGAAATATCGCGTTATTTACGAGTACGAGTTCCACCGTGGCACCAGTGCTGCAGAAACGGCTCGAAGGATTAATGATGTGTATGGTGACGGTACCGCAAAAGAAAACACAGTACGTTTTTGGTTCCAACGTTTTCGTTCTGGAAATTTCGACCTGCAGAACAAGCCCCGTGGACGGCCGGAGACCAAAGTTGATAATGAAGAATTGAAGCGGCCGGAGACCAAAGTTGATAATGAAGAATGGAAGCGGATCCATCGCAAACCACATCCGAGTTAGCTGCAGGCTGTGGTGTTAGTGATAAAACTGTTTTAATCCACTTGAAGCAAATTGGTAAGGTGAAAAAGCTTGCAAGGTGGGTACCTCACGAATTGAGTGAAGCAAATCAACAAACGCGCGTTGACTGCTGCGTTGCATTACTCAACCGGCACAATAATGAAGGGATTTTAAATCGAATCATTACCTGTGATGAAAAGTGGATCCTGTACGATAATCGGAAGCGCTCATCGCAATGGCTGAACCCTGCCGAACCAGCCAAACCATGCCCCAAGCGAAAATTGACTCCAAAAAAGTTACTTGTGAGCGTTTGGTGGACTAGTGCTGGTGTCGTTCACTACAGCTTTCTTAAATCTGGCCAGACGATTACGGCAGATGTCTATTGTCAGCAACTGCAAACCATGATGGAAAAGCTAGCTGCTAACAACCGAGGCTGGTTAATCGCTCTAGGCCACTGCTGCTTCATGATAACTCTAGACCACACACTGCACAACAGACGGCTACCAAATTAGAGGAGCTTCAATTGGAATGTCTAAGACATCCACCGTACTCTCCGGACCTTGCCCCAACAGATTACCATTTTTTTCGAAATTTGGATAACTTCTTGCAAAAGGAAAAAATTCAACTCCAACTGCGGTTTGGACTGCCCCAGTCCAAACCGCCTTCAAAGATTTTATTGATTCCCGTCCGAATGGTTTTTTTAGTAAAGGGATCGATGAACTACCTATGAGATGGCAAAAGTGCATAGATAGCAATGGTACATACTTTGATTAAATAAATATATTATAATAAAAAAAAATCGGCTTTATGTTCCTCCCATACTAAACGCCAATTTCATATGTAAGGACCTAATATCAATAAATAAATAAATTAAAAATTACGTTAAAATGGTGTCATTATTGCGTAATATTTTAAAGCAGTTTAAAATATTTTATTGGCACTTTCTCCGTGAATTTTATTGCTGGCGTCTTAACTGGTATAGAATTAACAGCCTTTATCCTACACTGCGCCTCTCGGGGGAGGCAGTCTACACTGAAGTTGTCCGGTAATGCACGAAGTTCAACACCTCCAACTTATACGGCGATATCAAATAAGGTTGCGCCGTTTCATTTCAGTGCCGTCGGCACTAGTGCCACTAGCACTTGCGCCACGGAGGAGAAAATCGTAAATTGAATTAGGTGCCGAACCTAATTTTTGTTTTGTAAATGTTTCATTTTCCGCGGGCTCTAATTTAGTGCCGATAACAATGTTGCGGGACCCGACGAGTTAATGGTGTTGGAAAATTATTCGCTCGATGTTGGCACGAAGCTTTGTGTTTTTCGTGTTGTTTCTAATCTCTGGCGAGGTTTAAATTGGCGTTTCTTTGAGGCGATAAATAATTTATAAAACAATGTAATTTTTGATATGCATTGTGTTTTGCGGATACTCATTATAAAAACGTTACCCTGAATCAACTTCTAGATAAAATATAATGGTGCCCTGAGTACTTTCACCTTTCACAAGATGTATTTTACATATTTGTGAACTTACTCAGTGCATTACATTTTTTTTTCCGGCATCTCATCATACATTTTAACACCTC
This sequence comes from Agrypnia vestita, assembly GCA_016648135.1. Taxonomy (NCBI): domain Eukaryota; kingdom Metazoa; phylum Arthropoda; class Insecta; order Trichoptera; family Phryganeidae; genus Agrypnia; species Agrypnia vestita. Next base: position 224,916 of record JADDOH010000079.1, on the reverse strand, counting down.
TGTAGAATTATAATTCTGTGTATAAACTTTTTTCTTATATGGTAATAATTTATTTCTGGTATTATAGTTATGTACATCACTATTATATGCTATAATTTTTTTCAAAAAATATTCTGCCGTATTGATACTGAGAATTTTATGTACATAAATGAGTTATTTAATTTTTTTTTGCCATCCAATCGAATGCTCTTCACATTTCTTCAATTCTGGTGTATTCTGAAGTGTAATGGTAAAGACGAGTACTTGAAATCATCTAGATTATCTGCCAGAACAAGATGTTGCATAACTTAAGACATGAAACTCCATGCAAACTTCTTTAGACGGCATAAAAAGAAACAACTCCCAGTGGCAAGGCTGGCTCTTGCTTGCACTTCATTATAAAAGGTGATGATAAATGCAGTAGAACTCTTCAAGTATTAAGGAACATTTTGTTCGTTACAATATCCTTTGTTACTTACGACAAATGTATGGAAGAGCTGAACAAAATTCCAAGCATATTGTAAGAGGTTTTAGTTTTTCAAATATTTTTTAGTAATTTTTTTACCACTATCGTCAATATGAATCCGTCAGACGAAGCTAGACTAATGGTTCATAATGGAGTTATAGTGCCAACTCTCATCTCGGAAAAAAATAACGAAGAAGATAATGGAAAAGAACAAGAAAAATAAAAGTGTGCGGTGGAAATGCGGTCACTTAGGTGCGTATATAGAAAATCTGTGTTCGATGAAGAGAGGAATGAAAAAATTTGATGCGAGTGTAGCTTTATTAGTAATATTAGTAGCAAATTAGAGTTGGTTGTAGCTTTAGGATAAAAAATGATCATTGAGGTGTTTTGGTCATGTGCATGAGCGAGGAGAGGATAGTAAAAAATGAAGCCTAAGTGAAACTTGAATGGTGAAAGAGAAAAACCTAATTACAGAGAATAAACCTGTTGAATGCTTCAATAATCGAAGAGGGAATTAGAGAAGATGTATGAATGTGGTTGAAGAAAAAGATATATTCCAGAATAGAAGAATGTGGCATTTTAGCCTCTCTGCTTACCTCGGCGGTAGAAACAGCGTGATAATTAGTATGTTAATAATTAGATAATATATTTCTATGTGAAATAATCCAAACGTTAATAATCCAAAATCAACAAACATAACGGATCTTAATATTTGAGAAGTAGTTTTTTGATTAAAAAAATATATTTAATAAATTTGTTTTACCTTTGCCAAAACAAACTGAAGATGTATTAAAAAGTAAAAGCGGTAATATTAATTAATTATTAGTTTAAAATAAAATTTGTGAATATTTCTCTTTTTTTAAATTTTTTTTTTTAAACTTTTATCTTATATTTTTATTATTAAATTAGTATTAAGTACCTTTATTTGTAAACAAGGATTTTTTCGAAATAAAAAAAAATAATATTTTTACCCATTGTGTGTAGCTTTCTGGGATATTCTGCCATGTGTATAATACCTCTGGCAAGAGAGATTATACAAATGGCAGAATATCCCAACAAAACTATACACAGCAGATTCTGAACAGCCGTGAAAACCTGAGCACACTTTTATTTATTATTACACTCAAAAAATGTTTGTCTGGACTAATTCACACACCACTGAACCTACCGAATCAAATTATTATTAAACACATGGGTACTAGGGCAGGCATAAGTTTGGGCCAATGGCTACAATTTTTGATCTGATCTTGTAGCTAGAATATAGGAAGAGAGAGAAGGAGTTAGAAGTTAAAAGCATGAGCACGATACAGCAAAAGAGTAAGAAATGGAAATTTGTAGTAATGTTAACATTTTACGCCATCAATTGCACTACATATCAAATACCACGAAACAGTGCTTCATGGTAGTAAAATTTATCGTTTGGCTGATCGCAAGATCCGTGAACCGTCCGACGGAGTGAATGCGATTTTTTCGACTGAATTTTTTATCGCTAATAACATAGTTGATTATTCCAGTATTCATACAGCCCTGTTTGCATAAAATAAACTGCATTTAACAAGACTGAATGAGATGTGAGAAAATATGTGTATGTATCTATATCATTTTTCTCCTTTTATAGTCATCAACTTTTTAAAATAGCCATCATAACTTCGTAGTTTTTCTCAAATTATAATATCATCCTGAAAATGTCCTTAGGTTTTCACGGTCGTTCAGAATCTTCTGTGTATAGTTTTCTGGGATATTCTGCCGTGTATATGTGACCTCTCTGGCTGACGTTTCGGATCCCATTGCAGGGTCCATCATCAGGGCTGATGTAATGGGTGTGTGTTGAAGTATAGGTTAATTATTGCCTTGCAATACCGTACCGAAATCAGGGTGTGTCCAAGTTTGTGTTAGGTGAGGTAGTGGATTGCAGTATATCATCCTAGACAACGCCATTTACCGAGTTCGTTGTTTGTTGCCCTTTCCCTCTTTGGTGTTCGTAGACAATTTTGTCACCAGTGTTTTGGATCAATCAAAGAATCTTCACGTAAACGATACTTAAACGAAGATATTTTTGGGACGACGTGAATATCATTTGAAAAACGTGGTCCTCCAAGACCAGACCGAAGTTAGTAACAAAGTATCCGGTTCAAGTTTTGATCCAGGCAGCTATTTATATGACGGAGTTACCCGAGGGAGATAACACGATACTTAATGCAGAAACAGATGGTTTGAGTCTCAACGCGGAGGAAAACTTACTTAAAACATTAGCCTCGCGAGAATGGGAGCAATTAGAAGATGCATTGTTCATCTCAATTTTTTATATTTCTTGTATTTAACGTACGCTGTACGTAATTAGCTTATTTGTACCCATTTATCAATTGTTTTCTTAAAGCTTTTAAAGTTACGTAAAGCTTTCTGTCTTTAAGTGACTAACTATAATAATTACACGCCCTCCTTTCTTCTGTCCTGCCATAAAACACCCTAGCTTTTTGCCACGCAATCTCCTTGATGATTGAGGATTCTAATAAACCATAGTCTAGTATCGAGATTACGATGTCCAATTCCACGAATGTCTTCTTTTTCTGTTTCTATCAACTCTCGCATCGTATATCATTCATTGTCATGCTCTTCTCGTTCAACAGTTTTACGAAACGAATGAAGGAGTAGTTAAAAAATAACTGATAAAATTACAAGATCGCAAAGACGTCTGGTAGATTAAAATCAATATTATTCACAATTAGTAATAACAATACTTCATACACTAATTTAAATGTCATCTTCTGATTAAACATTGACACTTTTCCATCACGTGAAGGGAAAATATTTATTTTGTCGTCTCAGAGTAATTTATTTTTGAAGTTGTATTACATAAATACTTATTACTATTATTTTTTTTTATTTATTAGCAATTGAATGTTAATAGCATCAATGATCTAATTATTCAAGATATCAGCAGCCATGTGAATCAAAAAAAAAAAATTTTTTGTCTGCTATATTTATTTATTCTATTCCATTAAGAAAAATGTTGGACCCAGAACGCGTCCCTGTGGTACTCCGTAGGCTACTAAAAAGATTCCTTGATATTAGATAGGTATTCTTTAAACCACACCAAAACCCTTTTTCTGTTCGTTTAGCTGTTAATAAAATTATAAGTTCTTCTTCTTCTTCTTCTTCTACCCCTTATCCTAATGGATTAGGGTCCTTCTTTAAAACAATAAAAGGTTCAAATGTAAAATTGACAGACCATAATGCAAATGTATCATAAGGTATAAAATAATATTTGTTTGTATATTTTCTATTACGTAAATGTACTAAAAGTATTCGGCGGAAGCGTAAGCCATTAGCTTTGAATTAATGATACAATTTAACTACACGGTGTTTACAGGACATTTTTCAGGGTTGACATTTCTAACCGGCTCCCCTTAGTCCTTTATTTCAAGTCATACATCAGCGCCATCTGTCGGCAACCTGAGGAAACATTTGTTTATTATGCGAATTATCCCGAAGGTAGCTACTTTTGCTGGAAGGCAAGGTAAGAATTATTACGAGAATTTCTAGGCTGCCTTTTGGAGTTTTGTTAAGCGGGGTATTAATAATAATTGTTACTACTCGGCGCTAAACATTAGTAATTCGTTTGATTTATCACGTTATTTTATCTTTCTATTTACAACAGTTATAAAACGTGTAAATAATAAAAGATGTTCTTAGGTTTTCATGGCCATTCAGAATTTTCTTGTGTGAGTTTTCCGGGAATCCTGCTTTTGACATGATATTGCAACCCGATATTTAAGCATTATCGACACTCATAACAAGGATTAGGGTTTCTCTATTCCTGGACTTTTTTGGCCAGGAATAGAGAAACCGGTCAGCACACATTGATAATGGTTGTTTTGTTACAAAATACAAAAGACAGCTCTCAATGAATCCTTTTTGTTCGTTTCGAGACTATATATCTGTGTATCTGTGTATACGTTGTATCTGTACAAGAACCTCAATAATAACTCTTTTTAGTAATAGCAGGTTTTTAGGAATCAGAAAAAGCAATAAATAATCTGAAAATAAATCTTTAGTTCTTCAAAATGTCAAGATTTGAAAGTGAGAAATGAAAGCATCCAAAATATTTGAAAAATGACAAGTTATCAAGTGGATGAATTATTTTGAAAAACGGTCGCCTATTTTTAAGCCACAACTGATAGCACATTAGAGTCGTGATACTAAATGCTTATTCGTAGTATTTATTGATCTTGATGAGATAACATTTGCCTAGAATACCTTGTGAGCAGGTCTCGGTGTCTGATGCCTTTCGTCAAGTCCGTCTTGGAAACAGATTTCTAATATGGATGCTGGACCCACTTAATGCCATATATGAAGAGTTCCAACTTTGAACTCGATTCTTAGAGCAATGCGCACCAAAGCATTGAGAGTAAATCGCGCTCAGATTAAATATTTTGTGTATTTTTAGTAGAATAACTGTTTATTTGTAATCTTAAATGTATATTTATAATATAATGTATTTTTTTTTTGCATATTTATATCAAACGGATCGTCAACAGGTCGCTATTGACCCTGATAGATATTTATAGTGTTAATATAAAAAGAATAGGCATACTGTTATTCAATTCAGATATTTTATAGACATACATATACTTTAATTAATATTGAGTAGTTCCTATTTATGGTTTAAAACAGGAATATTGAAATGTACGAGAATCAATGGAACTCATTTGGTGAATAATAATGTCATGTATTTCATTCATTTTTAATGACACGGAATGAATTCAGTGAGCGAAAATAAATGCAAATTTAAACCTATAGCAGTACACGAGTTCATGAATCTTGGAAGATAATTTTATGTTTACACAGTGTTGTTTTATATGTAAATGCGCATATATGTTTGTCTATAAGTTGGCTTTTATATCCATTTTAAATATAATTTTCATCTTCTTCAAACACGGCGAAATTATTTTGTGGTGACATTATAATTATAATTTATAGAAATTAACTTTGTACATACCACCTTTTTATTGAATAAAATTCGATATGTTTCAAAGCCAATGGCTTCTTCATCACGATAAAAAATGTACAAAATTAAATTTAAAAATCGAAGTACAGATTATCAAAATATAAAAAAGTTATATATGGAAAATGAATAATAATAAAGTTATTATTAGTAAATTGAATATTATAAATAACCAGGTCTTTTTTACAAATAGTTATTTTAGTTTTAAATTTATTTTCATGTTAAGTAGGTACTTTATTATTATTCATTTTACATATATAAGTTTTTAATATTTTCATTAATTATACTTCGATTATTAAATTAAATTTTGTACATTTGTTATCCTCATGAATAAGCCATTGGCTTAGAAACATGTTGAATTTTTTTCAATAAAAAAGTGGTGTATACAAAGTAAATTTCTATAAATTATAGTAATTTTCATCATTCGGCGTTAAAGGGTCAACTGCACAAATATTTTCCAGGAATCTTCGACTTGAGCCAAATATCTCCATATTTTTCACTGTATTGAACAATCTCTTGGGCGAACTAGCGGCCGGATAGGATTCTCTCCTGATTGTGAAGAACTCGATTTTCGCACGTGGCCAGTTCATTCTTAACGATAATTTTTTAATTTGTGGTGGTCCAGAGCCATCGCGAGTCTAGCCGCATGCATCTAGCGATATAAACCGATCAGGGGCTCGATGCGGCTAACCAGGTCCCAGTCGCTGATAGGTACATTTAATCTATTGCTGACCCCGTAGCACTCGCAAGTAATTATACAATGACCAATCATAACAGACCAAACAATTGACTACGAACAATTTCAAAATAGAAGTGACAAAAATGCTAAAACTCAAACAAATAATCTCGTGTTCTTATTACATAACTATAAATTTTTTATATTGATGTATATAAAATATTATCCATAGACGGTTCAGGTCTCTGTTATATTTTAAATAATAATAAAAAAATATGTGTACTCAACGTCATATCCGTAAATTGATGGCATTAAATTCCGTGTACCCATCTACTTATCCTGCTGAATCACCTCGCACATACAACGCGCCACTTACACATTGTACGTCACATGCCGACACGAAAAGATGCTTTTGGACGGGTGGGCATTTTCTCTCAAAACACCTCTACACACTTAACCCGTCAAAAATTCTTCATTTAATGTCTCCCAGATGATGGTGAAAATACTGTTTTATATAAGATTTCCGAAATGGATTGACGTTACGTGGTTATGCATTTTTTCATACTCACTATACGCGAAAGGACTCACTTTTGTTATTGTATATCTTCTCCATTTTCTTATAGGTAATGAAACGTAAGCCCTGAAAGAACTGATGCGCAAAAATCTGATAAGAAGTATGGTACCTACCGGTGACGTAACTATGGATGGTCCACAAAATAGATCAATCGAAACTCGGAATTGTATACCATTTCTCATCCCCAGTAGTTAAATAATGGCCGTGCTTTAAGATCAGCAAGGTTTGAAAAATATCTATAACTGATGAATTGAATAAATACGGAGCATTACAACTTGTAATCAGCCAGAGGGAAGATCTTCTTTTAAAAACAACAAAAAGTCATATCGCACCTCTCATTTGACATTTCTAACAATATTATATTGTTTCTACACAACACTATTCATAAAAACATTATGGTCACCTGCATTTGCACAATACCCAACTACCGAAAACAGGTCATAATTAATTAATTGCTCATTAAACTCTATTTTTATACATATACTAGCTGTGCCCGCGCGGCTTCGCACGCGTAGATTTTTAGTACACTGTTTAGATCGTCATAAAACATTCGCGAACCTTCTAAAACATTATCCTTCAAGAACTTTCAAGAAATTTATCGAATGTACAGGAACCTTCTAGACACACCGACACATTCCTCCACTCAGTTTAGAATCTTATAGAACTTTCGGGAATTTTCTAGAAGCTTCTCCTTCCAAAACTTTCTAGAGCAGGTTTTTTCTGGAACTTTGTAGAGTCACTGACACAGTCGCGCGCCTATTTTGAAACAATCTGAAGCATTTGCGGCCTTCCCATAACAAAACAATGCACTAGAAAGCACATTTTTGTCACCCACTCGCACCCACGCACAGCCACCCCCACCAAACTCGCATATTTTCGATGTGACACCAAGGGATATCTACCACCATAACCACCAGTGGGTGGTTGTGGCTGGTTGTGGAGAAAACACGGATTTCTTTTATATATATATATATATATTGATTAGGTGTACCCATAAGTAATCAATTATTTATGTGGCAACAAAAAAAGAATTTAACTACATTTTATTTTATTTTTAATCGATTTAATCTCCATCGTTATCTAGGACCTTTTGCCATCTTGTTGGTAGACTTTTAAGAAAAATATGCTTCTAGGTGTTTGTTTATAAAGCGTCATTATCAAATCCTACCGGGCGCCCACTTCGATCGCTATCAGACAAGTCAAAATCACCATCGGAAAATTTTCTAAACCAACGTTGGCACTTATTTACTTTCAATACGTCTCCATACACATCACAAATTTTCTTTGTTGCAACCGTTGCATTAACACCCGGTAGAAAATGAAACAACATGCAATGACGTAAATGTTCTTCAGTTAGTTGATTGTCCGCCATTTTACAACCGAGTAATAATTTTTTAAAAATTTAATTGTCACAAGTCACGAGACCACGGATTATAATATTGCGTATAAAATACGTCTTTAATCGTTCACTTTACTCAGCTTGACTGAAGCCAACATTTCACATTAAAAATAATTGATTGCTTATGGCTACACCAATAATTATTTTTAATTTTACTATTGCTTTGGTATTCAAAAATATCTACATATAGTTACTATCCATACGTATAATTCTTTACGTATATTCTTTCACCTTTGTTTTTGTATTATATAATATCCACTCTTTTTATCCTCATTTTGTATTTATGAACTTAATTAATTGATTAATTTAAATTGATTTATTTTAAAATGTGGTAGTGGTTTATACAAATTTAACTAACAATTTAACAATTTAATAATTTGAAATGTGCTGACCCTAACATTGATGCTGATATTCTTGCAGACACGTTATATTCGTTCAAAAACTCACTCATACACAACATCCATTTTCTAAACGACGACATGAACCTATAGATCCATTAAATACTAATCGCACTACACTCAAACACAAATATATAATATACATAAATGTACATGTGAAATATAATTAATTACAAAAATACATGTTACTAGAGCGTGCCGAAGACACTTGTAATTGGGATAATGGGCATAGTCTTCAATATAATGTTTATTATCTGAGTGTCATGTACCCATTATCCTGTTAGTGTCTCTAATAAAAAAAAAAAAAATAAAAAAAAAAACACTGATTAATTTTATAGTTATGTAGTATTATGTTTTATATTACTTTGTTCTCACTGCATTGTCTACTGCTCATCTCGGCACAGGTTCTTTCCAGTGAGATGAGCGGCTCCTTTTCCTGTGATATGTATCAAGATGAAGATAAATAAACAATATAAAAATAAAAATATCGGGAAATATCCATGACACTTAACAAGTCAAAAGGATACTTGTGTCAAAGAAAGAATAAAGATAGTGATGCGAGTCTTTTTTATTACAGGGGTGGAGTCGCTTTGTTCCATATTCATTCGAAACATGTTCGCCGTTTGCGAAGGAATCTCGCCCACGTATGCGGAAGAGTGTATTTATTGATTTTGCGCGCTGAAAAAAGGCGGAAATGCATTATTCTGTACTCGTTTCGAGCGTGTTCCCTGTTCGCGGAAGGATCTTGCCCGCAAACATTTTAAATGCATTAGCAGGGAGCGGCACGAGATAAAAAGTGGGGATGCACCCGGGTGTGTTTAATATGGCGCATTCCTCTGTCGCGTATCTGAGCCACAAAATAAAAAGGATTCGGGTTTAGTTGGTCGCGGAGAGCGGAAAATTTCTCCCGACATTTCTCGTCGCTCGCACTTCTCATCGGGGTGGTATTGTCATCCCCCGCGGATGGCCGGCAGTACTTTATTTTATTTTCTTTTTGCAGGGGATCTAATGAAATTGACCCCTTCATTATTTTAAATTTCGCTTTAACGAACCATGGTTAGCTTAATATTTGAAAGATTATTTTAAATATACTTGGTGATTAATATTATTGTAACGTGATGGTAAAAGTGATTGACGATGAAAAGTGATGAAAAGAGTGATGACATACATAATCACACATAATCGGCCCAATTCTGAAAATAACAATGTCTGGATCTTTAAGATCTTTATCCCAACACTTAATAGACGATAATAAAAATTAAAAATGTCCAGAGCGGATTTTGTAATTCTACGGCTCAAATACACTGTATTAAAAGATGATATAAGAAAGATTGTTTCTTACAATCGTATTAATTTCTTCATCCACAGCGTCCAGATGAAATATCATGGCTAAACTTGTAATGACCGCGTTCGGCGTCACCGCGTATTCAAATCTACCCACCTTGACATTTTTTGACAGATATGTCTGGATCTTTAAGATCTTTATCCCAACACTTAATAGACGATAATAAAAATTAAAAATAAACGAGACATAGCTTTACGTCGGTGTTTGTTTCTATGAGGGAGGGAGAAAGATGTAAATTGTTATCTGTCAAATGTCAAGATGGGAAGATTTGAATACGCGGTAACGCCGAACGTGGTCATGACAAGTTTAGCCATGATATTTCATCTGGACGCTGTGGATGAAGAAATAAATACGATTGTAAGAAACAATCTTTCTTATATCATCTTTTAATACAGTGTATTTGAGCCGTAGAATTTCAAAATCCGCTCTGGACATTTTTAATTTTTATTATCGTCTATTAAGTGTTGGGATAAAGATCTTAAAGATCCAGACATTGTTATTTTCAGAATACGGATGTATATGTCGATGACAACAATAACAACAAGTCTCTAGTATATTATAGAACATAATTAATAAAAAATTACTTTGTTTTCAACAATATGATACGACATTGCGAATCCGTACATGTTCTTTTTTGCCCCACTCGTTATTTTTTCGCCCCAGTAATAGATAGTCTATGACGTGTGACGTATGCTTTCTCTTTACAAACGCACGAATTGTCTTTGCGCTTTATAACCGCCTCGTCATTCCACGCTCGCCAGAGCTACTGACGGGCAACATGTAGACATACTTGCTCTCGTCTGGGCCACAATTTGGGTAAATATTCAATAATTATTCTGATACCATAGAGATATAATAACGCCATTAGCTGTGCATTGTTGGTAATTGTTTTTTTTTTTTTGTCAATTAGGGCCCGCGCTGCCAGCGCGTCCCATCCTATTAAATGTGACAACTACATGGCGGGCATATCGCTTGCTACAATTTTATTTAAAAATCATCGTAGAAGTTCCCAAGATTTATTATATTGAAGAGGTCTATGATGTTCAGAAACTGGTCCACATACAGCGCTTGGAGCGAAATAACCTAGAAAAATTGACCGGATTGTCGAATCCCATTAAGTAACATTTTCCAGTTGTTTTGTGCAGAATAATTACAGAGATCTGCGATGGAACTTTCCTTTCAATTTTAACAATTTGGTGCAATCCTATAGAATGTTTCCTTGATTTTATAGTTTAAAATTTCAGTTTAATTGTATTTTTACAAACAATTTTTTTGCTAGGTAATGTGCTCTGGTTATCAATAATTTCTTATTTATCGTTAAATCTACTGTGCTGGGCCTTCAATGACACCCTTACGTTATTATTTTGTATGAAAATCTCTATGTTTCACAAAATTTTATCTTTCTTTTATGTAATTGAACTAATTTGAAATGATTTATGTTGTAAATTACGCAATTTCTCTAACCAATCATTGATTCTATAAATTTTGTTGAATCTGTGCGAAAGCAAATTTTTAAATTAAATTAATTAAATAAGATAAATAAGGATAAGAAGCGTGGAAGAGCTGTTCCGCACTGCCCTGGACAGGGAAACTTTCTCCCAGATGATCGCCGACGTCGGAGGGACCCGACAGGGCACACGAAGAAGAAGAAGAATTAAATAAACATGTAAATTCTTGTCAACAGACATTTTGATTTTTACTCACAATATACCTCCACGTCCTATCTGGAATTCACAAAGCAATGTGTATCTTGTCTAGAATTCTAGCTACTAAAATTACGTTTTTATTTTTTAATTAATCGAACGAATCCCATTCTCTTTGAAATATCTTCTAGCTAGCCGGTAAATGGAGTACATTAACCCGAGGAGTAGGTCTATTAAATGAAATAGCTCGACGGTAAATGCTACGTCATAATATATTGAAAATATCAACATGTTTTAAGGCCAATGGTCCCTTCGTTGGGATACAATGTATACTAATAAATTTAAATAAAAAAATCGAAGTATAGACAGACAATCAAAATATTTAAAAAAATAATATATGGGAAATAAAAAATAATTAAGTAGTAACATGAAAACAAATTTAAAATATAACTATTTGTAAAAAGGACCTGGTAATTTATAATATTCAATTTACTATGAACGTTTCTTCTTATTTCCAATTTTTTTTAAATTTACTAAACTAAGTTTGAAAATAGTTGATATTGCTGTGACACGTATTCCGTGTTCACATCTCTATTTAAAAAAATGTATTTTTCTGAAAATGAATCTGTCTAGAGTTCTTGAAAATAATTCTCCCAACTTTCATGGAGACTCGAATATTCGGGTTGGTTGGAAACGGAACGCGGATTACATGAAATTGATAACCCCCCAAAAAAATCTTTAATTTTTTGTTTAATTAAAAATAAATATATACATATACACATCCGTACGCTGTGTCACAAAAGTAAAGGTTTAATAAGTTTGATTAGGTTTTCCCTCGTATCCCTAATTATAAGTAGTATTTTGGTAGACATCTGCTTACAATAAAACGCGAATTACATTCGACAGGTGTTCACAAACACCAGTTTTGGAAATTAAAATTTTAATATTTGAATCCCAGATAATTGAGTGTTAATTATTTGGAATATCATACTTGTATATTCTAGAACAATACAACAGTGACATGAAAAGTCGCCATCATATTTTCACTATTATTTAATTATAATTTTGTAAAATTTGATGAAGTTTCATATTTTGCCATGTATTTAGACAACAAATGTATATGTTCCCATTTTTAAGCGTGTCGTAACATAACTTTAATTCAATTGAGTTATGTTAATTAGAAAAATATGCTATCTTCATCATCTATAATAAAAACTGTCAAAACTATAGCGGTGATAAATTGAAAATTACTGCAATAAATGTGCAATGAAATGTTTGTATCGAATTTTAATAAAACTGATCCAAATCGAGTCATTATTTTATCTGATATTTGTTTAATTATGTAGATAACCTATTGATGAAAAATAAATTATTAAATCATACGATATTGAAAAATAATGTGATTGGAACATGTCAAAAACATTTGTTTTAAAAATCTAAACACAAATATTAGCAAGCTAAAAAAATTTAATTGATTTTTATATATCAATTGTAAATAATAGATGAGTAATAAACATGGAAAAAAAACATCACCGTTAACGAAAAAATGTATATTATGCAGCCTCAGTAACAGTGAGTGGATATGGTAGCTGGTCATGTCTTATTTCATTAGTTTTTCTCCATGCTGTCATGCTATGCAGTAATAATTTGACTGAAAAATATATAGAGATATCATTCCCAGTGAAATCTTTGTAACTTTATCATGGGAAGAACACTATATATATTTCTCTAGTATAGTCTCTTAAAATATTTGAAAGAATACCGATTAAGAACATATAAATAACTTTAAAAAAATTATAATGTGTGGATGTTACCGCGGATATGGTGAAGGTTGCATTGTGTAGGCCCTGGTACACCCTATGAAAGCTTTAATACACGTTTCGCATATAAATAGCTTGGACCTCTATTTTTTTTTCTTAAGGGGGGGGTAAGGTTAATTCGTACAAAAAAAGGCATGCTTTTGTGATTTTTTTGTGACGACACAGTTAAAACCCCTTTATTAAAACCAATGGTACATTAAAGTATAACATTTGAAGAATATTGGGTAAAATTTTCAAGACGAAATATTAAAAGATACGGCAATGGCAGCAATTATTCGGACGTGTCTCGGAAAAAAGGAGAATTGCGGTGTCCATCATAACTTTTTGCTAGATCATCTGAAATCAAAAAATCAAGGCGTTTTTTGAAATTTCAATTTTTCAATTTTTTGGAACACTTTGAAGGGAAAAACGCGATTTTTTGCGATAAATATCGACTAATTTGTTATTAAAAAATAAAAATTAATAAAAAATTTGAAAAAACTCTCCAGCGTTACCTCGTAAATTATGTACAAAAATAGTGTTCAAAATTTCAAAAGGATCGGTGCAGTAGTTTTGAAGTTATGATGGACACCGACTTTGAAAACGTGAGATGTGGGGAAAACGCTTTAAAGTTTTGCACACTGTAAAATTCAAAATAAAACTCAACACTTATTTTATACTTACACATAATCGTCGATGCCATGTTCACACAGCAAAGAGCTTTCATCATCAGCATCTTTTTGTCCTTGTCTACGCAAAACTCTTCCAATACAATAGCACGTCCGGTACTCCTCAGGTGAGCGCGTCTCTTAGCTGCCCGAGCAGGTATAGAAAATCAGTCTGAGTATCGCTCAAATGTTCATAATTTCGTCAATTTTGCTCCGATTGACTTGAAATTTTGACATAATATTCTTGCAATGATATACATTCATTTAAAAAATTAAAAATAAAATGCAAAAAAAAAAGTTAAAAACCTTACCCCCCCCTTAATTTGAAACGTGTATGTTGGTATTGACTTTTTACACGACTAAAATTCATACACACAAAAAAAATCACATAAGTATTACGTCATCAGTGTTTAGCTATTTTGATTCCCATCATTTTGCCAGTCTTCTAAAATTACTTCAGGGCGTTTGATGAAACACGTTTACTTAGACATAGTTCAGGAGGCATTTACTTTAAACTAAACAGGATGTATGTGTTAACAGTTCCATCGAGTAAATGGAAAAACATAAAATAATATTATTTCAATAACATTTTGGTGAATCTATCCGGAACAGATTTAACAGAAATGAATAAAAACAACATTTAAAACAAAAAATATTTTTTTTATTCAAAAGTCCATTTCAATTAAAATTCAATAAAACTTAATTCTAATTTAAAAAGCAGAGAATTTTCACATTCAGTGCGCGTGCTCAATGCACAACCCATTTTTATTTTAAAGCTGAATTAAAATGTGCATATATCAAATTGAAATAATTGTTTTTGTTAGTCGAGTTTACACTTAATAAAAAGCCCACAATGTGTAAATGGGTTTACATTTTTGTTGGCAAAATCGAAATATTGGGAGAGTGAAATGAATTTAACTAGAACTCTCGCAGCAATTATTTTTTAATGGTACTACAGTTGGTTGACGTTTCAGCGGTAATTTAATAAACACTATGATTAAAAATAAACTCGAGCGAATTTTCCTGAAAATACATAATTATATTTTCGAAAATATTTTCCGTCATACGAGATATTTTTAAATAAATTTAGTCGCGTGGTTTTAGCATTTATCAGGATTTCAAATTTAATTATCAATTAATTAAAAAATACATCTATGACTGTTTTTATTTAAATAATTATTGTAAATCACTGGATATTTATATTATTTACAAGTTTTAGGTAAAAGGAAAATAATGATAAGATTTTCCAGTGTAAATAACACACAATGTTAACTAATTTTGTTTGGGGATCGATGATTCTTGAAGTTCAAAACTACCAAGTAAGGGGAGTCCGGACACTTAACCAGGGAGGATATTTGAACCACCTTCACAAATATGTTTTTCAAATCTCGCTCCACTTGTATGTTTGCCATAGCTGTTTACCACATGCCCAAGACAACACCATATTCTGTAAAAACTTCAGGTTAAACACATTTTTTCTCATAGTAAATGAAAGAACCTTCCGGTATAATCGTCGTTTTTTCAATTTGTGAGGTTTTGTAAAAGATTTATAGATTCTTTTTTCATATCTAGTAGTTTGTAGTTTAAAAGGCAGCTTTGTCTTATTTATTTTACTCTCGTTGCTTTGCTCCGTAAAGAACAAAATGACCTCGGGTCATTGAATTGAAACATTCTTTCAAGAGATATTTGACCAATGGTTTTACTCTCCCGTGTCTCACGTGTACATTTTTGTAAATTTTATAAGCATTTTTTCTAATTACTTTATTGCAAAAAAAATCCGTTCCTGTACAAGATGAAGAAAGGTATCAATAAAGGTTTACCAATTTACCTATCTATTTGGTTAATTTAGTTATTTAATTTTATTATTTATTTATTATTATTATTATTTTCGCCTTTACCAAGAATTTTTTTTTTAAATGCGATAGAAGATTTTGATAATGAAATATCAGTGCGAAATAATAGTGATTGAACAGAAACGCGTACTCAAGCGACTCACTCAAATTATAAGAGCAAGGTTACAAAAAATATTAAAATGGTGAAGTGGAATTGGAGTTCGAAGCAAACACTGCTGTCAGTCCCAACGGAGAAGGATAGTCAAACCTGGGGTGCAGACCGACTCGGCGGCTGGTCGATCGGCGCATTCCATTCTCATTCCTTAGTTGCGTTAAAAGTAATTTTATTGATTGCTTGCACTTTAAATCCCACTGAATATTTATTACTTGCATTTGCATTGGCATGTTGAACTCATAAATGCTTGGACGTCAATGATAATTATATTCAATATTTAATTAATACATTAAAAAATTGATTAATACATCATTTGGTTAAATCAAAAAATTAATAACATAATCAATAACAAAAGACATACAGAAAAATCAAATAAACGAAAAAATATTTTGGCTACTATAGGAATTCAAACTAATGGACTTCCACTCTATTCGGGAATGGCGCGTTATGTTATGTTATGTTTATGTTAATTTATATAGCGCCATTTTTGCGTAAGAGACGCTACAAGGCCGCTTTAAAGGTGCGACATCTTGAAGTGTTTTTGGTTCTCCATAGATCGCAGCACTGGAGGCGGCTGATTCCACATAACTGGGCCCGCAAAGCTGAAAGCACGTTCCGCAAACTTGGTGGCTCCAGGTCTCCTCGGTACTACCAGCCTGCAGAGTGCCTCCGATTTAGCTGACCGCAGTGTGAGGCACGGTTCCGTACGGAACAGTGACCTCATCAAAAATGAGAGAAACCTCGGACTCTTCCTTGAGTTCACCCGGACGTGGGTTTCGCGCAGGGAGCTGCTTCGTGGGTGATTTTTCTGTAGACTGACGACACGTGGTGCTCGGACCTGAACTCCGTCTTTTAGTGTGAACCTTGTTTTTGTCCTTCCCTATTAGGGAGTATGTCCTTTGCCATGACAACCCCTCACTGTCCTGCTTCCCATCCTAATTCTATATATAGTTTTTTGATATGATCAATTGTAACTTATTTATTTATCTTTAAAATTAACTTTATATTTTTGTTTGCTATATGTTATCTTATCGTTTTGTTCTTTAACCTATTTTAATGTTTTTTTATTTGAAATTTCCTAATAAAGTGTGATATGTGGAGGAGGTACAGTTAATGGACTGTTGCGGGCCTCTCTGGGTCCCGTCGCCCTTTACACGACGTGACACGGAGATGGCCTTTAGAGTAAAAAATTGTCAACCTGTCGACGTATGAGTAGGGCCGATATGGTAGCTTTCGCTCATAAAACGGTCCTGGGAAAGCGGTGGGTGTCCATTCACTGACCGTAGTGTGAGCCGTCTTCCAATGTTATCCATTTATCCGTTATCCATTTTTGCGACGTTTTGGTGCGACGACAGCTTGGTGCACGTAATTTTTATATTATTTAATCTGTTTCTAATTGACTAACATACATATTAATCCACTTTTAAAGCAGTCCATAAAATAATTTACAAGAAAACGGCAAAAAACAGAAAATTTCTAGTCATTTAAAGGAAAGTGCAGTTGTGTACTTTCCCAAATATCGTGTGCGAGTTTACATAAAAAACATGACGCCATCTACACGCGAGTACATGAAATACATCAGCAGAGAACACTTTGCGAGACGTATCGCTTTACTCAGATGAATGTATCGTCATGCATTATTTACACCGAAATTTATGCTTCAGAACGAGCAGCCGACTGGGAACCCAAATGTGCTCTCTCCCGCTGATTGTGTATTTATTTACTTAAGAAGTTATATTATATTACGCCATCTTTCGTTTGAGTAAGGCAACCACCATAAACTAATAATGCGTGCCCATATCCATATTTAACCAGGAATCTAGTGGAGGGTGCACGAGAAAGCAATTCCAATAGATCATTCCTTAGTGAAATCAACTTAAGGAATCTGTTACACTTCTATTTATATTGTCACGTGTAGTGGCTGCGGGAGGAATGAATGAAAACACTGAGATTTATTAATTAATTATTCAATGTACAAAGTCAGTTAACGCTATTCTTTAATCCTCATTCTTTCGTAATATATCTCGTATATGAACATTTTATTATCGCTGCGTTACACTTTATTTATCGCTTGCTAGAATATTATGTTTTCGCACCTATTATTTATCGCATTCAATTAAATCGCCAGTCAGGTATTCCGTCAGGTATTTCGCTATATATCTTTCGTTCCGAGTGGCCACCCCGGCCGTCGCTTCGCGTGTACTTCGCACTGAATGAACTGACAAAAACAGAACTCTCTGCGGCTGCCTAGATTTGCGCTATTGATATCCAAAACTTCATAGATTATTCTAGTGTTCAGGAGTTCTCGTCACTTTTAGGCTTTTCCAGGTGTTCCTCGGGTGTAGTGGACGTTTCCCGAAAGTTGTAGATCCTACGATAGTATCGTGACATATTACAAGGAATTATGATAATGCGCTAATTATTTTAAGCATTTCGTTAACGTATCTTCTATACGTAACGGGTATTGAGGTAGTTTATCGGATTATGTCATAACTTTCTAGAATGTCCTATATACATATTACTTTCAATACACTACCCTATCCTCGACCGTACATTCTATGTGATCTCATTGCCATTATAATTATACACTTTTTCCTGTTAAAAGCAACAACAACCGAAGATTGCTCATGAGAAGACGTATGAATATATTTTAATTGAATAAAGTAGCATTAAAAATGTTCTCAGGTTTTCACGGCCGTTCTGAATCATCTGTGTATAGTTTTTTGGGATATTCTGCCGTGTATATGTGACCTCTCTGGCTAACGTTTCGGATCCCATTGCAGGGTCCATTATTAGGGCTGATGTGATGAGTGTGTGTTAATGTGTAGATTACGTGTTGCCTTGCAATACCGAGCCGAACTCAGGGTGTGTCTAAGTTTGTGTTAAGCACTGGATCGCAGTACCGTGTCGCTTTATTTAACAGAAAACAAAGTTCACTTATCACGAACTCAACTGGAGCAGTATTACGTAATTTGGACTAATTATCACTATATATATATATATATATATATATATACGCTGATCGAATTTCCGGAATACCCAGTAGGTAATCTAATGAATTATTTCGCTGGTCGATATAAGGCGCACAGGATTGCTGATCACCTGTCGCTTTATTCTCTGGTTTCTAATAAATATCAAAACAAAAACTGGTGTCACCTCGTATCTCGCGTGTTTTTGTACCCACATTATCCAGAAGATTTTCCAGAAGTTGATTTTGATCATAAATCTCCTTGATTTTGAGTTCTTATAATATGAAAAAATTTGTGCATCGCAATTTCCACCGTATACGCAACAAACGTTCTAATGCCACATCCGCTGTTTCTCTTGCCTTTATGTCTACTATCCTACACCATAAAGGAATATCGAATGCACTTAACCTAATTCTTTGGTTGTTTTGGTTGTACATACAACTTAATTCTATACATATCCGTCATTTGACTTCTAGCATGCAGCCACCAACGTCAGTAATTATAGATCTAGGATAATTAAAGTCCTTAACAATTTCACGATCTGATTATGTTTGCCAATATATCAGAATTGTTTTTTTTGGTTTGTAATAAATTAAAATTTATAATACGTTGTGTGCACAATAAAAATATCTTCAATGCCTTTGTTAAAGCATAATTAAGTCTAAACGGAATATTTAGTGTTTTTAACGTGAAAGGTCTTTGCGCGCCTCCCTTGTAATATGTAGATTTTCTGAAGAACGTGATAGTTTCCAAGTACAAGTTGTCAATATTAATTTTGGAAAATATCTTTTGTATTCCAAGCGTACTTTCTTAATCATGTTTTGTTAGATGGGATGAAAATATGCCAATAAATTACTTTCAACTCTAGCAAGGAAGCCTATTCAAATCATTTCCGAGTAGACGTATTTCCGTCCTCAATTTGGAATATGAATTTATTCGTTATTAAGTATGACCCTTTTCATTTTCATCTGGCGATCTGGGTACAACGTTAAATTTTTTGTAGATCCCTGTTCCTTATACTTGGCTTCTAATTTTTCCTAATAATTTGTTTGACCATATCATATCATAGGATCCCGTTCTAAAATGCTAGTAAAATAAATTAATCTTATTTTATATACCTACTCGTACCACAAAACTATATATAACAAGAGTTTTAACACTGAATTATTAAACAATAGATCACATTTATTAAACTCATTATTATATTTATATTTTTGATCATTTTATCAGTTGAAACAAAACATAATTTGATTTATTTCTATTTTTTCTGGAGTTATGTGGAGTTGATTGCGTATGGTTTAGTAAGTGGATTCATTTTTTGAATGCATTATAGGTACTTAGTTATGAATATTTTTTTCACATTATTTTACATTGTTTCTTATTCTGCGTTATCGTTTCATAAATTTATCCTTTTTCATCAGATAAAACAGCATATCAGAAGAAAACATGAATCAAGTATTAAATTTTCAATAAAATTAGCAATTATGTCGTTTTATTACATACAATGCACATACAAGCACAACATCTTCTATGGAAAAATATATATATTTTTTAAATAGAGATGCGAACACGAAATGCGTGTCACATCAATATTCTTACTATTTTCGAATTAAACTAAACGCTTGTTCTATGAAAGTAGGACTAACTTGCTGGTCTGGAGTGAGTTTCGAATCCGCGCCCTTTGGATCACGAGGCGAGAGCTCTAACCAAAAGACCAACAATCTAAACAAATGCTTTATTATTTAAAGAAAATGTACGTATTTAGGTGTATATTCTATTTATGTACAGAAATTCTTGAAGTTACTCTTTTATGTGGAAAACTGATATATTATTTTTATTTCAAAATATATTCGTTGTATTAAAGATATTCCTGATAACTTGATAAATGGATTGGTTTATCCTGGCGTCTTATAGCTTTTTTTGTGTAATACTTATATACTTTGGCGCAGACGTTACAAAAATGAGCTCTATACTCTATTTAAGGAGCACACGTCACAAAATTTATAAAACTGGGAAGCCTTCGGTGGTTGGGTCATGTGGAGAGAATGTCCGAGCATCAAGCACCAAAGTCCCTGCTGACCTCAAGGCCAATAGGGCGAAGGAGCTTAGGAAGGCCAAAACTAAGAAGGAGTGATAACGTCCTCAAAGATATCTCTGCCTTAGAGCTTCGAAACTGGAGAGAGCTGGCACTAGACCGAGATGAGTGGAGGTAAATTATTGAGGAGGCCAAGACCTACCAAGGGTTGTTATGCCAAGAATTATGATGATGATGATACTTAAAGGTTTATGGAATTATGGTATAATTTAAAGACTATTACTATTTATAAATTGGATGAAGTTGTATTTTTCCGTAATACTAAATAGTTACCGTGATGAAATCGATATAAGGGAAATAGCGAGCAAAGATTCCGATGTAGTTAATCAGTTCTATAAATATTTTTCATAGATGGGTTTTTTCTGTGTATCTTTTTAACGTGTTTCAAAATAGTAATACGTGAAATTTATGTGTTTATCTTTTGTAACCAAAGGAGCAAGCGTTAGTAAAGAAACAAATGAAAGCATTACATTGCTTACGATTTTTCTAACAGTAACCCTTGCTCATGATTACAAAAGCATTTTTCTTCTTTCTCCCCAGGAGTTGAAAAACTCTCAAGGGTTGGATGGCACTGAAGAATGTTACACAATATTTGAATGGTAATGTTAACACACAGTCACCTACGCGGAGGCAGAGTGGCTCACCCCGAACCTTCACCCCCCCACCCCCCTAAACCCCATCATCACTACCCCTCCTCCGTATAGAACCATTACACCCCACTCCCCCAACTCGGCCTATTTTGAAAGAGTAATTTGTTATTTAGAGTAGCGGCTCCCGTCATACTTCGTGACACCAGAGTTTTGTGGTTTTTGGAAAATGCTCGTTTGCGTATAACGTGGCAATGTTAATACTTTCAGTTTGAATGCAGAGATTATTTCATTTATATTCATGGCGACAGGTCATTCACGCTGTCATTCGCTAAACCCAGCTGCAGGACCTATGATGATGACTATTCAATACGTACAATTCACTGTGACAGTTGTCCATACGGAATATGCGCTTTGGGTTCTGGGTTCGATTCCTGGTGAGGTCACAATATTTATATCTAAGATTTTCTTACACCAGGGTATTTTTGTGATGTTTTACTACAGTAATTAATTAATAAGTATCTTCTGGGTTGTGTCTTCTGGGGTATTATGCTGTGCTTTCACGACCTTTCTGGCTGATGTTTGAAAATCAGTCCTGATGATGAACGGTCGAAAGGGTGGTAAAAATACGGAATAATACCCCAAAAGACACAAACATGAATGGCCATGAAAACCTAAGAACATTCTTAATTAATTTGTAGCTTTACGAATTAAATTAAATACAATTGGTGACATTCAGTATTCTCCTAGTAAATTCAATATGGATGTTAAATGCTTAAATCTTTTAAAACTGTTATTCGACCTTTTTGTACCAAATTTTGTATTGGTATTTGTACTGCGCAGTCGTAATATCGACAGCTCTGAATACTCCTTTTTCTCGTTCGCAGCACGACCCCGTTTACGCAAATATACCGCTATGAACTTACCTATAATTCGTGCCATAAATAGTTTCGTAAATTGTGAAAGAAATCTGGATATGTTTCACGACAATATACTTCTGGTCTCATCGAGTCCACCTCACACATCCTGCGTACACTAAAACTCATCATAACACATACATAAACTGACACAAAATCTAAACGGTATGAATATGTTATGTTATGTTTATGTTAATTTATATAGCGCCATTTTTGCGTAAGAGACGCTTCAAGAGTGTTGCATTTTATAAGGTGCCAATTTTTGTATAATCTGATTATATATCGAGGATAGATAGACAAAAGGGCGTTAGTGAAAATTTCGAAAAACTTTACAGGAGAGCAAAATAAAGTTCTGTCAGTCAAAGTTTCTTTTATTTTTAAACGATTTCCATATTTGTTTATCCAAAACACATATAGAAATCGTTTAATAATACAAGAAATATTGAAAAAGTCAGATGGACAAAACATTATTTAGCTCTCCTGTGAAGTTCGAAATAATCACTAATGCCCTTTTGACTCTCTACCCTCGATATAATTATCTTAATTCTCTGACATTGTGTGGTGCATGTCATCGGTATATGATTCTGTAACTAATTCGTTGTGATCTTAAAAGCTTCTATGCATGTACTGTATGGCACCAATAATGTAAAAAATATAGATAAATAATACTAAAATCAAAAAGTTTATTTACCGTTGCGTATTCTAAATATGAAATAATGAAGGCAATAAACTCTTATTAAAATAGAAGTCAATCTCATTGAACTCAAAAACATAAAAAAACAGTTTTTAATTTTATAATTTTGTGACCTCTGAAAGATGGATCTCCAGGTAATAAAGAATTTAGTGGGATAATAAATAATAACAAATCAACAAACTTTCAGGAATACGGAAAGCGAGATAAAGTATTTGATGGTATAGATACCTCCCTGACGAGGTTTTGGCGAGGTCCTTTCAAAGGGTTGTACATTATAGAAAATAAATGGCATTAACCATCATCTCCAGAAGTTGGTTAAAACAATAAAGTTTGTTTATTCGCAGACGATAATTCATGCCGAATGAAAAAAATGTCAACGAAAAACGCTTCACAGAATCCTGAATCCTGAAAACCCTCATTTTTCGCTTAAGCGGGTATTAATGTTGGGTTGATTTACGAGTTTTTCCATTGGTTTTTCCCGCTTTTTCATTCAATATTCCAGGTGTATTTCGCATAATTTATTATTGAATCCCGTAATCACTTATACCAGAGGAAATGTTAAATTGACCGAAAAATTATTTTTGATGGAGGATTTATATTGTTTAAAAACTGCCGAGAGTACTTCAAGGTGTACAAAAATCTACTGATTATTTTTGATGTGAAATATACGGATTTAAATAAAAAATAATTTATTATTTTATCGTAGTACGCAATTGTTTTTTGATGTTTCGGTACTTTACTTTATAATTAAAATGATTTTAGGGGTGCGTGTTTATAGATAATACATAGCTATCAAAACAAACAATATGAGTACTTTTTTGTTTAAAAGTATTTGAGTTCACTTCTTGTAGAATTATGGAAGTAGATACAAATTTAGAGTTACGAATTTAGATATTATGATTTGGACGGAAGTAATTAAAGCAATAAAAATTCTGAAACTTCAATACCTTGGACATTTGATGAGATATCCCGAAATGTAAAAAATCTTCCACCTCAAAATGTAGATAAATATTTTCGGGCTCTGGAAAAAAGAGGCTGAAAAATCTAAGACTGGTTTGGTCAGTCTAGTGTAGAGCTGTTCCTTGCCGTAGTAATAAAGTGATGATAACCAACATTATACCCAATGTTCTTTGAAGGGATATACTACAAGAAAAAGAAGAAGAATACGCAAATAAATTAGAGTAAGGGAATAATGTTGTAAATTTATTAGAGCATCGTTCGTGAAGAGTGGATTTGGGGGCCCACGCCTGACGCGCAGTGAGTACCTAAATGGCGAATATAAAGTCAATTGATGTTACGTGTTTAGTGAATTCAAGTACGAATGATGAGTGGGGTCACGTCTCTTCCGAACCTTATCAGACACTGTCACACGTGCTGTGCTTAAGGACTACATGTGGTTAAATATATTTCCACACGTGTGTGAAGCGGCCGTTAGTGAACCTTCGCAGCGATTTAACCTTCCTTTTTGTGTGACATTTTTTCGCGGGTTTTTTAGGTGAAACAATCAAGCATAACCTGTAATATCTACCTGGGCTAGCGAATCGTGATAATTGTACAGTATTATTTTTAACTCCATAATATTAAGTATTATTCAAAAATTTAATTAAGCACATTTTCACTTTTTAAACACACTCGTCAATTTTGTAGACTTCTTATATTGTCCTTCTACGAAAAACAACATATTTTATCCTGATTTTATAAATATAGTAGAAATAACAGACCAATTCAGGCTTAAGAGTCCGTTAAATTCGAATGTCCTTTATTTAAAAACAATGTAGGTTTCCCAAATGCGTTTGTCAAAATACGACAACTTTGTTTTATTATTTTTACTTATATATAAATGATTGTTAAATTAAAATGAAGTATGTAGAAGATGTTTCATTTCGCAAAAATGATTTGGTAAGTATTATTGCTTTCTCACCGTAATTTTGAGAGTATGTAGTTGTAGTTATGTATATAATAATTATATATATCTGCAAGTAATTAAGTATTTTTCGACATTTGGCTAAAATTTGTTTAAAATAACAAAAAATAAACTGTTACTTAATTATAATCAAATATTGTTTAAATTCTTTTTTAAATAAATGTATTACATAGTTACATACAGATCGATTAGTCTGTTAAATCGAGATCCGTAAAATCGGGGGTTCACTCGTGGTAAATATATTTTCTCGATCGGCTTTTTGTATTTTATTCCAATTCCTTAGAGTGTTCGATACTCCGAGTACTCTTTTTGGGGCTTACTCCCGTACTTACTTTGACACTTTGTATCCACGCTGAACCAACATTGATCCTTGACATTTTCGTATCGATTACGCTCCTCTTATATACATTCTTGACCTAAATACAAATGCTCCAGGTGCCCGAACCATAACAGAAGATATATCTTATACAATGCTCATATAAGCTTTAACATTGCACTTTCAGTTTAAATTATTTTTCAATTCAATCTTTCAATTCAATTGACTTTTTATGTGATCAATAACATACACGACACACTTCAATTTAATTTAATATAATCAATAAAAATGATCTTGGTTTTCACCACTTTTGTATTCAAAAATATCAACA
Source organism: Agrypnia vestita (assembly GCA_016648135.1). NCBI lineage: Eukaryota > Metazoa > Arthropoda > Insecta > Trichoptera > Phryganeidae > Agrypnia > Agrypnia vestita. Next base: position 199,124 of record JADDOH010000079.1, on the reverse strand, counting down.
TGTTTCAAAGCCCATGGCTCCTTCGCAGGGTACAATTGTATACTAACAAATTAAAATTAAAAAATCGAAGTATACACAATCAAAATATAGAAAAATTTAATATGGAAAATGAATAATAATGAAGTACCTGATATATAAAAATATATCGAAAACAGATTTAAAAGATAACTATTTGTAAACATGTCCTGGTTATTTATAATTAAATTGAATTCTTTATTACATTCAATTAATATACACATAAGAATTCTAATTAAAGACGTGCCTCGGAAAACACCTTTAGAGATATGGAACAGATCGATATCTTAAGCGATATTGTTCAGCAAACTGGTAGCTCTTTCAACAGGCATAACCATTGGCAGGCTGGTTCTATATATTGAAATATGAAATAATCTATATTGGCGTTCTCTTGGAACATATAAACATATAAACAATTCTCCCCATAATTTCAGGATAATTGATAATATCGCGCAATAATAGATAAAAAATGCCTAACCGAATTCACATTCATTCTAGTCTCTAAATGTGATGTTCTTACTATCTTGTCGTGACTTCGGGATTCTCCAATAAAAGAGGTTGTCGGTTACTCTTGCTTTATTGGTAGAAACAATACGTTATACAGCGGTTACAAAGAACAACAGCGGTCTCTCTCGATATAATGGTAAAAAAAAGCCTAGAGACTACATGCGCGCGACCTTATAAAGCATTTGCTCTCTCTTTCATGCACCGTCTCTTTCGTGCTTCGCGACATACGTCCCTCAGATCTATTACACTAAATTATTTAAATATGAACCACTGTGTTATTTAACTATAAAATAGTAACAAAGCATATCTACCCTGGAGGAAATCGGTTGGCTAAAGCCAATAATAATGCTCGTACTTTCTTATGTGGAGATTTGTCAGAAACTTATTTTGTACTTTCTCTACCATACCATTTGGACCCCAAGTCATCGAGCCACTCTTGTGTATATTTCGCATTCTCTTTCTTATTCGATCATTAAAAAAATACACAGAATATTTACAATAATTGTACCTCGCGGCGTTCACAGTTCTCTCATAATTCTATGCCATTTACATAAATGAAGGTAAGATCTTGTTTCACATCGCAAAATAAAAATTGTTCCTAAACCCATCTTATTAAACCGTCATTAGTTCTGCCCTATAAATCTCAGGCACAAGTGAATGGTAAAAAACCTTACACATATAAATCCAGAGGCCGGGATATAAAAAGCTGTCCATCCAAATGGTTCCCATATGTACGGAGCGGTGTGTCGTTTGTAACAAATGTTAGGCGATCATATGGGGAAGGGCCTCTCGCCCAGATGCTTAGGGAGGCTGTGTCCGAAACATGTGTTTTCGGTGACCATGCCTGGAACAATTTCCAGAACTACAATTGTGTTTTATTAAATTGTATTCACTTTATTTTCAAAAACACGATATTTTTTTTTATTTAAAAATAATTCTGGTATAAATAATATACCTACGATTTGTGGATAATATAATCGGTGATACAAAATGGTTATGCCTTGCTACAAATAATAATATAAACTTATCTTATACTCGTACATGCAACTAAATATTGTGATTATTCTAAGAATGATAAAAAATTATATGAAATTCAAACAAAATACGCACATTTTTGAAGATCCTAACAAATTTTAGTTTTTTAGTTTATCTTCAATTCGGTTAATATTAATAAAATCATAATAAGAAATTAACAGCCTTGAATAAAAATAAATAAATATGATAATATATTTGTAACATAGTATAACCATAATACAACATCTATTGAATAATAATAATAATAATAATTAAATGTTAAGGATATCTTGGACTGACATGACTAGTAATGTTGAAGTTTTACGTAGAGCAAATACAAACAGACAGTTACTCAACATAGTAAAGCTTCATAAAATTTCATACTTCGGTCATGTAATGAGAGGCGAAAAGTACTCCATCATTCAGCTCTTCATGAAGGGGAAGATTGAGGGTCGCAGAGGGGTCGGAAGGAGGCGGCATTCCTGGCTTCGAAACATCCGAGAGTGGATCGGGATAAGAAGCGTGGAAGAGCTGTTCCGCACTGCCATGGACAGGGAAACTTTCTCCCGATGATCGCTGCCGTCGGGGGGACCCGACAAGACACGCGAAGAAGAAGAATTGAATAATCGCTGTCTTCTCCTTTAATAGGGCAATAAATATCACACCATTGTTTTACTTCGTTAATAGAAAATTATCTCTTTTAAAAAAAACGTTTGAAGCATATTGTAAAGTGTTAAAAATTTATTCTTATATAAAAACCTAAACTTTTCCACTCGACCTTCCTTTCCACAAAGGGTACTCTTTAGTAGTAAATGTATACTTTGCGTCTTTAATACATAGATCGATAGTCATCGTCCGATATGATATATCCTGTAAAAAGAAAACATAAAATTAATACATAAATCAGTTTCAATATGTACAGTTAGTATACGATAAAAAATCCTACATTGTTCCCGTTAAGTGTGAAGTACATCATAAAATGACAATTCCAAGAAGTGTTTGTCATTGCGGCTGCGAAATGTATAATATTATATATGGCCGAAAGACCTCACACGTCCCATTAAACGTAGCGCCACGGCGTAGCCACCACTTAATATAAATTAAGCCCCACTTTATATAAATTTCAGCCCTTAAGCCCCCGTTCCGTATATAATTTAGTGAAAGAACTTCACACCACCCGCGCCGCACAATCATCCCCGCATCTATCCCCAATTTTTTTGACAACGTGACCACTGAACTTTTTGCCTGAAAAGGGAAAAAAGGAAAAAGCAGGCTTTGTTTTATTGCCAACCCCCCAGAGGTTGACTAAGGGTGAAATAAGAATAAGGCTTTATTTTATTCTTTATTCCGATTTGTATAAGTCTGATGGATAACGGAAGAACTCCATCATTGATTATGGAAGGGGTTGATACCTCGCCGGATCGTTGGATCGATTCGGAAGGGCTGCTTTTTAGGAATTTTAGGGGTTCTTTTTAGGAACGATAAATGAGCTTCAAACTGGGTTCAGAAACTTTTAAGGTGTAAATTATAATGTAATAACCTGAGAAATAAATTCACATAATAAATCTTAGGGTGAAAAGGTTCAAGTCAAGTAATACAGCGTGTAGTTTTTACTACTGAATACTTTGATTGAATAGGCTTAGTTATTTTGGTAATTATTAGATACGTTACATTTCTTATTTTTTTATCATTTAAAATAGTAGGCCGAAAAAAGTTCATTATTAGTGCTGAGAGAAAGATGGTACTAGAGTTACATTTAAGTACAAAATATACATTTTTTATAAACATGTAACATAGGCGACATTGCCCCCCTCAACTTTTATCCCCTCCCCTCCCCGTGATATATTTTAAATGAAAATCTGTATCGTTCGAACGATCGGACTCAAAATTTGGAAACTTTTTCTATGGAACCCGGCGGGTAAAATAGGCGACATTTCCCCCTCTATTTTTAACCCTTCGCCTCCCCCTGATATATTTGCAAATTTTGAGTCCGTTCGACCGATCGGACTCAAAATTTGCAAACTTATTCTTTAGAACCCGGCGGATAACATGCGCGACCTTTCTCTCCTCCCTTTTCCTCTTCCCTTCCTCCTGATATATTGTCAGTGCAAATCTGTACCGTTCTACCGATCGGACTCAAAATATGCAAACTTATTCTTTAGGACTAGGTATGTATGTAAGCGACATTTCTCCTTCCCTCTGTACCCCATCCCTCTCTCCAGATATATTTTCTGTACAAATCTACACCGTTTGACTGATCTGACTTAAATTTTAACACATATTCTTAGGGAACTGGTGGGTAACATGACATTTACCACCTCACCGTTTACCCCTCCTCTGATATATTTTCCATACAAATCTGTAATTTTTGACCCATCTAACCCGAATTTCGTATACTTATTCATTAGGACCATTCGGATAATATAGACGACTTTTCTTCTTCCCCTTCTAACCCATCCCCTCCCCCAGATCTATCTTCTATACAAATCTACACTGCTTTATCGATTGGACGTTAATTTTGCTTACATATTCCTGAAGAAAAAGATGGCCACATTTCATCTCTGGACATCCTATCCAACCATTAATGGAAACATTGTTTTAATTAGAGGCTTTGCAAAACAATGGAACCTTTTTTCCTTACACAAATTTATTTTCAACTTAATTCTTAACCAGCGGTACGGGTACTTTCAGCTAGTAAATAATAAATAAATAAAAAAATGTTACGGATACTCTTAATATATTTTTAGCAAATTAACATAACTGTACAAAACTATTTGATATGGATCAAATCCTTTGATATTAATATTTCAAGTTATTTCATGACATCGAAACAATTTTTCATCAAGATTTACCCTCTGAGTATTAGTAATACGACAGATTAACCATTATGGTAGCATGATTGATTTTAATACCATAAAATCTGAGTATATCGCAATTGTCGAAATACCTAATGACAACAATTGATTGTTAAAATACCAGAAACTATTGGCACAATTTTAAAATAAATAAAAATCTATCTTGAGAAAGGTCTCTTTTCAGAGCACCTTGGTATTCTTATTCTATATTACACTTTAAATATAATATTTAATTTATTAAATGGGTGCATTTCGTACATACATAATATGTCAAAGAAAAAATCTAAAATATATTATTGTTTGTATTAATGCAGCACAGAAACCAGCATTATTCCCGTTTAATCCAGGCATAATGACGAAAGACTACATGGAAGTAGGTTCCATCGAGGAAGCGCTCTTTACAAGAACACGTGAAAATGCATTTGGAAAAATAGAACTCGAACGAAACCTTTCAGGAAATACACACCGCCGCCACCGTCCGTAATTTGAATGCAACGAAAGGCCGGATGTTTGAAATCAAAGCCTCCAAAATGCAAAGCTTTTATGTTAAGTGCATCAGTGGTATTGTTGCCCTGATTTATTTATATATAAAGGCTGAGTAAAATAATACTACTTATACTCAGTGATTTAATATTTTGCGTTCGAAATATTTTGATATGATAGCTAATAGGCTTATACAGCAACTCCATTTGGACTTCACATGGGAAATTAACACGCAAACGTTATGTTGAAATTTTAATATACCACCGTTATAAAGTTTTTAAAAAAGCGTCCTGCCAGTTTTGAAAACTAATCATTAATTTGGATAGGTCATATATATAATATGTTTAAGGTGACCATATTTATTTTATTTATTTAAAAAAATCCTTGTTTACAAATAAAGATACTTAATACTAATTTAACAATAAAACATAAGATAAAACATAAGATAAATTACACATTTTATTTGTTTTGTTTAATTTGTGGATTATGCCACTCTACTAGGCTACGCCTGTCCCAGAGTGGCGTTATAGAACACAATTATAATGTTTTTTCGAGTTCGTCAGTAGTATTTATTTTCATAAGGTAGTTATTATGTATCTACAGAGTATCAAGTGGAATGTTAGTGAAAGTTGAGTTAGTCATAAGTCCAAGTGTAAATATGTGTAGAATAATTGTTTAATGTAAAAAGGGTTAAAGTTTTGTTTAAGATTATTTTTTATTTTCCTTAATTAATTAATTTATTTATATAGGTATATATTTTTTTTTGAAGACATTATTATACAATTACAGTAAGTAAATTTTCAGTTGCTCTTCTACCTTTGGAGGTAATATAAATATGCAGAGTGACTTTGCAAAATACTTTAAAAATGTACGATTTAAGTGCAATAAAATACGCGGTCCGCCAAATAATGCATCTTAAAACAGGCTGAGCACCTAAACCAAAAGAGCCATAGCAGTTGCAGTAAAAGGATGATTAAGTGCTGGTCATAAAAATAATTACAGGATGCAACTGGACGCTGAAGAATAAAGGCCCTTTTTAAGAGAGACATACAACCTATTGTGAATGAACGTTGAAAGAAGAAGTATATCCCATTTATAATAACTTTTTTGTCTGTCCGTCCTTGTGTTTTTTTGTCTCCGTAACTTACTGTATAAAATCTTATTTTAAAATAAATAAATCCTTGTTCTTTAGGAACCGGCATGTTAAAGTATCGTAATTTTTGACAGGTTACAGCTAGTGTATTTATAAATAGGAATAACTTTTAAAACCACTATTGATTGAATTGTCAACATGTTTCGGGGCCAATGGTCATCAGGATAAAACGTGTACTCAAAAATAAAATCATTACATAGAAGTTGAATAATTAATTTAGAACTACTTTAATAGAAAACAAATTTGAATGGTAACTCAGCGCGCGCTTTATTTTATTTAATTCTACTTCGACTCGAATCTGAGACAGAGATTACGCTTCCATGAGATTTTTTAGAGACAACTCTCGGCATTTGTAGTCCAACTTGTACAATTTTAAATATTCATCATTTGGCACCTCTCTTCACGCTTATTGTAAGCCAGACGTCAAATATCAGTCCCTTAACCGTTGATAGTTTGTTCGTCAGTTGGGTGAAATTAAATATTTAGCGTAGAAGTTTAAACTGAATAAATGTTTCTTTCTTAATTCCTACAATTACGAATAAATGGTTGTAGACATCTATGGTTCTAGGTCTGTCTATCTGTTTATCTGATGTCTTGCTGTTAATCCGAATGGCGTGTGTTTTAGTTTTATTTATTTTTCTCTTTACCATTCTGAAGCTTATCTCTGAGCTCTTATCTCCAGATGAAAATCTTTACATGTGAACACGGTATCGAGATTTATCATTATTATTATAATTCATTCATCTACTAATATACTTTTTTTATAAATAAAACAGGTTGAGCGGAAGTTAATTTACTGTTACCTAGTTGCCATTTTTAAGTATCAAAATGTTTCTTTATAACACAAAAAAATGCTAAACATGTGAGAGAGATGTTCATTATTCTGGATCGTCCAATATTTTACAAAATCGACAATTTAAGGGTTACTACGAAACCGGTCAGTACAAAAAGTTACAACTGGGTTTTCAAAAATAATAAATAATTGTATTGAAAAATCACAAATATATATGTTGTTGTGCTATAGATAAAGATAATTAGAAATTCTTCTTCTTTAATTTATCAATCTTTATCTGTAAGAGGAATGAAAGTAGACTGATGCGGTGGAAATGCGGTCACTAAGACGCTTGTGTGGAAAATCTTTGGTCGATAGAGTGAGGAATGAACAAATTAGAAGTGAATGCAATGCTGGCTGTAGTGTGGTAGATAGAATAAAGAAAAGAGTGCTGAGATGGTTTGATCAAGTGGAACGTATGAACGAGGAAAGGATGGTTAAGAAAATATATGAGGCGAGTGTTGAAGGCAACAGGAATAGAGGGCGTCCGCGAAAGACCTGGCACGATCAGGTACTACAAGTATTTGAGGATGGCCCTGTTAAAAGCCGCAACAACCGTAGAACGTGTATGAGAAGATGTATGAATGTGGCCGAAGCAAAAGTGGTGTGCCAGGATAGAAGAGTGTGGCGTTCAATCCTCTCTGCCTACCCCTGCGGGGAAACGGCGTGATGGTTAGTTAGTTAGTTAGTTTATCTATACGCATATCTTACAACGCAGTAGATTTGGAATATTATTAATATCATTAGACTCTCCAATCTCGAATATTCGTATAGGGAATTTTAAGGCTTAGCATTCCACCGAGTGTACACTTAATAATTGGGATCTTGCTTAAGAAATCTCTCTGCCGCCCACCACCCTTGCTCGGAAACACTCCCCTAGAGAGGAATCTCTCACTCCACGCGCCCTCGCCAGATCCGCTGAAAGCTTTCAATATTAGATACAGAATGTGACGTCACGTCATAACCGCAACCCCTGAAAATGTTGTACACATTTTTTGCTCGATTTAATGACGCTAATTAATAATTTTATTACTTGAATTAGACCAAAAACAGGTAAATAATGTTAAGTTATATCATGCAGATACCGCCAATGAAGGTTAGTATTAAAATTAGCGGCTTTTCCTTCAGCTTTAGCTTATTTTAATGTCTTCTGTATTTACATAAAATAAATTTTAATTAACGAGACATGTTAATATTATTTGAAGACAGCCGGCTTGGCGCCTATATTTTTTTGCAAGATTCAAAATAATAAGTATGCAAAATTTAGGTCAGACCTGTCAAATGACGATGGCGTATATGTAATATATAATGGGGGGAGTCAAAGAGGGGAAAAGAAATGGTGCTTCGATTTTCCGCAGGGTCCTAAAGAAGAAGTACGCGAAATTTGGTTAATATCTGTCAAACGGTGAAAATTTTTAAACAGAATAGATAAAAATTATTTTTTTAAATAAATTTGTATTAAATATATTAAAACAACGAGTTGTAAATAATAAATTAAAATATGTTTTAACAAAAAAATACTGCTTATTTATTTTAAACATTTATTTAATTATTGTACCCTATAAATAAAATAACTGTGGTCTTTTAATACTTCTTCCACTCGCAAGCGCCACAGAAAATTGTCAGGGTGTGAATGAAATGAAATCTTCTGCAGAGCATTTAATATTTGAACGTCAGCATCAACAAATGTGACACATCGGATATTATGCTTCTGTATAATATATTAGCCGTCTATTCCGGCCATTCGCGAGCAAGCCTTGTGTGGCGGGAAGCGGTCGAATGTGACAGCATTGCTTTCTCTCTCTGTTCTGAGCTCTGAGCGTATCACAACGCTGCATACTTTAAAAGGTATTAGGTACGCATTAAATACTATTTTTTCACAATAGCTGTACTTTTAACTTATGCCATGCACGCTTTTAGAATTAAATATACGTTGAAGAATAAATAAGTTAAAATAAAATACAAATCACTTAGTTTTCACCACTTTATTAGATTATACAATCTACATGTTTCGAGAACAATTCTCTTCATCAGGATTGTTTGTGTACTAAAAATTAAAAAAGTTAAACCATGCGAGTGTGTTGCGATGAAGAGGAGGATGAGGGGATGATGAGTGAGGGGGGGGTCGGAGGTGTTAATTAAGTGAATCTTAAGTGGAAAAATATTCAGTAGTGGATTGTGCACAAATTTAGTCTGAGTGTTTATTATATTTGAATTGATATTAACATTTTTACTTATTTCAAGTATTTCTAAATTATTTATTTGTGGGATCTTATAAAAAAGCTTCTGGTATTTCTTGATTCAGATCATATATAATAAAGAGATGTCTTGCATCAAGCACTTAAAAATTTCTAAATAGGTCTTCAGAATCATATCTAAATGGTTTCTTATTTATTATACCCACAACCCATTTCTGAGACATTATTAAAGGGCCTAATAAAATAAGAGCCGTACCACTCCATGCACACATTGCGTACCTAATAATAGAAAGACTACACGGATAATTAAAAAACTTAACGATGTATTTATTATCAATTTCATAATTATTCATTTTAATCAATGTGGTTTAAACAAAGCTTGTTAGTTTTTTGAAATTAGTAATATTTTTACTCCCTTTATATTAACTCGTGGCGTCTGCTTGTCTTCTTGTCTGACGAAAAAACTTTGGATCCATTTTAAACACCTTTTCCGTGATCCAATCGAGCTGAAACTTTGCAAGTGGACTCGTGGCGACGATCAAGAAGATCTGTCAAATTTTTGTTAAAAAAATTAATTTTTTTTTGGATTTTTCAAATTTTGAATAGTTTTTTCATACAACTTATTAAGTTGTATGAAAATATTTCAACGCGTCTGGTAGGCACGAAACCTGATTAAAGTATAATTTTGGATTTATGAAATTTTTTATTACTCCCGACCGAAGCCCAACACGTAGGTTAAGCGAAAAAAAAATGTTTCAACTAGTAAATGAGAAAGGGCGCATAATCAAAACTTGTTTTTTATAGGTTACTTTTTAAAGATATATTTTTTCTATACATACATATTTCTCTTCCGAGTCGTACGTTTTGTTTTAGGTGTTATTTTATTAAACATTATCGTTTTATATACTATTCGTTCTGTCTTATTAACCCTGCCTTTAGCTCGTCACATTTAATAAAAACGCCTTTAATATCCGAAATAATCAAAAGTACAGACCGGCTATTATTTAATGTGGTCTAAAGCCGAGTTAAATATAATTTGTAGGCTGGTCCGGGGTCGTAAACCTTACAGCGAATGCTTTTATTCCGCCCCCGGGGCTAATCTTTATCCAAGAAGGGATGAAAAACTCCCCGTTTCCCATACTTAAGTTTGGAGACGCGTTTATGCGTGAACTTTCGCCTAAAGCCTCCTTGAGGAAGTGGCGCCCCTACGCCGGTGGGCCGAGCCCTTTGGAAGGAATTTTAGATTAAAATATTTAAGGTATCTCACTCCGGTTGCTTCAAGGGGTGAGTCCTGGACGTAAGGAGTCCGTGCTTTGGAAGCCAGCTGGTACAGTGCGCACCACCAGGCCCGCATTTCAATACCCTGAAGAGTCCTTAGGGCTCGTACCAACGCACAGTGGTCCCGTAGTAGGTCCTATGACCTTGAATGGTATACCTATGACTATGGGCTTGAATCACTTACTTACTTACCATCACGCCGTTTCCCCGTGGTGGTAGGCAGGGAGGATAGAGCGCCATACTCTTCTGTCCTGACATACAACTTTCGCTTCGTCTACATTCATATATCTTCGCATGCAAACTCGACGGTTGTTCAGGCTTCTAACAGGACCATCTTCCAGTATCTGGTTAATCTGGTAATGCCACGTCTTCCGTGGTCGCCCTCTCTTTCTGGCGCCGTCAACACTTGCATCATATATCTTTCTTACCATTCTTTTCTCATTCATTCGCTCAACGTACCCAAACCACCTGAGCGACCCTATTTTTATTCTATGTATTATGCTATGATCAGCTTTACATTCATTCCTAATATCTTCATTCTTTACTCTAACGTACATGGATTGAATCACGATCTTTGAATTAGACCGCGATTCCTCGTCGCATTACTCACTATTAGTGACACTAGTTAAATGTATAAAAGGAATTGCAATCAGATAATTTATATAATTGTTTTTGTGCATCCGAAAGGAACGCATCGCACGTGCCCGATTATACTGTTATCATAAGGTGCTAATTAGTGGGTACGTAATTTGTGTTTTTCCCAGAGTCTATTGATTGTGACTTATTGTGATTAGTGTTATTCATGTTGAAGGTATGTATGATTTGTTTTATGTATGTTATTTTAAAATTTATTGTTGTTTTAGTATTTATAATCGTGCTACGACAAAGCATTTATATAATTTTTTTTAAAAAACCTTTTTATAATTATTTTTTTTTTTTATTGAGACTTTTAAATACTTTTAAATAAATATAAACGCATAATTTTTATATGAATACGTAGGTTAACGTGTCTTTTTTTGAATTATTAATAATTTAGCTGCGATCATCTGCGACTGTTCTTCTTGGAAAGGAAATTTGTATTTGGGTGAAAATTTTTCACTTTTTAGTTAGACAATATGATCAAAATATTGTTAAGTGTAATACTCATTATGGGTTAATTCATAAATAAATGACATGTTTTGAACGTCACTTCACCGAATCCAAGGGATGATAAATTCTTTAAGAACAACACGCCCTATCGCCACCAAACACATTCAAAATTATTTGTAATATATTACACAAAAGCTGCGTATTTTTATAATTTTTGTTTTTTATTTATTCTCCTGCATATCTTCATTATATGTATGTATACATAAATAAGAACTTAAATTATCTTTTTATTCTGCCTCGACAAAGGAACGGACATTTTAAGAATAGGTGGAGTTTAGTATAAAATTAAATTAGTTATTTACAAAGACATTATGTATTCATTATTTTCGAACAATAGTTATATAGAGCAGCGGTTTGCGAGTGGATAGTTGGTGGTACAGTAGCCGACAAACATCTTGAAGTTTTACGGCGTAGTGGGGGGAAGTTTGCGTATGTACCATTTCACCAAGGAGACCCAAATTTTGTCTTCTGCGTATTCCCCCACTACGCCAAGAAATTTCAAGAAGTTTGCCGGCAACTGTACGCGAAAAATAATCAGTAATGGCGGACATAAAAAGTAATAAAAATACAGTCATAAAAATATCGTTTAAAGTTTAAATGATATTTTTTTGCACTTTCATAACTATCTTTTTCGATTTTAAATAGAAAATTTCGGAAATAAAAATATTTTTAAATACAATTTTATTAATATTATTATATTTTAAACAAAAATTTCGCCTGCGGTGCTGCAGTAAATTTGTAAAAATGAAAGTGTAAATTGTCTCGTTTTCTTCAGAAGAATTTTTACATTTACCGTGTTTAATTAATTTAATATACATATATATTCTATTAATATCGGTAATTTTTGGAAAAAATTTCCTGCGGCGCATTTCATTTCTAATACAAATAATTTAATTTAATTCTATGTAATTTTCTTATTAATAAAAATTTGTTGTTAAAAAAATAATTTATTAAATATCCTGGATTTGAATTTCGACAATAAATGAAAAAAAATTATAACAAACCATTCTTTATCGCTTCTTTTTCAAATAAAGCAAACTTATTTTGTGGTGACATAATTATAATTTATATAAAATAACCTTGTAAACATAACTTTTTTATTGAAAAAAATTCAACATGTTTCGAAGCCAATGGCTTCTTCGTCAGGATAATAAAAATAAAATTTAAAAATCGAAGTACAGATACTCAAAATATTAAAAATAGTTGTATATGGAAAATTAATAATATAAAGTACCTACTTAACATGAAAATAAATTTAAAAGATAACTATTAGAATAACAGTTATCACCAGATTAATTTTTAGAGATCGATAGCGTACTTTTATTTAAATTTTTATCCATTTTTTTAAATATGTTTTTTTTTAACTTTGTAATAAACACACAATATGAGTTATTAATTACTATAGTTTCGAGAGGAGCAGTCCCTCTCATCATCAGGTAATGCACTTCGAAGCATTTACCAAATCTTTCAATGATATTTTTATCTCTTCTTTATACCATTAAAAATATTTTTTAACTAGTGTTTAATTAATATTTCATTTCTTTTTTTTTTGCTTTTTTCAAAATTTAATGTCCTTATAAACATTCAAAATAATAAGTGCTTCAAAGATTGAAAATAACTAGTGCAATGGGTTATTCAAATTCACTAAGAAGATCTGCAATCCGGATAATGAGATGACGTTACGAGAATTGAATAAGTGAGAAATCAAGATCAAATCAAGAGGTATACTCGTAAAGTAGCAGTTCATAGAGCAGTAATGCATTTCAGCAATTGAAGAAATTGAAAGCGTGTAATGCAATTCAGCAAATAATCTCATTAAAACAAATGTGTTAGTGATTAATACAACTAGAAGCAAGCCATACCACTTATAAATTTAAATAACTGAGAGCGTGCGACGCTCTCCAGCTCTGATATTAAGAAAACAGTAAGTATACAAATATCTTGTAAGCATTCCACTTGGGAAAGAAAAATAGTTGTAAGTTACAAGAGAGAGAGAGAGAGAGAGTCAGGGGTAGTTAAGCTTTTTAAGTAAATATGTTTTTAAATTAGCATACGCACGTAACTTCTGACGAGCTCACAGTCGGATCTGCACAGGAAAACTCGCGAAATGGAAACTTTTAATGGCCCAAAGCTTGCTTAAGACTTTCGCCCGAACTTCGGCACGGCGAATTATTGTTATACAGAGATATTTAAATATGTCCCCGGCCGCTGAAATTAAATAAAAAGTTGGCAACTTTGATCTTGTCAGACACAAAGGGGAAGATTTTTCAAGAATGCCGAGTCTCGGCGATGGAGTTACAGAGTACTTACACAAAACGTTCACAGTAAGAACGTTTTCTCAAAGATGCTTCGGGACACTTCTGAATGAATAATTGGCGAAACGAAATGTTCTCAACTTATTTGAATAAGTATGTTGTTATAAAAATATCATCTTTTCATAAGCTTTATGGACAAACTCGCTTTTATTTCTGTACTCAAAGATGTGGCCTCATGCCTGATGCTTCAAAAGAACCGCATTCAAAAGAATGTGCGCAAAAAAATTTGTGTTGTTACAATGCAAAAAATGAACACAAAATAAGTTTTTCTAGTAAGTAAGTTACCTTTTTCAAACTAAAAAATATATAATTTATATAAATTAACTTTGTAAACACCACTTCTTTATTGAAAAATTTCAACATGTTTCGAAGCCAATGGCTTCTTCGTCAGGATAACAAAAATAAAATTTAAAAATCGAAGTATAGATCAAAATATTAAAAAGTTATATATGGAAAATGATAATATAACTTTATATAACTTTATGTAACTTTAAATATAACTTTCCATACATAACTTTTTAATATTTTGATCTATACTTCGATTTTTAAATTTTATTTTTGTTATCCTGACAAGGAGCCATTGGCTTCGAAACATGTTGAATTTTTTCAATAAATAAGTGGTGTTTACAAAGTTAATTTATATAAATTATAATTATGTCACCACAAAATAAATTTGCTATATTTGAAGAAGAAGTAAAAAATATATATTTATTTGGAATATCATATTGAGGCTTTTTATACGGGCGGGCTTGCCAGGCAACTTTCCCCCGCTTTCTTCTTATCGGAAAAAGCTACCGAATAGTATTTTGATTGTGGTCGACCTATAAGAATTGAATTGATGAATATGAGACGTAGAATCTGTTGTTCTTTACTATAATTTGGCCGAAATATTTTTTTTTCTTATTCCTAAGACATTCCCTTTCTTCTATTTCTCTAAAAAATAATAAACGTTTCTTATTGAACATATCCGATCACCTATTAATATTGTATTTAAATTTTATATATATTTGGAAAATATGCAAATAATTGTGTTTAATATAATTAATAAAAATACACTATTTTCATCAATTATTTAAATTAATTAATTATGTTTAACTTATTGCTTATCTTAATATTTTCTCATGTATAGTTGCGTTTTAAAATGACCTTTCTTGATAGTGTAAGATTATGCCTACTACTTAACTTATTTAATTTGAAGTTTATTTCTAAAAATTTAGGTGGTCATAAAAATGTATAAATACTTTGAAACGATGTTCGTTG
Source organism: Agrypnia vestita (assembly GCA_016648135.1). Lineage (NCBI taxonomy): Eukaryota > Metazoa > Arthropoda > Insecta > Trichoptera > Phryganeidae > Agrypnia > Agrypnia vestita. The sequence continues at coordinate 184,065 of JADDOH010000079.1, read as the reverse complement.
GTCACTTAGATTTCAAGATTTATAAATCTTATCAAATTATATATTCGTATATACAGGGTTATTGGGAAAACATAAATAACCTTGCAGGAATATATTCCTGCCTTGATTATGACTTAAAAATATTCAAACAGCCATGAACATGAGGTTGTTAATGTTACCGAATAACCCTGTATATATACAGATTTTGTTTTCACAAATATTGAAACTAACGAGTATTCAAATTCGGGCTTTTTGAAAATCAGTTGGCTTTTAAACACCAAGTTGTGAATCAATCAACATCAGGAATCACTACGCGTTGTATTAATTGTTGCCGGTTTTGAAACATAAAACTTATCTTAACTTAAAAAGTGTGAAAATATGCTGAGGATATTAAATGATTCCTCTTCTTCCAATCCATCTATATAACCAGTTCATTTAATCAACTTGTTCACCTAATTCTTATTTACTTATCATCGAAAACAACATTTCCTTTAAACTAGCTTCAAAATACGATGCGCGCTTGATTTTGGAACGCCTTTCACATCTTTTAAAATTTTTTGAAAAGCCTCACGTATCCACATCTAAAATCTTAATCTAAAAATATTTTCGATATATGTGACAAATCCATTTATGTTACAGTAAAGAATAAAAATATTAGAAGTGAATAGAACGCTGATATTAGCATAATTAAGAGAATTAAAAGAGGGTCGCTCAGGTGGTTTGGGCATTTTGAGCGAAGAATTGAGGGAATAATGGTATGAAAGATACATAACGCAAGTGTTTGACGGTGCTAGACGGAGAGGGCGACCGCGAAAGACGTGGCATAACCTGATTAACCAGATACTGGAACCATTATTAACCATTAACCACAATTAACCAGATACGTTAGAAGCCTCAACAACCATCGAGCTTGCATGCGTAGATGTATGAATGTGGATGAGGCAAGAGTTGTATGTCAGGACAAAAGACAAATGAGTATGGCGCTCTATCGACTATGCTTACGGGTGATTACCGTTTTATTGTAACTTGCTTATTTTATACCTATGCTCTATTTCAGTGTTTTTCAACCTTTTTGAATACACGACATCTTTACAAGTAAAAAAATTCTGGCGATCCCCCAGATCCATAATAAAACTATGTCAGCGATTTAAAAAACCACGTATTCAATTTTTTTTTCAATTGAGACTACCTACTGATCGAAAAATTAAGTACTGTGTCTTAAATTACTTGGTTTTTATTAGTTAGTTAGTTTTTAGTTAAGTACTTGTCGTAAATATCTGTGTATATATATATAAAAATTATGGAGAGTAATAGGTTTCAATTAGAAAATGATTTGATTGTTTACGTTTTAAAAATACAACAACGATTTGACGATTTATTAAAAAATAAACAGTCACAGCCTTATCACTGAAAATTTTGTACTTTTATTGCAGCAAATGACTTAAAACCCTTGCTTTTTACTTTTACCCGGCCTGCGACCGCGACTCCCCGAGTAACAGTTGGCTTTTTTTCTGGGGGTTGCGACCCACATATTGAAAAACACTGCTCTTTTTCAAATTATTACTGTACTGCAAAATATAAAATGCAAAAAAATATGTTTGCACCTTCGTCGAACTAGGTTTGTTCAATAGCAAAAATTAAAAGAGATCGAAGAAAATTTCACATACAAAATAAAACATGATACTGGGAGAAAAGACATGCAAAAAGACTTCGCGTGACCAGATAAAGTGAAAAGGGCCTCTTTTAAAAGCTTCAAAATTCAGTGAACATCATTGAAAACATGTAGGAGAGTAGCAGAGTTTGTTATCTAAACTAAAGAGTATGACAGGGCTCCCATACAGCTAAGCTATTAACAAAGGGGTTATTTTAAAATGCGCTTTACAGAGAAATAAAAGAAAATGTATGTTTAATTTTTTTTACAGTATAGCGGCAAATATTTAAGCTACAACAGGTCATGTTGCTCATTGCTGTAGTGAAAAACGTCACAAAAACACTCCAAGCTTGAGTTAATCACACAATTGGCCCACTGGACTACGGGGGACGCCAATTGTGTGAATGGTATTCGCCCAAAATTGTAGATATATGTACATGTGAAATGTTTCTTGATCAAATTAAAACATTAAAAAGTACTATCCATGTCACATAATATATTATTGACCAAATGAACTGTCTCTCCATCTCTATAAAATGTATTGATTTTCTAAATATATTTTAGTACTAGATTAAAGATTACGTAATGTAAAGGGAAGGATAATTAAATTGATTAATGGCGATGTCGAGTAGCAGAGATAATGTTATTATAATATTTGATGTTGATGCGACTTAACGATCTCGTTTTACTGGAAAAGGAAAGAAAGTTTCGACGTACTTAGAGAGAGATTACTTAAGGCATAAAGTTTCTTAACATTAAAACTAATTAGAAATACAGGAAATTCAACTCATTTCCTACATTCTAGTTTTTTTCCAGACGATATGTAAAACGCCATTCTGACACATTTTTTGAATTAAATACCTATAATTTAAAATGAAATAATTTTTTTTTGTTTAATATATATTGATCCTCCGAAATTACGCGATACGTGAGACCAATGAAAATCTCTTAAGTTGTATTCGCGTAAATCGGGTACATCTTTTCATATATATACATATAAATTTTGTTTAGTTGGAACCGAGGTCTATCAAAAACCCTAGTTTAGAAGAAAATATTTGATAAAATTGCCGTTACTTGTATAATATGTTTACATACAAACATATAAATATAAAATATTAGAAAAATAAATAAGTAATTTTGACGCCTACATAAAATCCAACAATCTTTTCTGACGATACAATGTTTGTTTTATCAGACAATATTTTTTCGAAACAAGTAAATATTTTTTTATTTCTTGCTTTGTAGTTACGCGTTCTTCGTTGGAGTCTACGATTTCTAAACACATTAAACCCTTTGTTTTGAAAACGACTGAAATTACATTTTAATTTTAAAACAGTGGGTAGTGACACTAAATAAAAACCTTATACTTCGTAAATACTATTTTATTAAAAATACAAGCACGCAGATCTTGACTACCGTAACAACCATATTATTAATGTATTTGGCGATAACATCGTACAGATTATTCATGATAATCATTCAATTAGGTGTTAACAAAGTAGATGTTAACAAAACTAAAAAGTTTCACCTAATGTAATGATTATAACGTTAAAATAGCCATTGACCCCATCTCGTAAGTATCACAAGTTTAGTAACAGAACAGAAAAATATTCAATATTCTGTGTTTTTGGTCTATTCCACCACTTTTGATCGAGGCTCGATAGAGGTCAACAGAATATTTGTCTGTTTCAACATTTTTTTTTAAAAAGCAAACTACATCAACAATCATATAGTTTAATTTTATTTTATTTAGAATTCTAACAGCTCATCAGTAAAAAAAATATATAACATATATCTATATAAATAAAAATGTTAATGTTCATTTGTACAAAATCGCTAATTTCTGAAACTTCTTCACTTTGAAATTTAGGCACCATGTTCCATTTAAATACGCAAATGTTTTTGCATACCCACATTGTTTTTATATACCCACTATTTATTTATATAAATTAAAATGTAAATATTCGATTGTCCAAAGCCTTAAATCTCCTAAAGATCTTCAACTATTGCTTTAAAATTTTGACACAACGTCGAATTCACACAAATTATTTGAAAAAAAAGGCGCCGGTACCCACCCTTTCAACATCGATAAATATTTAGTATTTAAATAGGTACCTATAACATTTTCCGAATTCAATTTTTTTATTACATTCGGTTGTCTTTACTTAAATAAAACGTTTGAACTGATGAGAAAGTGCCAATCGTATCACGATATTTCAAAATAAAGGACATTTATGTATACTGTCTATGATTCATTTCCACTATTTATATATTTTACAATTCCGAGCATATCGTTCATATCATTATAACAACCATTAATTTAGCATAAAAATATTAAACACAATAACAGATTTATTAAACACAGTAAGAAGTTTTTAGAAACTTTGCAAAACAATTTAACGTTTGTTTCCCGTCACAAACTTATTCTTTACTTAATCCTTAACCCGTGCAATGCCGGATATGACCAGCTAGTGATTAATAAATATATTACGCCACTTAAAATAATTCGCTTAATGAATCAAGAATACTAGACATTGTACATAACAGAAAAGGAAAACATATGTAGCAGATGCAATGAAAAGATTGAGGGAAGAAAGAGTTTGATAAAATAATATATAGGAGTGCATTAACGCATAAGAGAAGTACGGTCAATTTAATTCCAGGGGAAAGGAACGAAGGCGGAAGAAATTAAAATAAATAAATAAAAATATCTTAGACAGACTCTGTATGGAACTCTAGTTCATATTAAAATGATTTAATCTTGTTCAAAGTTTGTAAAATTTAATTATAATCATACATTGTATTATTTATCGCTTTTATTATTATTAATTAATTTAATAAATTATATTCTAACATTAATTTGGGTCAGTTAGTTCCTCTTTCTTCTTATACAATTAAATGGAATAAATGAAGTAATGATATTTCATGAAATAATAAATAAACTAGAGTATGCCACTTTGTATGGCGAAAAAAGAGGATTAGATTTTTTAACCTAATACTAATCAAAATGTGCATTGCGTTTATAGCTACAAGAAAATGCAAAACGAAGTGCGATTTCAGTAATTTACCTTTGGCTCGCTCAAACGAGCCAACTGTTCTGGAAATGTTGGCTTTGAACGATTTTTTCAGGGGTGATAAAGTGTTGTTTTCCTTTAATAACTATTTATTTGATTATTTATATGCATTATAAAATAAGTTCGTAATTTTTATAACCAAAAAATAAGCTGATATTTCCCAAACAAGGGTAGGAATTAAAGATTTTATAAACTGTCAAATGAAATTAAATATGCTGTAATTCTAACGCTGGGTGTATTGATATGAGAACAATGGCATTTAATTAAAAATGCAATTTGTAAATACAAAAAATATATCTTTCTTACATCTTTGTATTTCAAGGCCATTAAGCAAGTCAAAAGTATAAGTTTTAATCTAAACTGTAATGCAACTTTAAATTACACACAAAAATGCAACTACTAAGTAATAATAAATTCTAAAATTCGAAGGTTCAAGAAATTGACTATTTCGTACATCAACGTAATCGATACAAATAATAAACTTCTTTGGGCGCCGGTCACTGAAATACTACAGACAAATACCTATATAAACTTTTCGCCCCCGGTTCAGGCCCGTATATCTTCCGGCACAATTTTCTTTTAATGGCCGGCAGTTGTTTTGCACCGTAACTGCATTGTTTTTAGCAGTCGTTCTCGGACCGGTTCAGAAACGATTTCGAAACGGTTCGAACCGGTTCAACCCCCGTCCCTCGCGCGCCCCGGCGAAGGGTAGCAATTTAACGGTCGGCGCAAAAATAAAATGAATTAGGAAAATAAGTTTATTTCAAGTGTGCGGATCGTCGAGCGGAAAATGGTCGCAGCCTCGAGGAAATTGGAGTTTTCTTTGTCAAATAAAGAAAAGGTGTATTTAAGGCTGTATTCAGAATAGTGGGTGGCGTTTACGCCGTCAGTATATTTAAATATAAAAGGTATGCCTTTTTTTTTTTTTTCCTCATAGTCACTATTCTTTATATATATTTTTTTTTTACATCTCAGACCCACAAAACATCACATTGATATTTGTCTGTAGATGCATCAATACATATATATAAATAAATTGTATTTAACAGAAATACATTCATATTAATTAATTACAATAGATCTTATAAACTCAAATACAAATCAACAATACAATACAACAAATACAAGAAAAAATACAAATATTACCAAAATCAAAATAAGTCTCTTTTATTTAATAACATATTCATTAATTCTGTATTTTGCCCTTTTTTATTAATATCCATTTTGACACGACACGGGATTTTATTTAATATTTTTGGTATGACATATTTTAATGTTCTTTGTCCATATTTATTTATGACCTTCGGTATTCTTAGTCCTTCTTTAACCGTAAATCTGGTACAATTTTTATGAATCAATCTATGCTTATATGTCCCATCTTCATGATATCGTGTAATTAGTTTGTACCACAAGATTGCATTAATTGGCTTAGAGCCAAACAAAGCTTGTGGTAAACAAACTAAAAAGATAGGCCACCTAGCCTTTAATTATAATAGAAAAGGTCTGTTCTATCGTTTCTTACTATAAAAAATTAAATGATTAAATATTCACCCCTCTCGTTATTTTTTTAAAATGGTTGAGTAGTAAGCAAGCCCACACATTAATTTGAGAACTAAAACTGAAGGTTCAATCCCGAAAGCGGTTGAAGAAGCAAATATTATTCATTGCCTACTATGTAAATATAATAAATCGGATGAGATATATTATGAAATTTTACAACAATATTGGATTTTACTGTATCTTTTACATAATAATCTCTAGGCCACTGTTTATTCTAACAATAAAATAAGTTTTGCAACCATAATGTATTGAATTAAGAGACATTTTACTGGTGAACATTTTTTCGGAGAAAAACACCTTTCAATTAAAGGAGGTAAATCTTTTTAAAATAAATTTTATATGATTAGAATGCTAACTTATACATAATGATCATACACTCACTGTAATTTTTTATAAAACGTATTCTGGAACCACTACAAATTTAGGGATGATTAAAAATAATACATCATTATTTTTCGCGGTTCCTTGCATACACTTCAATCAAACATGTTCGCGTTACCTAGTAAAAAGAATAATACTTTTTTTACACGTTTATTTATTTTTATTACATGTAAAAAATAATAATTGTTAGTAGGAATCGATGAACAAGAATTACTGGAAGTTGCAGGATGCAATGAGTCATGTCCACAGATTTTTAAGGCATTTTCGACAGTATTTGCGGTACGGATTTTGCTCCCATGAGTTTATTTGGAGACAACTCTAAGGTTTCGTTGTCCTTGTGTACACATCATATAAGAGCTTCACTATCTTGCCTCTTACTTTAAGCTTGTTGTACATAAAACATCGAATTATAATCCATTAACCATTTTGTGATTTGGTGAATTAGAATGTCCATTGTCCATAGTACCATTTACTAAGATTTACGAGTATTTCAGTCTAATCTCGGATATGTATCTCAAAAAATTTTCAATCTAACAAATCTTTCAGAGCTACAAGCATGATATAAATGTACTGTTACATAAATTAAATTAAAATATAAATTATAATAAATTTAAAATATTTCTTAAAACCAAAAAAAAAATTTTTTGATTGTTAAGAATATTCAAAGAAAAGGAAGGACTTCGATAATCTTTTTCATAAAAATGATTAAATTTTAACACCCACATTTTATTTTTTCTTAAAACTCATAAAAGAATTTCTATACGAAGAATACTGTAATATAATTTTCTTTTCAAATATTTTTTGTTATTACTTAACGACGAGAAGACATATTTTATATCACATTTTATTATTCAATAAAATTTTCCGAGCAAAACCGTGAAATTAAAAAGTTGGCATTTATAAACATTAATTTCTTGGTACCTTGATACAGAAAACTGTATTTTAAAAAAAATTAGATTAGTGAGTTTTCTTTCCCCGAATGCTGGAAAGATGTTTATTAATATATTAATAATATCCCATCAGATTCATATAAAATACAGATGCATATATGAGATTCAGTATAGAGTATCACGATTAACTTGGTTGTCTCTTGGGACAACGATTGAACCCCCGACCACTTTATCACTGCGAGAATGTTTCACGCAAGATTATAGAATCACTTAAATTAACTTATTGATATATATATATTAAGATTTTTTGACATTGTTAAACTTAAGGGACGTTGTAAAATTTTAATGTATATTATAGATGTCTCACAGAGATTAAACTGTATTTTTTCAAGCAAGAGTAGGTATAGAAGTCTTTATTGGGTGGTCATAGGACTTACGACCAATTGTACGGTTAGCTTAGGTGATCACTTTACACATATGTAACGTTCGCCATTTTCACCCATCATAGAATACCATGTCTATTACTTTTTTGGAAGTTGCATATATATTAAATTTTTTTCGCCACGTTTCACATGTGAGTTCTAACGACCCCCTAGCGGCTAGCACCAAAGCTTTTTCCTTCCCTCTGAATAACCACAGATGTCGCTAAACGAGACATCTATATTGATTTTGGAGTTTTTTTTAGCTTTATACTTTATTTTGTCTAATGAAATTCATCCGAATTTCTATCATTACACTAGTACACGCCAGAAATTTTATTTTTATTTTTAATTTATTAAACTCCTATTTTACCAGTATTTTCATTCAGAATATTTTCAGTATGTCCAAATTGTACGATAGGTCGTAAGTCCTATGGCCACCCAAAAAAAGACTTCTGTACCTACTCTCGCTTGAAAAAATACAGCTTCATCTCTGTGAGACATCTATAATATATATTAATTGATTATTGATGTCCCTGTGACAAACAATCCAGTTTTGTTCTAAAAAATTTGGACTTACTCAAAATATTCTATTGTAAAACTTCATTTAAAATCATTCATTTTTTGTCTCTGTAGTAGTAATGTTATGGCCTAACATTAAAATTATTCATACTAATACTGATTCTCCATTTAAAATCAATTTGCGGTATTATTATTTTTTAATCAGAACGTTATGGCAACATGGTGAATAGGTACTCAATTAAATTAGAAATAAAAATACGCACAGTATACTTACAAGTGTTTATGCTTTCCCCTGTAAAGTAAGCAAGGGTAAAAAGTAGCATTGATTTGTTAAAATCAAAAAGGTGATTTGCACACAGAAAGTTTCGATGAAGTTTGTCAGTATTCAATTTTGGAGGAAAAATGACTATTTTTTACTCGTGTATTTTCTTTATTAACTCGTGGCGTCTGCTCGTCTTCTTGTCTTCTTGTCTGACGAAAAAACTTTGGATCCATTTTAAACCCCTTTCCCGTGATCCAATCGAGCTGAAACTTTGCAAGCAGACTTGTGGAGACGATCGAGAAGATCTATCAAATTATCGTTAAAAAAATTAATAAATTTTTGGATTTTTCAAATTTTGAATGGTTTTTTCATACAACTTATTAAGTTGTATGAAAATATTTCAACGCGTCTGGTAGACGCGAAATCTGATTATAGTATAATTTTGGATTTTTGGAAATTTTTTATTAATCCCTTTCGTAGCGTCGGCCGACCGAAGCCCAACGCGTAGGTTAAGCGAAAAAAATGTTTCAACTAGTAAAGGGAGTATAATAAAAGCTTGGTTTTTGTGGGTTACTTTTTTTACGATAAAATCATATTCTTTTTTGTGGAAAATCGATACTTTAAATAACGTAATGATTAATCATCACACTGACCAGTATTTTGACTTGTGCATTTTGTTTCTTTCACTTTCACGTATGTATTTGATTTGCTTTATTAACGCGAATTTGGGGGCTTTTAAAATAAATTTGAACATTTTTAGTTTTTTGAACATCTCGTGAACATCATCCAACCCATTAAATACTTTCATAAAACCTTCAAATAAATATTTAATTACTAATTTATTCAAAAAACTTAACTTTAATCGGTTTATATTTAAAATAATGATTCTATTGTATACAAAATTATTATATACTTTTTAAATTTGTGTCAGAGTATTGAATATTATCACTCACCTAATCTTGGGAAAAAATTTTTTAAATAGAGATGCGAACATGGAATAAGTGTAACGTTAATATTCTTACTATTTCCAAGCTAAGCTAAACGCTTGTGCTATGAAAATAGGACTCACTATGGTCTGGAGTGAGGTTCGAATTCGCGACCTTTGCGAGCACCATACCATGTATGAATTAAAGAAAATGACTGCTTAAATTTACGTAAATTAATAAAAAATACACAAATCTGTAGTTATAGATATATTTTGTGAAAAGATAATTTTTTTATGTTAATAATCATCGGAAGTAGATCTTACTCTTTGTGTGGCCGCAAGCCATATTTTGTGACATATATCGGGAACATCCGTGACCTGTTTACTGACCGTAAATTATTGAATTGAGTATTTCATCTCACTCCAAATTTGTTGTCAACTTACCTGTATACCTCCCTACGCCGTCTAATATTTCAACAGCTCATATCGCGGAAGATGACTCCGTGAACTTACCCTCATCTCGTCATGTCGCATTAAAACATTCCAGAATTAACTCAAAGCCCTCCCCTTCGCCCACACAAGGGTTGCTCTTATCTCACCCCCACTTCGCAGCTGAAACTCGAAATGAATTTTGACTGGATAATTCATCAAACCGAAATTATTATTTTGCATGCATTGTAAATGTTACGTTATATCATTTCGATTATGAATATTATAAATATTTTTTTTTTCAATTAATGAAATCATTATAGAATATACAGGGTGTACCAGAACTAGCAGCAGAAACTTGGCCGGTAGATTCCTGTCTATGTTATGAGTCTAAAATGTTTAAGCAACCATGACCTAATATCAATAGTTATGGAGATATGCAGCATATCTCCATAACTATTGATATTAGGTCATAGTTGCTTGAACATTTTAGACTCATAACATAAGCAGGAATCTACGTGACAAGTTTCTGCTGCTAGCTCTGGTACACCCTGTATATTGATGAGAAAAACGAAAATAAGGAAGTCTTCATATAGAAATAATACATTCGTTCCAACAGGACTCAAGCTCGTACGATTCACTATAGTGTGAATCAGTGATTTAATAGATTTCATGGTTAATGTTTAAGCAATATAGAACAGCAGTCTAAGATCAGTTAGCAGGTTTTTGAGAATAATTTCGAATATAAAAAATCAGTCACCTTTCATCTAAGAAACGTGCTTGACAAGCATTAGATACCGTATTTATGTAATTAGCTAAGTTATATTTTTGACATAAACTATATTTTAAACTATTTATGATTTTTTTGTTCATTTTGTAGAATTCTATGTTTATTTTTAATGAAATTTAAAATAAATTAAAATTTAATAAATAATATTATTGAAAATATTATAGATTATAATCCTGCAAAACTTAGGTAATTATAATATTTACTATAAAATAAAATTTATTTTAAATTTTATTAAAAATATAATTTAAACATTGTAATATAAATTTTAAGGGGACACTGGTCGTGGACATGTTGTGGCCATCACTTTTCATCAGCCTGAAATACTCCCATGTAAAGGAACATCACAGATAGTAATTAAAATTGACCATCTCAGATCACAATTTTCTGACATTTTGATGGTCAGTGTTTTAAAATACTGCGGGCCATAAGGTTCAAGCGGCTACCGAAAATGTGTTCCTTTTACTTTCTTATCCATTTTTAAAGACTATATATATAAAGAGTTTTATTTAAACTTGAGGTTTGCACGTTTCTCTATATATATTATTTATCATTTAATGTTTTCGCAGCGGAAATAAAACTGAACACTCTGAGTGATGCGGAGAGGTTTGGAAGGAGGGTAGGAGAGAAAAGGGAATGAAATTGGGATAAAAATGGGATGAAAAGAAAGGAATGTGGACTCTTAACACGAATATCCTATTTGCTTAAACGCCCGCTTCGAAGAAATTTTCAGTTGCCATTGTTGAAAATGGGTCGTTTTATACTTTCCGTTTAAGTAAACTTTTGCTGTGTGGGTGAATTTTGAAAATGGTGGTGGGAAGCAGTTGAACGTTTTATTTCAACGGAAAATTGTAGAAAAAAATCTTATTTACTGAGGTCGTTTCGGTCAGCTATTTAATCTCGTTAGATTTATAATAAGAGAAGCTTTAAATTTTAAATAAAATTCAGTGAATAGAGATCCAAAATGTGTGTGAGCAACATCATGACTACGGTGGGTAACCAAGAATCTACAAAAAATATGTTATTGAATTAAGTATGCAGATTTCTCGAAACAGACTGTTCTATTAGTAACGCAATGAATATTTTTTCCATGTATTATAAAAAAATAAATAATCTTAAACTACGTACTAGTATCTCATGAATTCAAAATTTAATTAACATGACGATACAAAAGCCAAAACATAGTTATTTTTAATTCTCAGTCTACTTAAAAAAATCCATTTATATATCTATTAACATTTGGTTGTATTATTTGATTTTATTAGCTTAATTATAATCATTAATTTTGAAAAAAAAAATTTCGCCTTCTGAAAACTGGATATTTTATTGTTAGGTGTTTGTGTTATAATTCATCGACTGCTGGTAATTAATTGGAAACCATCATTGTGATAAATGACATTTCTACAAATTCTTGATTATTCCTTTATTATACCTAAACAATAATTCTGTCACTCCAGTAATAGCAAATAACTTTGTGGTAACATTATTTATGTAAATTAATAAATGATTTTATGATTTATTAGTTTTATTTTTTAATTAATTATCAAAATACTATGCATTATGCATACACCAAATATTTATTTATTTGTTTTTATTATCTACTTTTTGGTCTTGTGGTTAGGACACTCGCCTCGTAATCCAAAGGTCGCGGGTTCGTATCTCACTCCAGACCAGCAAGGTAGTCCTATTTTCATAACACAATCGTTTAGCTTAGTTTGAAAATAGTAAGAATATTGATGTGACACGTATTCCTTATTCGCAACTCTATATTTTTTTAATAAAAATTTAATTAGACAGATGTGATACATAAACTTACATTGGAATTATTTAGTCAACCTTATATGCATCAGGGTGAAGGTATATGAAGAGAGATTTAAATTTTATTTTTCAATTATAACAGAGCAATGCATAATTTATTTTCATATCAGAAAATAAAAGGACTCTTGTAATTATTAGGAATCGGAATCATTTGAATCTGTAATCATAATAGATAGTACTGTGCTATTGGGCCGACATCTGTTTTCAGATTACCGAGTTTCGACAATATTTGTTTTCAGTTCGGACCACGCCGACGATCGAAGCATTCGCAGTGTTTATTACAACGATTAAATTTGCGTTTACAATTCATACCCCATATGCTTGTATAAAATATAATTTTTCAATTTATTTAATATTAGATAAAAATGTATCTACTCCCATAGATAACGTGAAGTACAAAATATGCTTCCATACAATAAATATGAAATCCAGACTTTCATACAAACGTCTTCAAAGAATCTCGAAATTCTGAATTGGCCACCTTGTAAAAAGAATGAATAAAAGTTTGAAAAAGCTTATTGTGGAAGGAAATGTGTCAGGGAGAATGGTGGATGGTCTTCTATGTGGTCGACTGAACGAATGACTGAAGCCGTTGTTTGAGCAGTAGTACAGGGAGCATGGAGCACCTTGCTCTGCGCCACGAAGCCTGAAAAGCTATCGTTAGAGGGACGTCTCAAGGAGATTTTTGACCTCAATAAAAGCAACTGAAAAAAGAACATTTTAATTAAATTACATTTTTTCAGATAAAATTAAGATGTGTAAGTAATTGAACGTAGAGGCGTTTATTTGTAATGAGGTAAAATAAGCAAAAAAGCATAATTTTCTTTTTAATAGTGTTCATCACTAACATTATCAACACGCTATTCTAGATAGCGCTATTCTTACAGGCTTGACTGGCTTTTTTTTTTCCGAATTTTTTTTTCCGAATTTTTTTATAAAAGCACAAAATGCTATTAAATATTGTATACGTAAATAAAATATTGAAACTAGTTAGGACTATATTTAGCAAGCAGAAGGTATCTAGGACCGTCTATTGTTTGTTTGTTTGTTTGTTTATTTCTATTTCATTCATATATAAAACTTTGGTTGGACTGTGCCTGTCTCACTAGAAATATCTGTGTTGAGAGAGGCATAGTTTACAATAGTGTGTATTTATAAAACATATTTACTATGATATAGATCTATATCACAGTATATAGTATATCGTCTATTTAATTGTAAATATGATAATTAATAAAGTTATTAAGCGAGCTGCGTCTCTTTCAATATCTGTGAATAAAACCGAATCCAGACAATGAATGATATTATGTTTTAGTGAGAATACGTTACCAAAGCTCTTACAAATGTTTACCATAAGCGTGAATAACAATTTGACAACCTACTAATATTGCCCCTTGAATGTTTATTAATATATGTACATAGATACACGCACTAGAATGTTGCGGTAAAAGTTTAAATAAATTAAAATACAAAATTAAATGTTCAATACATAGAACACACGGGAAATACGGAATACAAGTCTATGCGCGAATACATAATTGAAAGTTCGCATGTTAATGTATCAACTAGAATTACTTAACGGAATATTTTAGAAATAACAAAGAAAGCCGGGTATGTTTTCGCATAATTTTTTTGCAAAATCTATACCGAGGTAAACGAACGAAACGCAATATGTATCTAGCTCACGCTGTGCCGTATTCTGGAGTGATGCAAAGTGTTTTCAATTACAATGCGAAAATTTGTATTTGATAAGGGTTTGAGAATGTATGCGTTCCAATGTTACATTATACGAGTGGTATTATCATACATTATTATTTTTGAAGTATTCGCTCATAAGTTTTCTATAAAAATTGTAAGGATATTAATTATTATCATCACCACTGAGGTGAGGCCTTACCTCCATTAGAGGTCTCCTCCATTGATCTTTATTTTGTACCATATCTTTTCAGCTTTAGATCTCCAAGGCAGATTTGTTTCTAAGGCCCGGTTGCACCATCTGACGTAAATTTTACTCGAGTAAAATTAACCCGAGTAACTTTTTTTACCATCTGCCGAGAGTGAACTCTATTTCGGGTTGCAGAAACGTCTTTTTTACCACTGTTATACCAATAATAAAGCTAATAGTGTGCCAAGCGGAATAAACCTCAAATACCGCATATGTCTATGGAATTTGATTTATTTCAGTTTTTTACCACTGACAAGGCGTACTTTTAAAACAAAACCAGTTTAAACGAACTATGAAACATTATTCTATTATTCTATGAAACATCTAAATTAAACTATTATTCTATGAAATAAACCTAACAAACGTCAAACCATCTCTAAAATAACGCAAAATTAAAAGATTCATTTTAATGTTTACAAATTTCAATACGACAATGACAGCGACAAAATTCAAATGACAAGTACCTATATGAACAAATGTCACATTTTCAAATCAGCTGTGAGAGGACGGCCATTTTTATACCAACGATTTTACCTTTATCCACCGATATTGGAGATTAAAAAAATGTTACTCTTGTATGTACTTTGGCGATTTAAATATTTTTTATCATAGATTGGACAACCCGTTTTAGTAAAAAAGTTACTCGAGTAACTTTTTAACCTTTACTTCAGATGGCGCAACCGGGCCTAAGGATACTGATGGATACTCGGTTTTAGCTTGGGTTTTTCCGAAATTATGAATTTTCTTGGTCTCACACACAACTACGGTTAAACTTTTGAGAAAAATACTTGGAAATAATACGTGTCACAGGAGGAATGAATGAAAACACTGGAAATGAATTAGCGATTTATTAATTAATAATAATTAATTATTCAACGTACAAAGTCACATAAGACGAATAAAAGTTAACGCTATTCTTTAATTTAAACTATTTTGCAATATATCACTCGTATATGAACTTGTTATTATCGCTGGGTAACACTAATTTATCGCTTGTAGAATATTCCATTCTCGTACATAGAAGTCGCTGTGATTTATTTCGCCAATTTGGTACTTCGCTTCATTTATCGCTTCGATTATCTCGCGACTGGCCACCCTGGCTTCGCGGCTCGCGACAGACTTCGCATTCAACGAATGGTAAAAAACATGACAACTCAACTCGCGCCGTTCCGTAGTTCCGTATTTACTCCTATACCCAAAAACGAGATTATCGAACCTCCTATATTATTCTACTGCTTAGGAGAAGATTCTCGTTGCTTCTAGACTTTTCCAAGTGTTCTCGAATGTACCTTAGATTGTTATACACCGTTTTCGATCCTTCGATAGTGTTATGACATATTACAAGGAATTGGACAGCGCGCGATTCCTTTTGCTTGCCATTCATACGATAGGGCGGTTATTCACAAATAATAATAAAAATATCATATACATTATGTTATTTGGATGTTAAATTGACAATCCCAATCCCAAATTCCAAAATTGATATCCCATAAAATGACTTGCCAATATGACGTATCATTACCGACGAGCTATTTCATTTATTAAGAAATACTCCTCGGACTTACATGTACTTCATACACCGATAGCCAGAAGGTATTGCAATGAGGAAAGGGGTTCGTTCGATTAATTAAAATTTAAAATTGTACTCTATATAGCTTGAATTTTAGACATGAAACACATTGCTTTGTAGAAGAGGTATAAAAATCGTATAAATGGTATAAAAATTAGAAGTAAAAATCGAAATACCTAATAAATAATCTATAACTATCATACAATGTATCATGGTCAATATTGGCATCTGCCTGTGTCAGTGGAAAATAGCATCCGTACTACATAATATAGTGCTGTATTCCTACGTATTATGTGCGAAAAGAATACATATTGTGTATTATACACAATGCAGTCACAAATATATGGGATGCATTCTTAAATGAATGTTTTTGCAAATGTGACTAATGCCGCCACGCGGAAACAATTTTATTCAATTAACTATGTATAAATTCAGAATTTCACCAATGGAAGCAAATGAAATAATGGTTTTCATTTTTTAAAATCTCTATTTTTTACGATCCTCTGTTTATTTGACGAATTTATATTAAATTTTTATACGACGGATAGTTCAGTATAATGTTAAGTCAAAAAATATGAAGATTATTATTATTTTAATTTCCGAGAAGATGAAGATTATTATTATTTTAATTTTAATTTAATTTTCGCACATGATACAAATCGACCCTTTAGAGGTAAGACTTACTAACCGCAATATTGGCCAAAATATCTTATGAATACAAATATTAATAATATTTTGAGTTTGTTCAAACCTTTCAAAACAGTGCTGGATTTTTGTCACAGAGACATCATTAATCAATTAATGTATATTATAGATGTCTCAAAGAGACGAAACTGTATTCTCACTATGGGAAAGTAGATATAGAAATCTATTGGGTGTACATAGAGCTTACGACCTATCGTACGGCTGGCTTAAATGATCACTTTACACAATGTAACGTTCGCCGTTTCCACCCATGATAGAATACACCATGTCTACCAATTTTTGGAAGTTGTATATATTTAAATTACGTGCCACGCTTTACACGTGCGGAACTCACATATATTTGCCTATTTTAAAATCGAACAATCTTTGAACAATCTAAATCAAAATTTGCCTGTCCCTCCCACTGGTCAACCCACTCCATTATTATTATTATTTGATTTTATTTTTTTATTTAAAAAAATAATTAATTTATATTATATTGAAAGTCACTGTTTGTAATTTTCAAGGATGTGCTCAAGGACTCTGAGAAAAGACACTTCGCTCTATAGAGCGTACCAAAAACAAAAAAAGCCTCTTTCTCTCCACTCTGTCCATATCCACATCCACGAACCATTAATGTTTTCTCAGATTTGTTAACGTAATACATATCACGCAATAGTTTAGCTTCAAAACAGCACATAAATAATCGTAAATGATTAAGGTATTAATTTTATTTTTTATTATTATTTTTAAATATATTAATCATGTACCATAATATGTAAGTTGCAAATAAATATATTTTTGATGTTTATAGCATTTACTTTATGGTGGTAAATAATTATTATTAATTTTAATTAATTAAAAACATTGTATAAATCACTTGGAAAAACTTCACATCTAGCGGTTTCGATACCACTGTATGTTTGTCAGGAGGGCCGCATATTGTATGCGTCCATCCGTTTTTTATAATTATAAGCATAAAAATATAATAATAATATAAAATGACCGTTTGGCATTTTATATAGGTAAAACGGCACATAATTTTAATGTTAGAGTAAAGGAGCATTTAAGATGTTTCAGTAATACTAACTTCTCAAAATTCGCGAAGCAATTTTTTGGAAACAGGCCACACATTAAAAAGGAAAACGGTATTGTAAGTCTCCGTATAAATAAAAGAGTTCTTAGATTGGATAATTTAGAAAAATTATAAATCAAGAAATGCCTGGACACCAGAGCCAATATAATTAATAAGCAATTAAATTTTACGAATACCCCTTTGTTCGATATATTCCCCATTTTAGTGTCTTCTTTTAAATTATCCCCACTAAAATTATGACCACGTCCCTGTACAGATTAACCTGTTTACTAAAATGTCCGTCCTGACGAAGTACAGTGATATAGAAACTGATAGACTGAAATGTGCAATTTACCAATAAACCCCTGAACGCGGTTGCCGAGAACGTACTTGCTCTCTCATATGTAGAATTTCTTCTACACGATCTAACTGACCAACCACGTTCAGGGTTATCTTACCAGGATTCTAAGCCTCAATGGTTGTGGTCCATTCCCGTTACTTTCTTTCAGATTGGTTGGGGAATTGTATGGAGAAAGTAAAATAAAAAAAAACAGGGCCTGTATGGTTTTTACATGAGGTTTAATTACAAAGATGTTATCCAGTCAGTTCAGTACACAGAGAATAGTTCAAAAGGCACAAATTTTACAGTATATTATACAGTTTATAAACATGGTTTCATACGGGACAATGAAATACAATAGTAAAAAGGTTTGGGAAAAAACACAGCGCCGAATTATCAAGTATGACCCTGGTGGCTACTAAAGTCAAAATGGATACTCCTTTATAACGGAATTTAATCACAGTCGGGTCCAATACAGAATATTAATTTACATATAGTTAAGCTTCCAGAGGTCGGCCCAGTAGAGGCTCATGGGATATAAGAGTAAGTAGGAACAGGGATTGGAACAGACTTTATGTTTCCTATTTTAAAAGTTACATCACTTGAGTTCGATTAATGTCACTTGGTTATCCCTTTGGTAACTTTTGTAAATAGTTTGCGAATGTTAGAGATTAGCCATAATTGGCTCCTGTAAATTATGTATAGGTATAATCAAACACTTGAAACCTGTAATTTTTCTTCTGAGTATGGAGTGGATCGACCACCTTTAGTAAGGGTGCCAGCCCTGACCAGCTGTAGGAGGCGGCGGACGGTTGTCTTCCGTCAGCTGATCGGTCGGAATGCCCGAACCGGGCGCCCGAAGTTTATGGTGATTTTTAAACAAGAAGACGCCAATGACGGTTGAATCTTATGAAGTCCAAAGCACGGTATTTTTATTAAAACTTAAAAGAACAGGCGTTGTTTAATAGGGCACGAAAACGATTGTTTTATTATACCCCTTGTTGGCGGGGAATGTTCAGGACGCCAATAGTAATGTATTATATTTTTTTGCAAAGGGGGCTCAAGGCGCTTGCGAGGAACTTTTTTTACTTTGGTTTACTTCACCCTGGTTGTTTATAAAAACGTAGAGAACGATTATTATAATGTATTTATTGTGAGACCGACATTGTCTCACACGACGAGCTCGTTACTATATGCGTTTAAACTAGTTGAACACACTGTTTAACTTTATAACCCGGCGGGAAGTATATTATTAAATCGTTTGAACACACTTTTTAGCTTTGTAACACGGCGAGAGGTATGTTATTGGCTCACATTTGAAAATTTACAACGAACAATTCCGGCACCGTAACTTTTATACAAATGGCGGCCGTAATTTGCTTAGGGCGGGCGGCGTGGCTGACGCACCGCAGAGCTCGGTTCCCGGATGGTGACTCGAAGACTGACTGGTGGAGACTGACTTGCCGGGCGGGCGGCTATCCTATATTAGCGCGGAGCGGAAGAGGGTGCGGGGGGGGGTTGCGCGCCGGTACAGTTGCTCCAAGAGTATGGCAGCGCGGCCTACGGTGCCACGCCTTGCGTCTCCTGCCCGGAGGCCCCGCGAGGGCGGTTCACAGGGATACTATCATAGTGTGTGTGACTTGTAAGCCTGTGTGTGTAACCTACGCGCGCTGGCTCCGGCCGCCTCGCTTGACGTGTGCGATTTCGCGTATTATTTGGTTAGGACGGAATATGTAATATTTACTTATTTTAAATTTATTTTGTTACGACAGAATAGTAATACTTCCTTTTTTGTCTAAAAGGAAGCATTACAAGACGTAAAGTAATGCTAAGTGGTTTACAGAAAGTTTTTAATTAATTAAAACGAATACAAATAAATATGCTATTCATATTATTTTTTAAACATTTTTTTATATAATATTATCCATATCTGTACAAAGATTAAATATATATTTTTTTATTATGCTTATTACACAAAATTATATTTGTAATTAAAATACAGGCATTTTTGTCAACCATATATAATATAGTTCAGCTGCGACCTTACCCGATTCAGGTTATTACCTAAAAAATATAAATTACGATTGTTAATCATGGTTTAAAGATTTTGCCAGGGGTATCCTTTACGATTGAGACCGACATGCGAAACCTTTAACAAAATGAAACCGATGAAATACATATTTATACAATCAAATGTCTCGCGGAACTTTTTCACAAACCCTCGTTTTCCTTCAAAATATTTTTGAAAAGAATAAATTTCTCAAGACGACTTCCCACCCCGTTTCTCGGGCTAAACATTTGGCGCACGAGCCTTATGCGAGGCGGCGCTAAGGGGGGGAACCCTGTAATGCTCTTAGGGATGGCGGCAAAAAACACAGCGCCACGGCCCGCGTATTCGAAATGCGAATTTATCAATGTTTTGAATTTGGAAGGCGGCGTATGTTATACATTTTGAAGGAAGTATATTGGAAATACATAAATTCCACTCTATCAATCAATAATCTTCCGTATCCGATTTGATTCCTTACGGAAGCAAATTTCCTATTTTTTGATGAAAAAATTGTTTACATTTTTGTACAAACGCGAATGCGGCCAAGTCTGCGCTGATGGTGTTTGAAGAGGATGAAGTGGTTACTGAATGTTGAATACATACATAAGTGTGAATAGAAAATGAGTGAATTTTTGTATTTAGGAAGTCAGATAACTGGGCGTAGAAAACCGACGCGAAATAATACTGAAAAATAGACAGTGGCGCCTCGTACCATTTCATTTGATACTACACTAAAAGTTAAGCTTTTCATATGAGAAACGTATATAAAAGTCTTTTTATAGATTTTTTATAATTAATATTAATAAATAATTAACCTACTGTGGACAGAATCCTGTAATTGTGTTCTCAAAACATACATATGTATACAAATATTGTTCACTTTCAATTATATTAATAAAAAAAAACACTTTTGTATAATAGGTGTATTTATTGAATTATTAACATGTTTCAAGCCAATGCGATGGTCAGTTGTAATCTCAAAGTGTAAAACTTTTGATTTAAATTTTCATAGTTGTATAAATAAATCTGAAATTATTTCAGAATATTTTTGAGTTTGTTCAAATCTTTCAGAACAGTGCAGGATTTATGTCACAGAGACATTATTAATCAATTAACGTATATTATAGATATATATTATAGATATATAGGGAATGAAAATGGCTTTGTACAGGCCGCATGGAAAGGCGGTTACAACTCATATGTGAAAGCTTTCCACGCAATTTGAACATATATACAACTTCCAAAAAATGAATAAGCATGGTATATTCTATCATGGGTGGAAATGGCGAATGTTACACTGTGTAAAGTGATCACTTAAGCCAACCATAAGATAGGTCATAAGTCCTATGTCCACCCAAATGACTTCTATACCTACTTTCCCATAAGAAATACAGTTTCGTCACTGTGAGATATCTATAATATACGTTAATTGAAATTATTTCGATTATCTATAACGATTATTATAACTCCGCCTCAAAAGGTTCAATTGCTTAAAAATATATCGTAAATTGGTAATGTCACAGACAGACAGGGCTGAAATTATTATAAACTTAATTCATTACTCCGGAACACAGCAAGTTTAATGATAAATTATCAAGTTAATATTCTAAAACTTTCTAAAATTTGACGAAGAATAATGACAAATAAACGTTTTCAAATAACCTGCGACGAACGAAGCATGATATTCATCGAAAACGTCAACGTTACGTTTTTAAATATCCAATACCCTGAATAAGACGATAAGCTTTTACAAACTTCAAAATGTTAGTATCACGAATTATAATTAACTGAAAACAAGATATGTTATTCGTAAATGACACGGCAATAATATCATTTTAAATAATCTTGCAGATTAAGGCATTTGGTGATGAGTATTTAAAAAATATTCTTACTGTTCGTAAGTTATATATAAATATCGTAAAAAAAATTTTTGTCATTTAATTTTTAATGAAATATTTAATTGAAATATTTTATATTTTACTGCGTGTTGAAGAATATGCGTTTTTTTCCGCCAGGCTTATAATTTGCAATTTTTTAGAGTTGTGATATACAGGGTTATTTGGAAAACATTAATAACCTCGCAGGACTATTTTCCTACCTTGATTATGAGTCGATAATTTTATAATGACCTAATCCTTTATATCTCGATAACTATTGAGTTACGGAGATATGCGACATCAAAGTTTGCATTTTTTTTCAATATTTCTGACATTTTTTTGTAAAACGTTGGACTATCATTACAGTAAGTTATATCGAATATGAAAAATTAATTCCCTCTAATACAAGTCAAATAAAATGATAAAAATATTCGAATTCCAATTGGAAAACATTCCAATTAGAAAATTTTCAGGGTTTTTATCATTTTATTTAACTTTTATTAAAACGAATGAATTTTTCGTAATCATTATATGTTACTGTAATGATAGTCCAACGTTTTACAAAAATTGTCAGAAATATTGAGAAAAAAATGCAAACTTTGATGTCGAATATCTCCAGAACTATTGATATTAGCTCATGATATTAGTCATGATAGCTTGAACATTTTCGGCGTATAATCAAGGCAGGAATATAGTCCTGTGAGGTTATTAATGTTTTCCAAATAACCCTGTATATTTATATGTAAAGAATATTCTTAAGATTTCACAACCATTCAGAATCTTTTGGCTTGTGTTTTCTGGGGTATTGTACCGTATTTTAACGACCTTTTGCCGACGTTTTAGAAAACATAAACTTGAAAAAATATTCAGTATATTTATTTAATAAAACATTGTTTGCAAAATAATATTTGAGATAATGACGAAAACTGATCTTGACCAGAATTGCTTAACCGGTCCCAATTTTCTTATTTGTTAGTTTTGGTTTACACTTTTTATCAGAAACTAGCCGAACACCCGTGAAAAATCACAGACCTTAATAATTGCAGGATTTTAAAGATGAAAATTCATGAATGGAAATTAATTGAATTAATTTTTAAAATTACTAATATCTAAAATTTAATATAATAATGTAAAAAATATGATAGTCTTATAACTAACTCTTAGATAATGTATGTAAATGAAATAAAAATCTTGTAGAATTATAAAACATATTATTAAAAGAAATAAAAACACACTTTGATTGTCGAAGCTCTTAACAGGGGCATTTTTCAATATTTGTTGTATCTAATCGTGTCATGTCTTTCCCGAATGCTCTCTTTACCACTCTCTCCTCACTCATGCTTTCCACATGACCAAACCATCTCAGCGATCATTTCCTTATTCATTTCTTATTTTATCGAACACAGATTTTCCACACATGCGCCTTAGTGACCGCATTTCCATCGCATTTAGTCTACTTTCATTTTTTTGCCAATTCCAGGCATTACTTCCAAAAATGAGAGTTTGTACCAGAACGCCGTTAAAAAGAAACATGGGAAAATATAGCTAAAGATAGATTTGAATCTCGAACTCTCTATTGCCAGTAGCAGCTTTACTAATTGAGCTTCAATAAAAGTACAGAATGTGGTATAAGTTAATTGCTTCCAGGGTTAAAAAATGTATGTCACAATAGAAAACCTATGTGGAAGAAATTACCATAAAAAAATTTACGTTAATTCCAACCATGCGACACAGAGCGCATTTCTGAAAATTAAGTGTTTTTACTTGTACACCAATCTAAAAATTCTTACTTAACTATCAAAGCACAAAACAGTTTAAACCCACGAGACATTAAGGGTGTAATGCAGACTGATGGAAGTGATATCCAAATGTCTTTGGTGTCCATTCTGTCATAGTCAGTGTGGACACCCTACTCTTAACTTTTTACACAACACTATTGGAGAAGACATTATTGTCACCTGCATTTGCACAAATACCCAACTGCCGAAAACAGGTCATAATTTATTGCTCATTAAACTTCATTTCTTATCACTATTTAATATACACAAACATTCATTTAATTCTCTTATATAGGTACATACCTAAATATACTTTTAACTGTGCTATTATATATACATTTTGTTACTATCCATGCATATGATTTTTATATATATTACTCTACTTTCACTATTGCTTTTGTATTTTACAGTATATTCTGTTCTTATTATCCACATTTGATATTTATATACTCAATTAATTAATTAATTAATTTTATAGTTATATAGTATTTTGTTGTATATCTTTATTATTCTTTGTTCTAACTATATTGTTCAGCTGCTCATCTCGGCACAGGTTCTTCCTAGTGAGATGAGCGGCTCTATCTCTTGTCATGTAACAAGATGAAGATAAATAAATAAAAAAATAAAAAAATAAAAAAATAAAAAAATATTAAAATTAAAAATGACTTAATACCGACTAGAATAATAACATTTGGGCAGAGAATCACAAAAAATACTCTAATAATACTAATACTCTAACTAATAAATAAATAAACATAAAAAATAACTCTAATAATCTAAATAATAAAAAAAATAAAAAAAACTAACAGACTGCCAATGTTTAAAAGATACAGCTAATGGGATAAATTTTAAAAATTTAAAAGAGTATAAAATAAACTAAATTAGATTACTCTTAGAACGAACAGACAGGCAGGCAAATACAGATCACTTCCAAACATCATTTGACCCTTGTGAATCGCAAATGGCATCAGAACTTTCTGGGGTGAGCTGGAAGTAACGGTTAGTGTTGGCTGTGCCATCTGTGCAGTTACCAGCTTGGCTGCGAAGGACCGCTTATGTCTTGAGGCCAACTTCCCGGAACACTTAGAGAGACACAGACCATTATGAGCGTCCCGGTTTTGGAACCGCGTACTTTCGGAGAAAATCGGAAAGCCATAACCGTTTCACGACGGACACGAGTGTTATGATTGCAATAATTGTTATCTAGTTGGTCGCCGGATGTTACACAAATTATTACTAAAATTATTTGGAAATCATATTATAGAGATTTATTATTTAATAACAATTATATGTCACTCGAGCAGATATAAAAATCTAAACTAAAAATATCACAAAGGATCATCATTAAAGTAATACTAAAAAAAATCTACCTTTTCAATAAAAGATCTTTTTAAATTGTTTCCAGTGACAAACGTGGATGATATTTTCAAGCATGTTTCCATATTGAAAATATGCATAGTAAAAAACCTTACAGAAAACTAGGAATATTTCAAGCTTATGAGAAATGGAAACCAATTTATAATGCCTAAATTTAAAACAACCCAAATGCAGAACCACTATATTTATAAAGCCATTAACTACTACTAACAATTTAACCATTAACTAATAATTTACGTACCGAGATATGCTGCATAAGAAACCTCTCAGAGTAAATAAAAAAGATTAAAATCTTCCCAAAATCAAACTTAAATTCATAAATCATTTAAACCTTTTTCAAAATACGTCATTATCAAATTACCTTTTTTTTATTATTTTTTAAAAAAAATAGAGATGTGAACACGGAATACGTGTCACATCAATATTCTTACTATTTTCAAACTAAGCTAAACGCTTGTGCTTTATTAGCGTATTATTAAATGACTTGCCTATGTACCTGTATATAATAATAAGAACTGAGGCTCTGCCATAACACTCAAGAGCTTCTCTTCACTGATGAGGTCTTCATGACCA
The DNA here is from genome assembly GCA_016648135.1 of Agrypnia vestita. Classification (NCBI taxonomy): domain Eukaryota; kingdom Metazoa; phylum Arthropoda; class Insecta; order Trichoptera; family Phryganeidae; genus Agrypnia; species Agrypnia vestita. The sequence continues at coordinate 158,099 of JADDOH010000079.1, read as the reverse complement.
CAAAGTATTATAAAATATTTCAGTTTGATATGTAAATGTGTAAGAATTGTATTTGTACCATATATCAAATAAATAAATAAAAATTATTTTGTAATTCATAATTTTTGTTTTATTGATAAAATTTTTTCCTTTGTAAGTGATTATCCCTCATCACATACAAGAACCTTGATTCTTTTTGATAAGGTATAATATATATAATTATTTGATTTTTAATATCTATTGGTTATCATTGTTGTAAAATAATCATATGTATTTATTTATTGAATAAATAAAATAAAAATCTAATGTCTAATGACGTGGTAATGTTTATGTTACTGTTAATATCAGGCGCATGTGGGAAGTATGTAAATATAGATGTGCAAGTAATTGTGGAATACGAGATACAAGATGGAAGCCATAGCTAACGTTTTTTAACAATAGTGATTAAAATCCGTCGTAGAATGGGCGCAAAAGACGTGCGTAGTTTAAGTTCTGTGATAAAATAATATAATTTAAATAATTACCTACCTACAGCGAGATAACGATTTTCAAATTTCTGATGTAAGTTTAATCACTTTTTAATTTTTTTTTCATTACAGTACACACGAAACAATCGTCATGCATTACTTATGCATTTTTTGTATACACAATGACGTATTGCCATTTGGCAATTTGTTTCAAATAATTTAGTGGAACAAATTAAATTGATTTCCTCTATACAATATTACAGTTATAAAAACAGCTCCAAGATAACGAGACGAGAAGGGGATGGATGGGGACAAGGAAAGGTTAAAATAAGTTTTGGGAAAGGTAAAATTGCTTAAGTCTGCTTTTTTATTTATTTGTTTGTTCACGCCCATTATAGTCTTTTACATATTAAAATGCTGTAATATACAAACAAGTATATAAAACAATATCAATTATAAGCAGTACATAAGAGATATAAAAACATAAAGTCAAAGTCACGTATTATATAAAAAAAATAGAAAAATATTACATAAAATTAAAGAAGTATATAGAACAATATCCGATATGAACAGTAAAATATAAAATATGATAATGTTAAGTACATGTATAAGCAGTAAAAGTATCAGGCACAAGCATTAAAATATGAGCATAAAAAAGTAACCCATAGAAATCAAGTTTTTATTATACCCCCTTTTTCATTTATTAGTGGAAACTGGTTTGGCGCTTAACCTACGCGTTGGGCTTCAATCGAGCGACGCTACGAAAGGGAGTAATAAAAAATTTCTAAAAATCCAAAATTATACTATAATCAGGTTCCGTGTCTACTAGACACGTTGAAATATTTTCATACAACTTAGTAGGTTGTATGAAAAAACCATTAAAAATTCAAAAAATTCAAAAATTTATTAATTTTTTTTAACGAAAATTTGATAGATCTTCTTGATTGTTACCACGGGTCTGCTTGCAAAGTTTCATCTCGATTGGATCACGGGAAAATGGTTTAAAATCGATACAAAGTTTTTTCGTCAAGCAAGCAGACGCCACGAGTTAATATAAAGGGAGTAAAAATATAAAGTACAAAGCAGTAATGTGTATATAAAAAAATATTACGTATCTTAACTATGTATATAAATTAGAAGATAGTTATGGTATGTGTTATCTGAGCTTAGCCGATTGCATTTTGAATGAGGAACTAAAGATTTCAGTACATAATATGATTGGGGATGGATATTGAAGTACTGTCAGCCGAACGAAGTGGAATGCCGAAATGTAAATCTTATGCTTAGATAAGAAGTTGAATTATGATCTTAAGTACTCGGTGATGAGGATCTTACTCCTGTAAAACAAAGCTAAGCGTTTGTGCTGTGAAAGTAGGAGTTACTTGATGATCTCTTTAAAATTTACGATTTCTTCGGAATAGTTTCACCCAAAAAGTATAATCTTTATTTAATTTTATCCAAGTGCTTGGCATGCTTTCGCTATATTCACTTCCATCGCTCCGCTTTATTAAAATGAAAAACTTAATTCATACCTCTTGTTAGGCCCTTTCTCAACAAATCCTTCTTGTTCACTTTCCTAAACTCAGTCACTTGATATCTCGGCAGTCAAACAACAAACTCCTTACTGCTGTCACGTAATATAAGTAAGCTTCTTTCGAACAGCAAACGGAAGCCAAGGACAATACTCAGACTAGGCGAAACATCTTTTTTCATGAGAAATTATTCTGTACTCTCACGTGTCTTTTCTTAAAATCTCTAGATGATTATTTTTAAACATATATATTACAGAAATTATTGATAAGTGGTGAGGTTAATTCGTTACTATCTATACAAAATATAACTAACTACCTAACTAACTACCTAACTAACTAACCAACCATCACGCCGTTTCTCCGCTGGGGTAGGCAGAGGGGATAGAACTCCATATTATTCTATCTTGGCACCCCACTTTTGCTTCGGCTATATTAATACATCTACGGTTGTTGAGGCTTTTAACAGAGCCATCCTCTCATATTCTTAGTATCTGATCATGCCAAGTCTTCTGCGGACGCCCTCTGTTCCTGTTGCCTTCAACACTCGTCCCATATATTTTCTTAACCATATTTTCCTCGCTTATACGTTCTACATAACCAAACCATCTCAGTATTCCTTTCTTTATCATGTATATCACATTATAGCCAGCATTACGTTCACTTCTAATTTGTTAATTCCTCACTCTGTCGACCGAATATTTTCCATACAAGCACCTTAGTGACCCCATTTCCACCGCATTCAGTCTAATTTCATTCCTTTTTTGCCAATTCCACTTCCATACATCAGAGTTGGCACTAGAACGCTATCATCTACCGCAAGTCTTGTTTTTTTGACAGGTTCTTATTGGCCATAATGGTATTCAGAGCATCATTAACTTTGTTACCCGCAGTCACTCCCCTTCGATGTCGTTCTCAGCCTTGCCGTCTCTACTAAATATACTTCCCAAGTACACAAACTCATTCACTTGTTCTAAGAGTTCATTGTAAGCATAAAGTATATTATATAGGTTAACAATATTTTTGGTAGAACGCAATAACTTTGTGGTTTGACATGTTAATATAAAATAAAACTTAATAATTAACAACTGTTATTAATTACGCCTTGACGGAACTTCAGTAGAAATTAGCGTTAGTAATGAATAAATTCGTGGTTTCATACAAATTAGTTATTTTATTTGAATAATCATCTTCTTTCTGGTAGTTCTTTCTGCCTGGAACAAACGCGTACCGAGGAAAGTTTCATATTAGTCATGGAAGAGGTGTTCGTTGGAATTAGAAATTAGGCGGCCAATTTAGTTTTCAAAAATGTTGTGTTTAATGTTTATGCTTATAAGTGCCAAAAAAATAAGAAAATCTAAAAATATCTATTATGAATCACTCAGTTTCTTCATAAGTTTTATTTTTCCAGGGTACTACGCCCCCATAAATATGTGAAAAATATATAAGCAGTAGGGTAGTTTTGTAATTTGGTATTTAGATAAACATAAAAGTATAATTTGACAAAACGATTTTTTGGGCTTGCCGTAAACTGTTCATACGTTTATTTCATGATATATTGATTCCACGCACGTATGTTTTTTCAACACGTTCAACCCTAGTCATTTATTGTACGTTTCAAAATAATACAAGCCAGTATAAACTTATAAATGAAAAAAATAATCAATAAAAAGAGACAATACAATAAAATCAAATTAACCAAAAAATATTTTAGCTGCTACCAGAATTCGAGCCAACGAACCTCCACACTATGCGGGAATGGTGCGTTATCTAAATTTGCCACGGCAGCTTGGTTTTCGTCCTTATATGTAGTCTCTTTTTTAAATTGAATTAACACACATATTTTTCAATTTTTTAATGCAATCCACTTTTTACAATGCGATAGTCACAAATTATTTTGTGTATCTACCGCTAGTAATTAATACCCTTGTTTTCACATAAAAAATCATAATTATCATAGGTCGAAGGTTTTCTACGGTATTTCACTCATGAATGTTAAATATTTTACGTGAAAAAAATTAAACAAATATATAAAAAATCGGTTATGTCAATTTTGCAATTAAAAGTGTCTGCAGAATACACTTTTATTTATTAAAAGAAATGCATGGTATAAAAATATATATAATTTTAATGAAAATACTCAAAACAGGCAATTAAAGAATTTCAATCGTTGAAAATGATGTCGTAATATGGCAGTTGCGAAAAAAAATGCCCATATTTAGTTTGTAGTTTAATCTGAAGAAGGAACGATGGTTCCAAAACCGGTTGGTGTTAACAAGAATGTAGTGGTTTAAACCGAGTGAATTTGTGTTTAATTTCAATAAGAGAGTATTCAAAATACCACATAATAAATTAATAAAACTGTATAACACTGGATAGATGAAATCATGTGGCATGTGACATGGCAAAGACTAACAGAAGCCTACGTCCAGCAGTGGGTCAATAATGGATGAATATGATGATGATGATGATTTAATAGGAAGAGAACTCTAATTATAATAATAATTCCGACCAGCGTTAAGGGCTGTTTAGCACGCCAAGAGCGACTAATCGGCGCCTTGGCCCAGTAAGGGTTTAAAAATATCTTAAAATAATACAAAAAGACCGGCTAAGAATAGGAGCCTGTTTTGAAGATCAAAATTTTTTTGATGAAATAAAAGTAATACATATTCGATAAAAAATAATATACACACAGCCGCATAAATAATCCATTAAGTTTTATTTAATGTTTATGAAACTTGCGGGCTTGTGCCGTCCATTTTATTTGAATATTATTCATGATATTTATTTACATGGTGTGGTATAGAAATACTCGTAGAGCATATAAAAAATGTGAAATGACGTTTATTTCCTCTCCGCATTCATTTTAAGTATTCTCGTTCTGCGTAGAGAAATACGGATAATGAACCAGAACTAATGGACGAAAGTGATGTTTTGTTTTCGAAATAGTTTTTTTTTTTTTGCAAACGTTCAAATACTTTTTATACATGTTATATCATACACGGCAATGGATAAAAGAATATTAGATTTTCAAATGCATTTGATTTTTAGATCTTTATGATTTAATAATCGTGGAACTATAAACCCTTATTAATATTAAAATAATCATCCATAGCCAAAAGAAGGTTAAAAAATTCAGAATAATTATTGCTATTTAAACACCTTAAGTGTTCCTTAACTCTAATTTCAAAATTTCTACACGTTTTTCCTATATAAAAATAATCACAATCATTACAAATCAATTAATAAACACCCGATTTTTTAAAAAAATTATCCATATCCTTATTTAATATGAATTTTTGTAATTTATTATTAGTAAAGAAAGCTGGCTGAATGACATTTTGAATTTTTTTAACTACAGGATTAGAAATTTCTTTATTTATAAATACAATTTCTTTCCAATGTTTTTCAGAATCAAATATTGACGGGTAAGCAAAGGCCTTGAAACATGTTGATATTTTAAATATAAAAAAGTGGCGAAAAGTAAGTTTATTTTATTAATTATATAAATTTTTTTAGTTTAAAATATTGTTTTTTTAAATACATTTCTAGTTTTAATTACCTTTATCCATGTGAAATGAATGCGTAATCGGTTTCGATCTTAAATCGTCCGTGTGAAAGTTTACCCAACGCAAAATTAGATTGCGGTACGTTCATGTTGTCCCAGATATTATCCAAGTTAATTTCATCTAATTTAAATAGCCGTAATTGGCAAAACAACCACAACACCTTCTACGGAATGAGAGGTTCTATTTCTTTGCTTAAGGTTTCCTTATCGCTGGAGTGTTTTCCATTCATTGTGCTGCTGGGATCTTCCATTTTATGCCCTTCGCATATTCCTTTCCGATTTTTCCTTAACTATAATTGTTATCAAATAGTTGTACCATATATTGTATGAAATATTTTCCACGGCGGCTTATTATTTTCTGCATTATATCTTAGAGAATGTCTTTTTTATTTTTCTTTCTTTTCAACTAAACTTAATTGTAATTTAAGTAATAATTGGTTGCAGAAGCCGAAAACATTAAGCTTTTTTATATTCTTATATAGAAGAATCTTATTTTTTATTTATTTACTTACTTATTTATTTATTAACGCCCTAAAGGGATTTACAGTAGAAAGGTACAGTGTACATTAATAGAATAGGTGTATAGTTTAGAGAAGAAAAAAAAACACAATAACATGTATACATAGTAATGACAAAGTGAGAAGAAAATACTTAGAATACAGATACAAACATATAAAGATAAATATTATATAAAGTAAAAGGCAAGAAGCACAAGAAAAACTAAATGTAATATAGAAATTTACATAAATAATAATGAAGAAATTTAAAAACAAAAAAGTAATAATGTAGAGAGAGAAGATATAGCACAGGCTTTGAAAGTCATAATATAATAATAAAATATACACACAAATACAAATCAATTATTTAAGTCCAATTCGACAAATACTAGTAATCTTTCAATACACCTTTTAATATATGTTTGAATAATATATAATAAGTTATTGGCAAAGACGTCCAGTTGCTCGTGTATGTTTGCTAGTCTAGGAAGCCTTAGCAGTGTGCACCTTATGAATCTTATGTGTCACATTTTTAATATTTATCGTAAATGCGAGTACGTACACAAACTTGTTACAAAGATAGATCGATCGGTCGCCTCTCCGTGGACCGCCAAAAAATAATATTATAAATACATACTAGAGCTTAGCAAAGACGCGAACTATGTTCCGTCATTTTTGAAGGGTTGCAGTTAGTATTTTAATAAAAACTAATCGACTTTAGAGTAGGTTTTACGTGACGATAGTTACCAGAAATATAGGAAAATTTATCACAAAATAGTAATGATTTCCCTGAACCGTGCCCTTTTGAACTGTAATTTCGAGCTTTGCTGTGATCTTTGCGTATTTCTCATCTCTGTATATTGTTCTTTCTCTTTGCATTACTTTCTGGCAGCTGAGAGCCGAGAGGGGAAGATCGTCTTACGTAAAATGATACGCAGAGACGGGGCCGTTGATTTATCGAAGATTAATTTGTTGTGACTGCGGAAATTAAGCTCCTTTGTATCTTGGGAGGGTAATATTTCTTTTGATATTTGCCTTTTAATCAAAACACGGAATCACTTCTTCCAATTTTAAAAGCGATACGAATTCTCGTAAATATTTTATGCCCGAAGGATTGTATAAAAATTTAGACGAATGGCTCCGCGAATAAACAAATAAACGAACTGCCAATCGGATTTGCCCCAAGAGACATTAATTTAAATTTTAATAATCTCTGAAAATAATAATAGCATTTCATTCAAAAGTTTTCCGTTCTAAAAATAATATTTTAATTTACTTTCAAGAATAAATAATTTTCACGTGTTCTTTTTGTGATTAATTAAAAAATATGTTCCATTGTAAGGTACGATAATGTTTTTATATTTATAAAATTAGCTAATTGAAAATTTTATGAAAAATTTCACAATCTTGGTGGAAGTGATGGTGAAGATCGATTATAAAAAATGTTTTAAAATATTCATTAAAAAATGAATTTTCGCTACTATTTCTTACAGTCCGTTCTATGTACGGAGTACCTACTTATGCCCAATAAAAAAGTGTTTTAATTTTTTATATATTGTAGAAATAACCTTAATTATTTATTTTATGTGGTGCCAATGCAATTAAATACTAAATGGTATGACATGTGGAAAAAATGTCGTTTTAGACTCCTTTGCGTGAATTCAATTTATAATTCACATTTTGCAAATGTGGCAGAACTAAATAAACTTACCATTTTTTGCACAGTAAGTCATATTTGACATGAAATAAATACAAAAATCCTAGGGCGACTGTCGATTGAGGTTAAGATCTTTTTTACATTACAAGAAAACAATGATGATATCTGACAAAAAGAAAAAATCAATATATTGTGTTGTTCTACCTGAATTCAGTATTGAGAACGAAAAAAAGGAATGCGCTGATCACAGCGGCCATGTATTACAATAAATTCGCTAAAAAATAAAAAAATATATATTTCTAGATTCTTTCTAACCGTCATAAAGTACGCAATTCAGTGCGTTTTAAGGTAATAGTGTCGGTCAGGACAGATCAAAATGACTCTAGTTATGAACAATTAAATAGGGAGAGGGAAACGGATTTTTTAGTTTGGCTTTCCTGCGCGTCTGTGTCATAGAATATACTAGAAAAAAATATCATAGACATATTGTTTTTTGGCAGCGCCGGATGATATGGTTTTGTACTGATATCATCAATGAGTAGCTTGTTGGTGTAGTGGTCATGACGCTCGCGTCATCATCTGGTGGTCGGTGGTTCGAGCCCCATTTCAGAACACCGGCAAGTTAGTCCTATTTTCAAAGGAGAAGTGTTACGCTTATTTTGAAAATAGTAAGAATATTGATGCGACACGTATCCCGTGTTTGCATCTTTATTTAAAAAAAATTAACGAACACCGAATAAAGTAAACATTTACACATCTTAATCAGTTTTGATGTTTAGCAAGTATTTTTCTTTCTTCATGATTGTTCTACTCAACTACACTATCACGCATACTTCTCCGTAATGTCAATAAAATTTCCTGTAAGTAATTAAATATATTTTTTAAAAGTTATTTTCTTTTGACGCATTGAGGTTAAAATTTTTATTGTAAAGGATTGTTGCGCATGCGCAGCGTGCGCATTGTAGTTGAAATGCGTATAGCAGGAAATTTAGCATAAGCATGTAGTTTAATCATGTAGCGAAAATACGAGACCACGAAATGCACCCAAACAGCAACGGAGCAGCTAACTGAAACAGCCACCAACGGTTACCCTAAGTTCGTCACTAACACAATATATATATATATATATATATATATATAAATAACCAAGAGCCATGATGAAAGTGAGTTAAAAATCTCAATTGGTGCTAAAAATTATTGCTTTATTTGTATGATAACTGACTTTGTGAACTTTATATTTATTTACAATGTTTCGGTTTGTGGGAGTATAACTTCTACCGCGCGTACGCGAGTGCGCGCCAATTTTTAAAAATATATATCTGAAGTATATTTGTATAAAGTTTACTCAATTTTAAACATTTTCACTTTCAATATTTATTAACATTTTCCCATTTAAACCACATTACCAGTACCAAATAAAACAAATTCAATGTACTTAATGAAATGAATAAAATATATTAATTGATGAAAAAATCTATTATTCCAATCATCTTGGTTGGGCGCTTTCCTCATTAGTTCTATCAGGCAACATTTTTTAACATAATTAAATACAGTATTACTGTATATACTGAAACAATGATACAAGACTGAATTTTTCGGTAGTGCGGTGTAGAAAACATAATGAAATTAAATAAATTGTTTTTTACGTACTTGTTAAGTATCAACTTGAACAATTCTTCCTGATATTGATAGTTTTCCGTATACCTTTTTATCTGATTAATCAATTGCTTCATCAAGTTATATAGATTATTTAACGGTGTTATATTATTAATTTATATTTTATCCCCAAGTTTTAATTTTTAAATGACTTAATAGAAAAAAACTAACCCATAAAAACCAAGTTGTTATTTTACTCCCTTTCTTTGTAAATTAAGTTTACCATCATGTAATTAAATTATTGAATAATTGAAAATGAAACATGTCTACACAAATATCTATGTCAAAAATCTCTAAAAATATCTCTTTATTATTTGATTTCTTCCTAAAAAACCGAGGTGTGTTGTCATCTGTGAACCAATTGTCATAAATTTTAGAAATTCGTAGTGAAGTACCTATTATACCTACCGACGGAGTAATTCAAATTTTAAATATTCCGTGACGTTATCAGGCCGCCGTTGGTAGTAATCAAACTCTTGGAATGATTCCAATTTGAAAAAGCCATTACAAATTTCTAAAAATCCAAAATTGTACTATAATTATTAATTTTTTTTAACGAAAATTTGATAGATCTTCTTGATCGTTGCCACAAGTCTGTCTGCAAAGTTTCAGCACGATTCGATCACGGGAAAAGGGTCAAAAATCCATCTCAAGTTTTTTCGACGGCAAGCAGACGCCACGAGTTAATATAAAGGGAGTAAAAACATTAATTATTTTGAAACATTTCCTTTAAAAAGTTTACACATTTCAGGATATTTGAAAAGCTCGCCGGTGCAGGGGAAAAAAGATAAATTGAGATTTCCAAAGAATTTTCAATATTTCCGATATTGTTAGAGACATTCCATTAAATTCAAAGGATTCGCTTCTCGAGACATTTACTGACACGGCAATGGCGATCAAATTTTATCTGGGTACTCGATAGTCGCCTCTGCGGCACGCTGCAGTGCGATCGAGGAAGTGGGGGTTGGTGCCTGCAAGGGTTGGTGCCCCGTCACAACCCTCGGAAGTATTATGTAAGACATGCGAGTATTTTATCCAAAACACCGCTTGCGGAGAACAAACTGCGCATCGGATTCATGGAATATATCACAGTTTTTCAACAATATAAAACTAATCTTGTATTCTTAAATTATCCCAATTAGAATAATTTTGCTGTCTGTCTGTTTGTCCGTCTGTCCGTCTTTCCCGTAACTTCGTGTATCGTCCGTAATTTCGTTCGAATTCACGGCTAAAAAAAAGTAACCCATAAAAAGTTTTTATTATACTCTCTTTCTTTGTAAAATCTAACAACATAACAACAATCAAAGACGAATTAAAACATATAACATAACACTTAACTTACAGTAATTTAATATATTTCTAAAATGTCAAATTTTGAGCTTTGATAAGACCCTTCATGCTTTGAAGATTAAATTCTAAAAACATTTGTCAGTCGATTTAGATTTTCGAAATTCGTAGTGAAGTACCTATTATGTATACCGACGGTGTAATTCAAATTTAGAAAATATTCTGCGACGTTATCGGGCCCCCGTCGCTAGTAATCAAACTTTGGTAATGATTCCAATTTGAAAAAACTATTAAATTTTTTAAAAATCCGAAATTGTACTGTAATTATCAATTTTTTTAACGAAAATTTGATAGATCTTCTTGATTTTCGCCACAAGTCTGCTTGCAAAGTTTCAGCTCGATTGGGATCACGGGAAAAGAGTTAAAAACCGAAAAGTTTTTTCGTCAGATTAGCAGACAAGACGACGAGTAGACAAGCAGACGCTACGAGTTAAAAGAAAGGGAGTAAAACAAATTAAACGGCAGGAGATGGGACTTCAACCCCGGACAAGCAAACTCAAACGTGGAGATTTACGGATGTTGCCATCATCGTATGTGTGGGACCCTTCCAAAATAGACACATATACACCACACAATATATTTTCTAAAGGTACACTAAGTGCTTATTAATATTTTCTCCGCACTCGATGGCATCTTCTGCGTGGTAAGACATCCGATTCCCGTTGTGCAGACTCGGGTTTGATTCCCCAATACCGATTTTTTTTTCTTATTTTATTATATATTGATATATATTTTATTTATAATATGAAATATTTAATTATGTAGACGCGTTAGTTTTACGCACGTGCGATTCCCACAATCACCAGGGTTTAATTAAAATATTAGGTGCCATTAACTGCTGGGGATATAAAGAAAAAAGTGTAACATATTTTGATATAAATAAAAGTCGTTAATACTATTTCAGGGGTGTCGGCTATAAATAAATAAATATTAGAAAAAAAATGAACATTTGAATATTAATAATTATCATATATTGATTTCATATGAAGTCCTCCCCAAACACTGGCTAATCTGAACTCGGAAACGAACTAAACTGGCTAACCTCGCGCCGCCTCGCGCCGGAAACTTGTATTAATTAAATGTAAATATTAATAATAAGAAGTTATAATTCAGGGCGGGACATTATGTAAATACGCATTTAACAGGGGCGGACCATAAACTCGGGCCGCAGCTGCCGCTGACTCGGGCGCTCGCCGTGGCGCGCGACAAATTATTATTTGCTCGGCTGGGTGTTATAAAATTCATTAGGGCGCCGAAAGGGTTAGCCGCCGCGCACATTGTCTACATTCGTACGGAATGCCGTTTTATTTATTTTCAGGGCGCACTCTGCGTGTTTTTAAATTACGCCCCCTGGCCGCAAACGCGCGAATACATTTGTCACTTTCGTTTATTTAAAATAAAATTATTTTAACTGCGCAACGTTAAGCGAATCTGAAGCGCATTATTACTTAATTTGCTGCCCATAACACTGTTTACCACAAGAGTAAAAGGAAGTAGAGTGCAAGATTTTTTTTGTTGACATTCCTGGGACTGTCGATTGTCTTTCAATCATTGTGTACATCGAGTGTAAAAACCAAAATGAACACTATTCGACGGAGCAACTCACAAATTTTGTATATATCCAAGAACACATTCATATTTGTGAAGTTGTCATTTTTCGGAACAAAGTTCTGTGAAATTTTTAAATCAAATTAATTAATCAATTAGAAAGATATACAGAAAAATCTAATTCACGAAAAAATATAAGGTTACTACTGAGATTCGAACAAAAAAAAAATAATCATTAAATAAATATAAGAATTACATATAAGGTCGGAAACATAGAGGGTTGATATAGCTTAGTTGTCAGAGCACCGGCCTCGTAAAGGAGGTGACCTGGGTTCGAATCCCAGTAGTAACCTAATATTTTTTCGTCATCAGATTTTGCTCAAAACCTAAAATTGACATTTTATTACTAAAGACTACGTAATTAACTGTGATTTTTTATTAAAAATAAAAAAGTATGCCAGATTAAATATACTTTTATGGGTCGTTAATTGCAAGTCTGTTAAAATTATAATCGTAGCCGGAGAAACCGGTGTTTTTTTTAATATTAAATTTTAATATTAAGCAGAAAACTCCAAATTTAGTAAAGCGAGTCTTATAGAGAGAGATAATGAGAAAAATATTATATAACTTTTTTGTATATCAGTCCAGAAGTATTGCCAGCTAATACTCTATACAGAGGCAGTGCTTGATTGAGATAATGATACGGATTGTCAGCTAATTTAAAATTGATTACCCACTTTCTCTTTATTTAATATTAAAAACCTCTAAAAAACGATGTTTTATTTGTAAATACTATCGAGTAATGTAAATCCTACATTAACATTGTTTTAAAGTAATAAACTCTATGAGCTAATTAGTAAATCAGAACCCGTAAGCGTTACAGGTGTTTTCGTACCTGTGTGTAAACTAAGGCAATAGTATTGGTTAATTAGTAGGTACGTGCAAACCAGGATAGTAATTTAATATGAAACGTATTTAAACGTCTATTTATAATATTATTATGTTAATATTTGAATGCCTATCTCTATAGTAATATAATTAACTAAATAATTACCACTAGCCATTATAATTTTACTAATTTTATTGTATATTTTGACATATATGAATTATGTAAACTGTGATGTATTATTATTTAAATGGTCAAGTTTCAATATGCTTTATTAATACAATTCCCGAAAATAGTGAAATGCGAGATTCTTGCAAATTTTAATGCATTTTTAATTTTGATATGTAGGAATGTAGTGAAGCAAGCAATTTTATCCCGTGTTTCGATTATTGTTCCCGATCACTCGTAATTTGCGTTACAACTCTGTATGCAGCCGTGGAAGGCAAAGTAAACACTAAAAACTAATTAAACGTTTATATTTTACACAAAGTCACGGAACACAAAGTTAATTGGAGCACTATTCTTAAATTCTCACTAAATGTTTCTAGAAAGTTCGCTGCACTTTTTATTTATTTCGTTATTCGCGTCTTATTTCGAAACTATCACTCCTGAATAAATTGTCTCTCATATTCTGATGCACGTTACTTAAATCGCTCACGTTTGCACAACAAAACTCCTCGTCTGTCGGTAGGTACTTTCTTGATTTACTATCGTTGGAATCACGCACGCGCGCTGGCTATACTGTTAGTTGTTGCTTTGTCGGTAGACTGTCACGCTGTCACTATTACGCAAAAAAACTGTCTTCACGCGCGACGCCGCAGGGCATTTATAATTATTCTTCGCATCTCGAATATTCAAGAATAATCTAATCAACTCCACATTCATGTAAAATGTTCAAGATACGACTACGTGCAATCACCACCGTTTTAGAGTCCAGTGACAGTGTCTTAGGCGTCAGTCCATATACAATATTGATTATTTTAGAAAGTGCAGACTGTGTATTTAAGTGGTGATTTAAGGCTTGATTTAATACTTGACATCCCCAAGGCTTTTAAGCCAGCTTTGGGGATGTCAAGTATTGCTGTGAGTTCAGGAAATCTTAGTGGAGTGACCTGTAGTGGAGCGTCATTCTTCAGTCAATTGTTTTCTTCACTCTTCTTTGATTTCTTCAGATTATTCATTTTCTTTCGCTGATTAGAACTCCACACAAGATATTAGAGTTTCATCATTGTACGTCTTTTTATACAGATCCCACACCAAAATATTTATTCAAATCAAATCTCAAAACTAATTTTTCTGCTGACACGCTTAAATTAAACCCCTCGCCAATACACCCCCGTCATCGTTCATTTAAAAATTAATAATTAAAAATGACAAATAAAACGGCAGTCATCTTTTTGGAAAAAAATGAATCGAATATAGTAAAAATCTAGTCAAATTAAAAAAAATGCAAAAAAAAAACACAAAATATATTATCAGATTGACGCTAGAACAGTTCAACGTTTTGCAAATATTAAATCGAAAATTTTGAAAAAAATGCAAACATTAATATGGCATAGCTTCATTACTATTGATGTGAAATGAAGATATTAGGAATTAATATAAAGCAGATCTTAGCATAATTAATAGAACTAAAAAAGGGTCGCTCAGATGGTTTGGGAATGTTAGAAAGATATATAATGCAAGTGTTGATGGCGCCAGAAAAAGACGGCGACCGCGGAAGACGTGGCATGACCAGATTAACCAGATACTGGAAGATCAACAAACGGCAGCTTGCATGCGAAGATGTATGAATGTGTATGAGGCGAGAGTTGTTGTCAGGACAGAAGAGTGTGGTGCTCTATCCTCTCTGCCTACCCTCATGGGAAAACGGCGTGATGGTAAGTAAGCAAGTATATGAAAAACTGAAAAGCGAAAATTTTCTTCCTCAGTATTTTATAATCCGCCATTCGGAAATTTTGAAAAACAATGAAATCGCCCTTTGTCCCTCCAGGCCGCAAACCTGGAAATGAAGATGTCGAAAACAACCGACCCATTTCCAAACTTTCTTTTCTTCTCTTCCGATCCGTTTGCCGATTATGACGCAACAACGTGGATTTTCATCAAAGAATTGTGTTGAGAGTCTTTCAGAATTTTCCGTCATTATTTAAAATGTCACGAAGAATAACATCAAACTGACGCGGCCGGGGCCGACTTTTTGAAAGCCTTTGATAAAATAAGTCACCTGCTACTTGAAATATTGCGAAATCTTGGTATCAGAAGATTTCTCGTTTGTGTAACAACATAAATACATAATACATCACTAAATCCGATTACAAATAAAATAAATGAAAATTATGATTCATAAATGCTGTTTATTCTTTATAAAAATTCTGTCATATATCTCGATTAACCTCAATAAAGACATAGTATTCTTGAAGTTACATTTTCAATAACCTTAAATCATTATTTATTACTAATTGAATATTATATTATATATATATATATATATATATGTTAGTTCTAACTACTTTGGGGGTAACCCGCGTCAAATTCTGGTCGTCAGGACCAGTCGTCTACCGACGTTTCGAACAGATCTCACTGTTCATCTTCAGGGCGCCTTGTCGATGAGCTGCTTCTCCAAAAAGCGTACAACCGTTTGGGTCCGGAGCTCACCGTCAACCGTCACTCACCGTCACTTGACGGTGAGCTCCGGACTCAAACGGTTGTACGCTTTTTGGAGAAGCAGCTCATCGACAAGGCGCCCTGAAGATGAACAGTGAGATCTGTTCGAAACGTCGGCAGACGACTGGTCCTGACGACCAGAATTCGACGCGGGTTACCCCCAAAGTAGTTAGAACTAACATATATTGTACCCGTGAAAGCCTTAGATTTAACATTGTGGTGTGAAAAGGGTGTTAATACAAAATATACTAATAAAATGTCCTTCTAGATAAAGTGAAATAACGCGATTCGACTATAACTATCAAAGAATCTTTCCATTCCAGTCAATTTTAAAACAATTAGGAGTGTAATACGAGGTGTGATAAAACAATACGGGGTGAATGAATTTTTATAGAAGAAACTGCTGACGCTACATTGATGTGAAATATCGATCCCGGTAGACTGTTCCTTCGATAATAATAGTAAGAGATAGTAAGATAACAAGTTGCGATCTACCAGACCACTCCCAGAGCCCGGAGAGTAAAGTAAGGTCATGTTTAACGTGTCTGTCACGCATCATGGATTTCTAACAACGCGTGTTTTTTTCAAGATGCCAAAGAGTGCCAAAGAAACGTATAAAATAATAAAATCCGTATACGGCGATAATGTGATGACCATGAAGACTGTTTACAAGTGGTGTGAATGATTTAAAAGCAATAATGAGTCTGTTCAAGACGTGCAAAGGTTGGGACGTCCTTCGACCTTAGAAACAGAGGAGAGCGTACGAGAAGTTTCAAAAATTGGCACAAAAAGATGGCTCAAACAGGCAATTGACTATTCGAGAGCTTGCCGAAGAACTGAATCTCGTTCAGGTCCATGTAAAGCATTTTAACTGATAATTTGCAAATGAGACGAGTGAGTGCTGCATCACGACAACGCGCCAAGTCACAGCTTGCTTCTGATCCACGAGTTATTGGTCGAAAAAAAATCCTGTCTGTCCATATCCACCTTACTTCTCGAATTTAGCACCATGCAACTTCTGGGTGTTCCCAAAAATAAAAACCGTGATGAATGGACAATTTTTCGACACCATTCCTGATATTGAGAAGGCCACGACAGAGCAGCTGAAGGGCCTTCTGAAAGAAGCCTTCTAGAAAGGATTCCAATCATGGAACCACCGTTAGAATAAGTGCATATCCAGCCAAGGAGACTACTTTGAAGTAAATAAAATCAAATTTATCATAAACTTATTTCATGACAAGTCATGACGTTTGTGATAAATTTACTTGGCGCGCGTTTCAAGAGCCGTTAAAAAAGCAATCAATAAAAGATCTGATCGACGTTGGATGCCAGTGCACATCTGTTGGGGGAGTGCAGCCGTCAATTACCGCCCGGCCTGACCTTTGGAGATCTCTGCAGAGTATTAACACGGACATGGAATAAGTTCACCGAATGGAATTTTATTGCTCGGGGCACGATGCCAAACCCTGTGGAACGCTACGTGATATTATCTGATGCGACAACTTGTATTTCTCAGAAGCACTTAGGCACCGCTCGAAAACGAAGTAAGAACATATTCTTCCGAATCCGTGTAAGTTGTAGATAACCTATCATCGTTGAAAAAGTTTCTCATAGAATCATTAAATCAATTATTTATTTACATATTCTTGTATGATCACACTACATTCATACACTAAATATATAATATACATATTCACGTTGTCGAAGATACTTGTAATTGGGATGATGGGCAGAGTCTCGATTACTTAGAATATTCATGTTACGTATATTCCGTGTACGTAGGTATATCCATTTGAAAAAATATACATTTAAACAAATTAGCTATGCAGATTTAAATATAACTGTTATTTTTCATTTCAATCACAAAATTAGTGAATCTGGTTATTCACTTCACACTGAGGCAGTACTGTACCACTATGTATATTCGATTTAATAGTAGGAAGCGTTGACGTAGATATTTCCGTTACTTAATTACGTAGCAAGTTTAGCTCGTAAATCATCGAAAACTGTTTCCAAATTATTTGAAATAAATAAAGTTGAGGGACTCAAAAAATAAGATATAAAAAATATTTTTCTTAGTTTCCAGAGTTTTCATTACTATATTTTTTAAGATTTCTTTGGCCATTTTTGTATTCCAAACACCGCTTTTATATATACTTTTAAAACTCAATGTCTCTGCCTGTCTGTTTTCTACACAAATCTACACCGTTGATACGATTCGACTCAAATTTTGCAAACTTATACTTTAGGATCCGGCGGGTAACATAGGCGACGTTTCCCCATTCTGTCTTTCCCCACCTCCTCCCCTGATATATTTTTTCTACAAATCATCACCGTATGACCGATCTTACCCAAATTTTTGCATTCTTATTCTTCAAGACCCGACGGGTAACAAAGAAAACTTTTTCCTCCTCCTCTTTAACACCACCTCCTCACCTGATATATTTTCCATACAAATCTACACCGTTCGCTGGTTTGATCAAAATTTTTCATTCTTATTCTTTAGGTCCCGCCGAAATACATAGGCCACAATTCTCTCCTGGACATCCTATCCACCCGAGCCTATATTTAATAGAAACATTGTTTTTATTAGAGATTTTACAAAAAAATAAACCTTTGTGTCCCCCTACAAACTAATTTTTAACTAAATCCTTAAGCCAAGCAACGCCGGATACAAACAGCTAGTTAAATATTTATTTTACTTTAAAAAAATGATAAATTATACATCAAATTAAATACACTTCCCTGTACTACCTCCACTAGATTAAGGTTCCGCCTTACTTCCCTTTTTCTAGAATGTAATTTGATGTTCTCGGTCATGCTTCCTTTTTACGACAAAATCCTCACCGTCAAATTGCTACCCTTATTCGATCAACCCTTCGAATCCTTTCAAATTAAGTTTAACGAGAATCAAACCCCGGAGTGTTTTTATTACAATTACTCGAGATTGTCATCCTGTAATCACATTAAACATCGTTCAATTTTCACGAATTCGCGCTACCGTGTGGCAAGTATATTTTTCAGGAAAATTCCTTCAACAGCCTTTTTTTGCTATCTGTGTGTTTAATGTCGTCTTGTTTTTATAAGCTGACAGTTAATAAATATCTTCATGTTGTTATGCTTTTACATAGCATTGCTGGCTGAGCTTCCAGACAGATCTGGTGGTCTATTTTATAGTTTACTAAATAATCTTTTTAGTTTTGTCCACACCCAGTATATGTAAAATTGTGTATGCAGATGTATTGATCAGAAATCTTAATGATATATATCTTTTGCACTTCTTTTTCTTCTTATCTCTTCCCCTCTCACTAAGTAGATCCCTCCTTTCCTATACATTCCTGATTCCCCTTTTACCTTTAATTCTTTGACTTTCATAGTTTGTTCGTAACTTAAAACTTTCACTTTTTTCTTCTTCTTCAAATATAGCAAATTTATTATGTGGTAACATAATTATAATTCATATAAATTAACTTTGTTAAAACCACTTATTTATTGAAAAAAATTCAACATGTTTCGAAGCCAATGGGTTCTTCGTCAGGATAACAAAAATAAGATTTAAAAATCGAAGTATAGATCAAAATATTAAAAAGTTATATATGAAAAACGATAATATAAAGTATCTACTTAACATGAAAATAAATTTAAAAGATAACTATTTGCAAAAAGGACCTGATTATTTATAAAATTCAATTTACTATTTACACTCTTTCTTATTTCCAAAATTTCTAATTTATCAAATTGTGATTCTGTATAATTTATATGTAAAATTTGTAAACCCTTATTAATATCAAAAGAATGATCCATAGCCAAAAAATATGAAATAAGAAAGAGTGTAAATAGTAAATTGAATGTTATAAATAATCAGGTCCTTTTTGCAAATAATTATCTTTTAAATTTATTTTCATGTTAAGTAGGTACTTTATATTATCATTTTCCATATACCTATAACTTTTTAATATTTTGATCTATACTTCGATCATTATCAATTTCACTTTTTTTTTCTATAACCTTAAGTTATTGTTGCTATATGTTAATACGTAACATGTTAATTCTGTGGAGTTTTATAAGATGGACTCTATACTATTTAATGTATGTGTAATGTGATTTTTATATGTACAGTTAGTTTCCCACGAATAAATAAATAATAAATAAAAAAATACCAGTTATTCGTATTTGAATAGTTGGATTGTACCTATATATCAGTTTGTGAGTTCTAAATGTAGTGCTCTACAATGATTGAGTTGAAAAAGTTTAAGAGGTACATCTTTAAATTCGATTTTTTTCAATATAGATTCTTACGTAAATGTCGTGCTTTGATATTTCAGTGACTAAAATCGTGGAACTAACATATTTGCCTAAAAATAATCCAGGATATACAAAAAGAGGATTTTTAATTGTAAAGAATGCTTTTAATTTAAAAAATAAAAAGTTGATTCCTTTGTTGTAAAGTTTAATACAATGACAACAAAAATATTTGTGCCAGCCAGTATTCACATACATTACTGTCACATAAATTATTCTTCCACGATTAGATAATTTAAACTACCCATATTTCTAATGTACGTTGGTACGTATTACGGCTTTATTTTATTAACGTAGTGCTGACATATGTAGCCCCATTGTGTTCCAAATATTCGCCCCATTCACCTTACTGGAATTCCTCCGCCAGAAAACAATAGAGGCACAATTAATTTTATTACAAGTCTTCTGTTTTATCAACCCTTGTTTCTTATACGGTTGCGGTATTCCTATAATTCTTACAAACGTCCTACGTTGCTAATTGTGTCGGAACTCGTTTATAATATTAACATCAAAATAAGTATTAGCCGCTTTCTATATAAAACGACTATGAACCACTCTTTCGTATTACGTATTGCAACTAATAATAAATCTGATTTTACCAGTGCACCTGAGTGTGTCATAGTTCATAATGACTTGCAGTAAAAAGAGAACGAGGAAATAAAGATCAAACAAGAAGATGTGTAAATATGACAAGATTAAATATGACGGACTTTCTCTTTTTACACAACTTAATAAATTGTACTATCGACTGTCCTCAACTACTAGAACGTATCTTCTTGGGTGTTCGGTCTCGCTTAGCTTGAAGTCATGCAAGTTTTGCCGTGGAAACTGCAGTTAACAACTATATCTTTAATTTCTCACTGCAAAGGCTTCCTAGACTAGCAAACAGATACGAGCAATTTGATGTCTTTGCCAACAACTTTATAATATTTTAACATATTTTAAAAGGTGTATTGAAAGAACTAGTTTTTGTCAAATTGGACTTAAATAATTGATTTGTATTTGTTTTGATTGTTGGTTGAGTAAGATGACTAACTGTTATATAATATTTTTATTAAATTATGACTTTATAAGCTTGTGCTATTGCTTTTCAGTGTATATTTTTACTTTTTATTTTTTTTAATTTTTATAATATTATGTGTTCCTTATGCTTTTGCTTTGTTATACACTTGCTTTTTACTTTATACTTTATTTATCTTTATGTATTAGAATTTTAAGTATTTGATTTCCACATTATGTCATTATTATTTTTATATGTTATTATTATTTTTCTTTAAACTATCCATCATATAAACTTTACCTATTTATTCGTAACAGTCCTGTAAGGCGTTACAAAATAAATAAAATAAATAAAAAATATCACTATTAAAACAAAATTATACTCTCAAAATTTTTGTTCCCACAAATAAAATCATCAAACTCCTATTTGAGAAAAAATCCCAAAACTAGTAAATTCAGTGAATTTAGACTTAGAGCAAGCGTATTTAAAACAATGAATATAATGAATTTAAATGGTAAAGGCCATTCCATTAGTAAACTGTTTGAAGAAAAAACCTCAAGGAAACGAAAAATTATCATCTTAAATAAATTTAACAGGACCGGGAAAAACTAATGTAACTTTACATAAATTACAAATTAATAAGTAATCAATGTATATGTGTATTTTTAATATTGTCAAATAACGATTTTGAGTAAGGATCGACACACACAGTATTCGAACATAAGTATAACTGGTTCAATAGATTACCTTGTTACCACTTATACAATTTGTCTCTCAATGTCTTGCTGCTTGCTAAGAACGTACCCGCAGTGTGATAGGCATTCGATTTAGTGTTTGTAGGCATCAGAGCAGGTATCCATACTATCTTCACGTTTACTAAATATTTGAAGTTATACATTTGGTAAGAAATAATAAAAAAAATTAAATAACTGCCAACATAACCACTTTAGTTTTATTGTAAAAATGTACATCAGTTTCAAGTGTCATTGTTTAAATCACGGATACTGATCTACCGAAGCGAAGGATAATATAGTGATTAGGGTGAAATATTAAGATTCGATCCCGAGATAATCAACGAAATTAAAGACAAAATTACATAGTTTTGCACCGCTTTAATGAAAGAACAAGAAACCAGATGGTATTAAAAAATAAAACTAAACTAGTTATTATTATTAAAAAATTGTTGAATTAAAGCACGCTTCATTCCGTAGCAGAGATAAAAATTCAGCCACTTACCATATTGCTTAACATATATCCCATAATGATACACTTTCACAGGAATGAATATTTCATATTATTCTATAAACCTAACTTTGTTACCGAGCCAGCACTCCGTTTTCCTGAACAGATTGGCATAGAAGATAAAAGGTTATCTTCTCATTCTCTCCCCACTCGTATGTTCCACGTAATCATACCATCTCATTCACTCATTTATAATTCTATCGACTGTGCTGTAAACAGATTTTATTTGCCCTTAATTTTTTGATCATTTTCTTCTTTTTAACACACGCATCTGAGCGATCGCATTTCCATTACATTTAGTCTACTATCATTATTTTTTTGCCAATTCCAGGTTTCACAGTTTACGGAATATTCACAACGCATTCTTCGTTTACTCAAATAAAATTTTTGAATATTTTTGTTTCCTTTGTTAATGGATATTATGCTTCTAAATATGAGTATTTTTAAAACCAAATTAATTAATCAATTAGAAAGACATACAGAAAAATCTAATCCACGAAAAAATATTTTGCTACCACCGGGATTCGAACCCGGGGCTCTAAGCTATAGAAGCCTTGTAGATTTCCGTGAATATATGGACCTTATATGTAATTCTCATTTTTATTAATTGATTAATTTTTATTTTTGTCCATGGAGCAATCAATTTTTTTGATACGGTAGTTCAAATTACTTTGGAGTACTACCACTAGATGGACCCCAGAATTAACCGATTAATTCATTTTATTTGGACACATTTGATACAACCGATTTTAAATTCAAGAACACATTCATATTTGTGAAGTTGTAATTTTTCAGAACAAAGTTCTGTGAAATTTTTAAAACCAAATTAATTAATCAATTAGAAAGACATACAGAAAAATATAATCCACCAAAAAATATTTGGCAACTACCGGAATTCAAACCCGGATTTGTTCTGAAAAATTACAACTTCACAAATATGAATGTGTTCTTGAATGAGTATTTTTTTTATATTCTAAATAATTTTTTATAAAACAACTCCGACTGACAAACACGTCAAAGTATTATTTTGACATGATTCATTTTTCATAAATAATTTTTCGTAGATGTGCCGAGAAAAACAGTGAATAATTAAGGAATATTACGGCCACAAGTGCCTACTTCCACCGGGTGTGGCTTCCCGAAAACCCCGCAAAAAAGAACTTTTCAGAGCGCAATTCCTAAAAGTTATAATTATTGTTAACAATGGCGCTGTTTTCTGAGTATTTTTTGGATTTGTTTAACCCCAAACAATGGGGCGAAACCGGTCGCGGAAGTGCGGAACTCCCGTCGGGTTATTTCGGTCGAGGGTTGTTTCATCCAGCAGGGGCGCGCGGCTGGACGAGGGAAGAGGAAGTGGTCCCGAGGATTGGAACGAAACTCTCACTTTACTTGACTCGGAAAATTGGAATATTTAACCGAACTTAACATCTTAATAACTTTGTTATTCTTTGCTAGAGTTTGTGTAGTATGTAGCCTCAACTTTCTGAATTATATTAATTTATAACATCATTATAATAGCAAAGACGGCAATATGCAAAATATAAAATAATGCTTGGAATGCAGTCCCCGAGGATAACTAATCAAAAGTGTACTTTCAAAATAATGTTTTCTATAAATTTTTTGGCTGTTTACTATAAAATCTTAAATTAAGTACATTATAAATAATTAATTATCGATGATTTCATTAACTTTTTTTTGGATATTGCTGCCTTTGCTTTTATACCCCACATATGAAGTGCATAAGTTCTTATTCTGACAAATATTTTTCACGTTTCTACATCCTTTCATCTAATTCTATTTAATTCAGTTGCTTGCCATCAAAAATGAGTTTTTTCTTTTAATTTGCATTAAATGTGAATAGTCAAGCATAAGTAATATTATTTTTAAAAAAAGAAAATAAAATATACCTGCATCGATAATAAAACAATATTATATTCTAATTTATTTCGACAGAATAAATTAAATCGTCCGTTGTGTATATTCAATATTTTTATTTTTACGTTATCAGTACGTAGATTACCTGATCATGCCAATTTCCTTTACTATAAATAATTTCGTCATATACACATCATTTTCTAACAATAATACTAACTAATTGCCACCTTAATTTATCTTTCATGGTACATATTATAATGTAGAGTTTATTAGATGTGATGGGAATAACCACATTATTAATTTGTTTTTTACAATTTACATAAAACATTATACTTCATACTACAATTTATTTATAATGAAAAATTATACGTCAAATGCATTCAGTTGTATGTTAATCAATGCTAAAATTAAGAAAAATGAAGTTCTTTTCAAAGCGTGTTCGTAGTTTTTTGGAAAAAAAATCATTTGGAAAATCATTGAATGATTTGTCAGCTATTTGTATTATGTATACAAAAATAATGTTATCATCGAAACATAAAAATTCTACACAGTGGTCCGATTTTTGCTTAAATTATATGTTACTTTAATACTCACATTAGGCCAGCATTTAATAAAAATAATATTGGTAAAAATCTTCTTAATTCTAAAACTAAAATATAATAAGTATTTCATAAAAAAGCGGAATATATCAAATAACTTGCGAAGATTGTAATAAAAGTATACATTTTTATTTATTTATTTATTTACGCTCTTCAGTGCTTTTACAATAAAGGGTAAAGTTTACATTAATCAAATGAATGAACACTTCAAACAAAATGTCTAGAAATTTTTACATCGTGAATGCTCAAGAAATACAAACAAAAATATATATAATGTTAAAAGTAAATACGTACCAATAGCACAATACAAAAAGATAAATATAATAAAGTAGAACGCAGCATACAGCAGGAGCAGAAGCTTAAAAATATGTGGGCCAAACAGTGAGGAACTTAAATATAAGAATAAAAGTACATCGCCGATGCCTAAAAATAATAACATCTGGGAATTCTCCAACACATAAATTATCCCAAATATTATTTTGATATAAATTACTCATCTCGGTTTCTCATAAAGGATTAAAATTCTAAATTATTTAAATTTTGAGATAACACTTATAAATAAAACACTTCTCTGATCCTAGGCCTGTTCCCGTTAATTACAAAAATCCCTCCCCACTACGCGACCCACTGTCCTAACCAAATAGATTGACAAGGTTCTGTATTTAAGTTACTTATTAATTATGCCTGACAATGAGAGGGACTTCTACTCTCGAAACTACAGAAGTGATAAATAACTGAAATATTGTGCGCGTAGTAAAATGTTTAAATAAAATATATTTTAAATTAAAATCATGTTGCACCACAAAGTTATAAAGAAGAATTAATTATAATTCTTGCCATGTATGAGTATATGTATTAAGATTTATTGCAATATTTTATTTATAGATTTTGTAGCAATAAAACAGTTATGGAATACAACATACCTTTACTTATATCTATAATTCAAAAAGTCTTCAGAATGTTGTATGCGGTTCCACATTAGCCCGAAACACGAGTAATCAAGATATTCCCAGAAAGTTCTAAAACAATGGCAGTGTAATGTTACATAGTAGTTATTTATGTTTAAACCATAGAAACATAAACCCCTATGGTCAGGCATGGTGGCATCGTAATGGGTAGTTTTATCCAATCGTGATTAACTTATTTCAATTACAATTAATTCAGTTGCGTGTAATATTCGTGTATATTAGGTCCTTACATATGAAATTGGCGTTTAGTATGGGAGGAACATAAAGCCGATTTTTTTTATTATAATATATTTATTTAATCAAAGTATGTAACATTGCTATCTATGCACTTTTGCCATTTCATAGGTAGTTCATCGATCCCTTTACTAAAAAAAACCATTCGGACGGGAATCAATAAAATCTTTGAAGGCGGTTTGGACTGCCCCATCGGAGTTGAATTTTTTCCTTTGCAAGAAGTTATCCAAATTTCGAAAAAAATGGTAATCTGTTGGGGCAAGGTCCGGAGAGTACGGTGGATGTCTTAGACATTCCAATTGAAGCTCCTCTAATTTGGTAGCCGTCTGTTGTGCAGTGTGTGGTCTAGCGTTATCATGAAGCAGCAGTGGCCTAGAGCGATTAACCAGCCTCGGTTGTTTAGCAGCTAGCTTTTCCATCGTGGTTTGCAGTTGCTGACAATAGACATCTGCCGTAATCGTCTGGCCAGATTTAAGAAACCTGTAGTGAACGACACCAGCACTAGTCCACCAAAGGCTAACAAGTAACTTTTTGGAGTCAATTTTCGCTTGGGGCAGGTTTGGCTGGTTCGGCAGGGTTCAGCCATTGCGATGAGCGCTTCCGATTATCGTACAGGATCCACTTTTCATCACAGGTAATGATTCGATTTAAAATCCCTTCATTATTGTGCCGGTTAAGTAATGCAACGCAGCAGTCAACGCGCGTTTGTTGATTTGTTTCACTCAATTCGTGAGGTACCCACCTTTCAAGTTTTTTCACCTTACCAATTTGCTTCAAGTGGACTAAAACAGTTTTATCACTAACACCGCAGCCTGCAGCTAACTCGGATGTGGTTTGCGATGGATCCGCTTCCACAATAGCCTTCAATTCTTCATTATCAACTTTGGTCTCCGGCCGTCCACGGGGCTTGTTCTGCAGGTCGAAATTTACAGAACGAAAACGTTGGAACCAAAAACGCACTGTGTTTTCTTTTGCGGCACCGTCGCCATACACATCATTAATCCTTCGAGCCGTTTCTGCAGCACTGGTGCCACGGTGGAACTCGTACTCGTAAATAACGCGATATTTCAAGTTTTTCATTTTGTAAACTGAGTGACGCAAAGAAAAAAGCAATTGAGGAAAAAACAAATGAATTATAATTTTCAAAACACAAATACATGAGTAAATAGCTGTATAAATTTGGATTTGAAATTCCTAACCAAAGAGAAGATATTTGAGATCAAATTTGCCAGTACGGCAAAACGCCAATTTCATATGTAAGGACCTAATATGTTACAAATTGTAAATTTCGATGATGTATACATTAACTATAATATATATATATATATATATATATGCTTACTATGAGTTCTAGTTACAGTATTAACAAAATAATTCATGAAAACTCTAACTAGTTATTGTATGCATTCACGGTTCGGTGTCTGTCGAAGTATTCACAAGTCTATCGGACACTGGAGTTGCTTTATTAAAAAACATTAAAAAACTTCAAGTCATCAGGCTTCTTAAAAAGGAGATATAAAATATATAAATAAGTAAAAAAAAAATTTTAAATTAGCTATGTTAATAAGGGCAATTTAAAAGCCAATATTATTTTCTTTGAATATAAAAAAAATATGCTTATGCGTAGAATAATTTTATCGATTTTCCATACGTATAATTGTTAAGAGTGACAACATTGCAATTCCCAGCATTATTTTACATTGGCAACATAATTGCCGGCAGTGGAGTGCGTGTGTTTTGTCATTACTGTCTGATATAATCTAAAATTTTGACAGATCTTGTTTGTTCATGATGTGACCAGTTCGCGTCAGCTACTTACCAGTTAAATAATTCATTATCTAGTGAAAGTAAACACAAGATGCAATAATATATACTGTAAAATAACTCATAATTAGTGCAAAAATATACCTAATACTTAGTATACATTATTAAAATTTTACATTTTGTAACGTATATGTTTTCGCAAGGAAGTATTCTTAAGTAACAATTATTAAAGACTGTATTTGGTAAAGATTGGTAAAATTAAACTAAAAAATGTTGGTTGATATCTGTCGTAACGAATGTTTTGGATCATAGTCATTATTAGAGCTGAACATCAAAATCCAAGAATCCCAAAACATTCCGTTGGGTTTTGAATTATGATACCTACTTAAAATATCGAATCTAAAGCATGGTATTTATTTTACACTGAAGTGATTTTTTAAAATTTAATTTAATATATATAAGTTACAAATACAAATCTTACATATTAACATATTAAATAAACTTTTTTTTTGTAGACTTTATTAGTCATGTAGACCGCATCAGTGAAGTGAAGCTCTTGGGCCTCATTTGTATATAGGTACATATGTGGATCATTTAATAATATGGGTGGTAATAGAAGATAATTAAGTAATGAATAATATTGAAGTATTTTGAAAAAAACTGTAAATTTAAGTGATTTATGAACCGACGTTGGATTTTAAGAAGGTTTTAATTTTTAAAATTTGTTCTGATTGGTTATTAATGCGGCCTATCTCGATAGGAAGATTATTGTAGAAGTGCATTAGGTTTGTTTGAAATTTAGGCGTTATGATTTGGTTTCCATTTCTCATATGTTTAAAGTATTCCTGGTTTTCTGTAAGAGTTTTTCTTTACATATTTCCAATCCGGAAACTTGCCTGAAAATATCATCCACGTTTGGTACAGGAAACAATTTGAAAAGATTGTTGAAAAGGTACATTTTTTCGGTATTACTTTAAGAATGATCCTTTGTGATATTTTAACTGAGTTTAGATTTTTTTTATAAGAACATTCCCACCCGATAACGACGATAAATGATCACCATATTTGGCTTAGCGATTCGTTACTAGACTCTTGTTTGATAAGTTTGGGGTAGTGAAGTTGTTCTTATTTTTCATGACACTATACATATTGATTCGGTATTTAAGTATTTACATAAATAAGTTTGTGATGTATTACTTGTAAAAAAATTATACGATTTTGAGAATTTTTAAGGATTCTGTGAATTTCTTGAATTAATACATTTTTACGGTTATTAGCTTTAAATTTCATGCGCTTAATTAATTTTTAAAAATGGTTTTCCGTTTGCGAGTTTAATTCAGATGAACTTGCGAACCCTGCATGGGAGCGTGCGCTTTAAACCGTAAAGGCTGCAATTGTTTCCAGTGTGTTGAGAACATATTATAAATAACCCGCTTATAGCGACAACGGAGGTCTCTATTGCGAAGTGAAAAGATAATAAGTACTGAAAACAATTACGAGCTGAAACAATGCAACCCCATTCACTCGCAAATGCACTCCATTTTGAAACAAAAATTAAATTTATGATTTCACTGACGTTTTTATTTATTTAATTTATTTAGTTGTTTACATTAAATCATGATCACCCTAATTAATATGTCACTTGGCTTGACATTTAGATGTTCATTTTATTTTGATGAATGTTCCAATAAATGATTGACCCATCAATCATATCCAAATTTTAATCATTGTTTTTAGATGTGTGTAAGCGTCCAAACGTAATTAACGTAAATGATATTTTACGTAATCAAATAGGTACATTAATTTTACATTTTTGTTCATATTTATTGTGTAGTTAAGCTTTGTTATATAATACATTTCTTCGATAAATTTGTTTACGGGAGGCTTGTAGAGCGTTCTAGATGATTCCAAAGTAGTGGTTTAGAGGGTAATGGAATGTATTGGAATCTTCGAGAGAATGCGGTCACGGATGACTGACCATGCGTTGCGCGACACCGTTGTATCGTTGTCAGTTTTCAAGAGGTTCACCAATAATAAGAGTACATTACTTTATTCATCTGATTACACCAGCTTCCAACTTTATACAATATGATTTGATTAACCTATTTTTAGGCCCTTTCTTAAGACATATGACAGGAGTATCCAAGACACCTGATCATAAGTGTATAATATGATGATTGATTATATACTATACTAAACTTAATAAATGTTGCAGATTTCAATAACTTCTAGTTTATGGGTATGGACACCACTTAACACTGCATATATAAAGAAAAAGCATTTAATTGAAAATTTCAATTAATATGGTTAACATATGGTATATTTTAAGATTGTAACACTAGCTTGCCAAACACATTTTCATAGACGTAGTCTTCTTTTGCAGTAATAGAGTTCTCTTTGTTGGAATTACTTAATTTATTACTTAGCGTGCACATTTGCATAGCACTTAATCGAAGTTTTCGCCAATATGCAATTAATCACTTCAAAAATGCGCTGATTTTATAGAATATTGGTATGGAAGTACTGAAAAACTCTGGAGATCGGCCGGGATTCCAGGAATATTCACTCCAGGAATAAACTGAGTCAAAAAACGCAATCTAGATTGATGAATCTACGACACTGATCTTGGAACTGCACACTTGCGTGGTCATATTGAGTGTCGCGGAATTTGTTGCTATACCTAAAACACATTTCTTAATTATATTTGTTTATTAAAGATTCAGATAATGTATAATTTCTTTATCATAAAAGTCTTGTCTTATTTTAGTTATCATAATTTTCGTGAAATTTGTATATTAATGTCACATTGGACTATCTACCAAAGTAATGACCTATTCACGGTCTGTTAGTTAAAAAAAAATAAAAATAAAAGCAACTGGTTGATTCACATATGTATCTTGTTACTAGATGTATGTATGCATTTTTCCACAAGATGACGTATGTTGTGATTTTTTTATTTATTTAACGCCCTTATGGGCTTTTACAAAATATAAATTTGAAAAAATAACATAAGACAGATATACAGTTAAAAGGTACAAGTACATATAATAGAATTGTGTAAATTTAAATTTCTCTTAAAAGATTCAATGCATATAATGGATTTGTGTAAATTTAGATTGCAGTCAAAAATATTCAAGTACATCTTATAGATTTGTGTAAATTAAAAATAAAAGTTTAAGTACATAGAAAAAAGAAAAAGAAAAATTTATTATCCATTTCCATTTAGTTGAAATGCAAAGAATTATATCAACTTTGTCCTATACATAGTTATATTAGGTCCTTACATATGAAATTGGTGTTTTGCCGTACTGGCAAATTTGATCTCAAATATCTTCTCTTTGGTTAGGAATTCCAAATCCAAATTTATACAGCTATTTACTCATGTATTTGTGTTTTGAAAATTATAATTCATTTGTTTTTTCCTCAATTGTTTTTTTCTTTGCGTCACTCAGTTTACAAAATGAAAAACTTGAAATATCGCGTTATTTACGAGTACGAGTTCCACCGTGGCACCAGTGCTGCAGAAACGGCTCGAAGGATTAATGATGTGTATGGCGACGGTGCCGCAAAAGAAAACACAGTGCGTTTTTGGTTCCAACGTTTTCGTTCTGGAAATTTCGACCTGCAGAAAAAGCCCCGTGGACAGCCGGAGACCAAAGTTGATAATGAAGAATTGAAGGCTATTGTGGAAGCGGATCCATCGCAAACCACATCCGAGTTAGCTGCAGGCTGCGGTGTTAGTGATAAAACTGTTTTAATCCACTTGAAGCAAATTGGTAAGGTAAAAAAGCTTGAAAGGTGGGTACCTCACGAATTGAGTGAAGCAAATCAACAAACGCGCGTTGACTGCTGCGTTGCATTACTCAACCGGCACAATAATGAAGGGATTTTAAATCTTAAATCTGGCCAGACGATTACGGCAGATGTCTATTGTCAGCAACTGCAAACCATGATGGAAAAGATAGCTGCTAAACAACCGAGGCTGGTTAATCGCTCTAGGCCACTGCTGCTTCATGATAACGCTAGACCACACACTGCACAACAGACGGCTACCAAATTAGAGGAGCTTCAATTGGAATGTCTAAGACATCCACCGTACTCTCCGGACCTTGCCCCAACAGATTACCATTTTTTTCGAAATTTGGATAACTCCTTGCAAAGGAAAAAATTCAACTCCAATGGGGCAGTCCAAACCGCCTTCAAAGATTTTATTGATTCCCGTCCGAATGGTTTTTTTAGTAAAGGGATCGATGAACTACCTATGAGATGGCAAAAGTGCATAGATAGCAATGGTACATACTTTGATTAAATAAAAATATTATTATAAAAAAAAATCGGCTTTATGTTCCTCCCATACTAAACGTCAATTTCATATGTAAGGACCTAATATTATCAGCAAACACGTCAGCCGCCTCTGCATATTCATTCCCTAACGAGGGTAGTCTGGGGATTAGACAGTTTGCTAATGCATTAATTCTGATATTTCCACTATAATGGAATAATGCACTTTGTCTCGATGATCTCGATGGGGCATATAAGTCGATCAGACTAACAATCTGGGGGCAATCAACCATGCTATTAGTGATCCTATCTTTTAAATTATACACGTATGCAACTGTCTTTTGATGAAGCATGCATGCTTTTAATGATGTATGTAACTATTAAGTAGATGTTTATTATTGAAAATTATCGTATTTCTATTAAACAAGATGCTGATTCGGATTTGAGCTACGTTGTGTTGTGTGAGTAAAGTTTGGTTTAATCATCGTTTATAGAGCACGTAATTGGAATCCAATATCTTAATGGAAAGTCATTTAAACTTAACATCAAAGTGAAATTTGTGTTTGAAACGAGTCAGTCAAGCAAATGATTGAAATTATTTAAAGCGACCTTGACAGTTCAATTTGACTTTCAAATTTTTAATAAGATTTGCAGAACCCGCACTAACTTAATCAATAAAATCAGAAGGATTATCGGGGGATCCGAATAATTCTTAGTCAAAATACTGAAAGTGTCAAGACTGGTGACTGCATTAATTATTTTTATTTTTCCATTGCTAATTTACACAATTTACTTTAATGGAAAATTCAGACGGTGAAAAAATTTAGATTTAAGGTCAAGTTAAAATTAAACATTTTCACGCAATTATAAAAAGTGAGTAGCTCATTGGTCTCTTGCTTAGGACACTCGCCTCGTGATCCAAAGTTCGCGGGTTCGAACCTCACTCCAGACCAGCAAGTAGTCCTATTTTCATAGCACAAGCGTTTAGTTTAGTTTGAAAATAGTAAGAATATTGATGTGATACGTATTCCGTGTTCGCATATCTATTTTAAAAAAATATATATAAAAAGTGATAATCAATTTTTTCAATTAGATTCATCCTTTAATTATAATTTTAAAAAAACTCTGTATTATAAATTTCTACTTTATAAGAGACATTTTTAAAATTTTTTTTCATCATCATCACTCTTCGCTCTACAACCCCTGGTGGGTCTTGGCCTCCTCAAGAGCCTTCCTGACTTGAGGCTTGTCTTGAGGTATCTAATTTTTTTTTATGGGGACTAGGGTTTTCTGTTGGGGTTTTCCTTCCTCCAGCTGGCTCCTAAAGGAAGAAAAAACCAAATAATTGCCCTTAGTTCCCATTTTATGGCGCCGGAGTTTCGCCATTTGCCTTCTGTGATGATTTTTTTTAAACTTTACTATAAAATAAATGATACTTATGTTCAAAATGTGATTTAAGCACTAAAAATATACCGAGTATGTAAAGCTTTACTTGAAATTTATTTGAATATATGGAAATATAACCATCATCTTTCAAATATATTTTTATTGACACAATTGACACTTTAATCTAAATATTATCACGGTTGACTTTGTAATCCTGGTGGGTCTTGGCTAGGGTTGCCACCTTTTTTTGTGCAAACAAAAAACATTGGTTATGAAAGGTAGAAAAAAAGTACATTGCGTCAAAATAAAGTAGGATTTATTTACCTTTTTTTTTGCTTAAAAACATATTTTTCATTACTTTTAGCAACTTTTAATAAATAATTATCACTACTTAACAACTGCACAGCATATTTGCAGTCTATATTATTTAAGTTAAAGTAAATAAGTCATTCATTTTTATTAGATTCAGAGACGCTTTGTTTCTTTCGTCTCGCTATTTGCTATTCATCACAAAAAAAAACTCTATAAATTTAAGTATAATTTTATACGCACCGTAAGTATTACCAAGAAACGAATCTCGACGTTTCGTTGGATACTTATCCAACGTTATCAGGAGGACGACCTTTACCCGCGGAAGTGGAGGTCGGACAGATTAAAGGTGCTGCTTTCTAGGGCGTAACGCGATTGAAGGAACACATTGGAGAAATTAAAAACAACAACTCCAATACATCGGCAATCTGCGAACATGCATCCAAAGGAAATCTCTGTCACTTCATCAGATTTGACAAGGCAAAAATCTTATCAACAGAACCGTACCTTATACCCAGATTAGTTATGGAGCCCATTTATTTATTTATTTGTTTACGCCCATTAGGCTTTTACATAAAGAATATAAAATAATTTTCAAAAAACACATACATTAAACAATATCTGTATAGCACCAAAACATGAGTATAAAAGTTAAAATATAAAGTAAAGAGCGGCAATGTGTATAGGCTTTTACCTAAAAAATATAACATAAAATTAAAAGAACTTACATTAAACAATATTAGTTATAAGTAGCAAAATATAAAAAGTATCAGGAATAGCACCAAAACATGAGTATAAAAGTTAAAAATATAAAGTAAAGAGCAGCAATGTGTATAGGCTTTTACCTAAAAAATATAACATAAAATTAAAAAGAACATACATTAAACAATATTAGTTATAAGTAGCAAAATATAAAAAGTATCAGGAATAGCACCAAAACATGAGTATAAAAGTTAAAAATATAAAGTAAAGAGCAGCAATGTGTATAGGCTTTTACCTAAAAAATATAACATAAAATTAAAAAGAACATACATTAAACAATATTAGTTATAAGTAGCAAAATATAAAAAGTATCAGGAATAGCACCAAAACATGAGTATAAAAATTAAAAATATAGAGTAATGAGCAGCAATGCTTATAGGCTTTTACATAAAAATATATCATAAAATTAAAAAGAACATACATTAAACAATATAAGTTACAAGTAGCAAATTATAAAATGTATCAGGAATAGCACCAAAACATGAGTATAGAAATTAAAAATATAAAGTACAAAGCAGCAATGTGTATGAAAAATATATATTACCCACCATTACATATTAAGAGTTGAAGTCAATAACGAAGTAAGTAAGTAAGTTAAGTGTAAACTTTACTTTCTTCAGACTGTCGACGAAAATGTCAATCATACAACCATATTCATTACCAGTCCCCAACATTCTGTGTATCACAGAATTTGACTGATAATTAGTATTGCATTTGTTGCGATGTAATGTGACAATTTGTCGAGTTCTATGTGTGGAAGGGATATTATAATCGATACATGCTACAAGGTCAGGGCTGTCCAACATATTATTTACAATTTTGTATAGAAGAACTATATCATAAATTTTTCTTCTATAATATAATATGAGTAATTTTAGTCTCTTCAATATGTAATTGTATTCTATGTTTTGTGTTGGTATGCTTAACTTGTAGTTAATATATTTGAAAAATTTGCGTTGGACACGCTCAATACTTTCTGTATGCCCATTATAATATGGAGACCAAACTGATGAGCAATATTTTAATTGGCTCCGGACAAGAGATATGTATAACAAACAAAATATTATTAATAATCAATTAAATTTAACAACTAGCCCAATTCTAAAAAAATTTCCAATATTTGTAAGTAATTAAGAACTTCAGCAATAATATTTAAAAATAATTTTTCAAATAAATTAGAAAAAACAAAATATATTATTAATTTTGATATTTTAACATTTGTAAAACACTCTGACGATGGGAAGGTTTTTCCGAAACATGTAGGTGTGATTAATAAAAAATATAAGTAGAATCACACAAACAATACAATCAATATTTAAAAATGGTATCGCTTAAACAGCAGAAAATGTATTTTTCCAAATCTTTCATAAATATGCGAGCACATTTGAAGCGTCGAAGGCGAGCTCGATGTTTCAAAAAGGGTTTGTGCCTAAATATTGACACGTGCGCCATGTTGGAATCACACGGCCACTTCCTGAATTCAAATTTAACAGCGCGCCTATAGGGGGAACGAAAAGAGGTAAAAAATGCTTTGTATTATCTGTCGGCGAATCGCAAACGAATAACATGTAAATTTTGGTTTCACCGATCTGAGTACATCGCGGGCGAGGTTTTGTAACGATCATTGAAAATACTCCGCATCCAAACGTTATTTTGGCATAGCCCAAGTTTAACCCGCGGATGTTCGAGAAATGAAAGGGAATAATAAAAACCATTAAAATTTCGAAAAATCCAAAATTACGCTATAATAATTAAAAATTTTAAACGTTCATTTATTAGATATTTTTTGTCGTCGCCACGAGTCTGCCTGCAAAGTTTCAGCTCGATTGGATCGCGAGAAAAGGGTTAAAAACCGATCCAAAGTTTTTTCGGCAGACGGCGACAAGCAGACAAGCCGACAAGCAGACGCTACGAGTCAAAAGAAAGGAAGTAAAAACTAACCCATAAAAACCAAGTTTTTACAATACTCCCTTTCTCATTTTCGGGTTTCGTGTCTACCAGATGCGTCGGAGTATTTTCATACAACTTACTGAATTGTATGAAAAAACCGTTAAAAATTTGAAAAATCCGAAATTATACTATAATTATTTTTTTTTTTAACGAATATTCGATTGATCCATTTGATCGTTACCACGAGTCTGCTTGCAAAGTTTCAGCTCGATTGGATCACGGGAAAAGGTTTAAAAATCGATCCAAATTTTTTTCGTCAGACAAGCAAGCAATCAGACGTCACGAGTTAAAAGAAAGGGAGTAAAAATGGCCACAATTTTTCTTTGCAACGTCAAAAACCTTGACTTCGTTTGTATTGTACGCTAGAAGGGCTGAAGATGACTTCAGAGCGCACCGATCCTCTCTCTCGAATGGAGTCGGTGGGACTGAAGCTATCTAAATTTCTATAAATCTTAACATCCTCTCTTAATCTAAAGAGTAGCTTGTTGGTCTTGTGGTTAGGACTCGCGCCTCGTGATCCAAATGTCGCGGGTTCGAACCTCACTTCAGACCAGCAAGTTAGTCCTATTTTCACAGCGTAAACGTTTAGCTTAGTTTGAAAATAGTTAGAATATTTATTTATCCGTGTTCACATCTATGGAAAACAAAAATAAACACACACTGACGTTTCATTTGAGATTACGGAACCGTGGAAACGAAAATATTTTTTTGTTTTCTGATTTCTATTTTTTTTGCTCGTGTTAATAGATTCTAAATGTCAAACTTCAAATTAATAATTTCAAAATTAATTACTTTGGAAATTTTTAGACATCTTAGATTTACGCGCACATTGTTTTGATATTTTTAATGACTTTGATTAATGACGTTCGGAGATTTAGAGCCATCAACTCCCCTTGCAGATCCATGGTAAAAGGTTTTTGATGAGGCCAGATTAACTTTACAAATTTACTTCTCTTTTTGATATTTTTTCAAACGAAATTGTTACAATTTTGTTATGCACGAGCGGAAAGAGCAAATAAACTCGATAATACGTGCGATTTAGCCGGCACGAGTGAACGGAGTCCCGCGTCATCCCCATGCGCGTTATACCCCCAGTACGATTGGTGGTTGGTGCTGCCAGGCGTCAGGTTTCGTTACAAGTGTAATTGAATAATTTTTATCTATCTAATCTATAGGTCAAGACATGAGTGAATAATTGTTTATATTATTTTTAATTTAAATGGTATCATAACTAAGATGTGAATTAAAAAAATATACCCTAAAGTTCTAAATGAAATAATTACTCCGAAAAATCACGACCAAAGAAAACC
This sequence comes from Agrypnia vestita, assembly GCA_016648135.1. Taxonomy (NCBI): domain Eukaryota; kingdom Metazoa; phylum Arthropoda; class Insecta; order Trichoptera; family Phryganeidae; genus Agrypnia; species Agrypnia vestita. Next base: position 120,319 of record JADDOH010000079.1, on the reverse strand, counting down.
CATACAATCGATAATAGAACATGTTTAAATGTAGATGATGCGACTTGTATTTAAAAACAAACTTTTGTATCTGATCCTCTTTGGCTATCTCCATGGAGACAGAAGGTGATTGTAATGGTAAAAAATATTCATACAATCCTACAAAATTTATTTTGATTCCATATATTTTTAATGTTCGTACTTACGACGTAAATTCCTTTGATATCAACAAAAAAACTTAAAATTTTACATACAAATACCAGTGATATAGAATTAGAAAAATTAAAAATTTTAGAAATCAGAAAAAGCATTAATAGTGATTTATAAATAATAAATAATCAAACCCGCTTTATATTCTCTTATTAATCAACAATTTTTTATGTATACTCTTAATTGTTCTGTTCTTTTGTTTATATATAGATTTTTATTATAAGCTTAATTCTTATGTTTGTCTTTGATTGCCTTTGTTTCCTTAATGATAGTTAATCTATGTTTTTTATTTATTTTCATTTGTTTTTATATTTCTATGACTTTCCATTATCTACTATATTTGTATTTAGATTTCAGTATATTTTGTATCCTCTTGAAGAAGGGATCTTTTGTATCGAAACACGTTGAGTGTTTAAAAATAAAATTAGTTGTTGAAACAAAATTAATGTTTTAATTATAATCATATAAAATGTCACCACAAAGTGATTTTGCGTTTATTGAAGAAGGTGAAATACTGTTTTTAACTTATTAACATTATTAAATGCCTCAGAAATCGGCTGTATAGCTGAGTAAATTTATAAAATAAAGTCGGAGGGCTCTTGAAAAATGATCGTCCTGGAAATCGAATATTTTGTTTGAAGGTGCAAATTCCATCACAAAACTTATCCAATCTGCTTTATTGAATATGACGAGACTTTATTCTTCATGCGTGCCCAAGTAACTAATTTATAAGAGAAAATTTTTGCGACACAGGAAAATTCCATCAGAGAAATATCGTTCCGAGGCACAAAAATTCAAATTTGTCTAACACTTTTCATTTGTGGAGGGGTAGATTGCAGGGTAGGTATCACCAGGTATATCTGATCGAACGTAAATTGATTTCGGATCGATCGGAGCGAAATTCGTTTTCCTTAGAATAAATGTTTTGTTTTTAAAAGAAATTGAGTACAGTTGAATTTAAAATGTAATACTATGACACATAAGCTACGTCAGTGAATGAGTAAACACATACATTTTGTAATTTGTAATATAATATCATTTTTCCTTTTAATTCTACTGTATTGTGCCATGAAAAAAAAAAACCGTACACAGTCATTCTTTTAAATCGGGATACCATTGATTCCATAAGAAATTCGAATGTTTTAATCATTTTAATTTGTGTAAACTTATCTTATTTTATAATGATAATAGAGCTTAATCAGTCCAAATTATATCTATATAAAATACCTAATAGTTCTGAGAATATATGAAGTTTCATTTATTAATTTTAAACGATTTTTAACTTTCTTTGTACAGGGCAAGATTAATAGCTTACGTAAAGCTTATAAATTTTCTGCTCACGCCATGCTATTTATTTAGTTATTCTTTCTACTAACTAACAATTATTAATTAATAAATGATAATATTTTTTTAACTTTATCCCCAAGTCAACATTTATTTTTTATGTGAGACAGAAAAAGTATAATAATTTAATTATAATAAAATTGTACACATACAAACATGAGTATATTAAAATTAACTTTTTGCTAATAATATATGAATAGCTGTGTCTACATTATCATGAAGCAAACTCTAGTAGTAAAGTCATATCGTTAGTTCTTTGATGATGAATCAAAAATGTTACGACTTGTTCTGCGTATTCGTAGGGTTTTAGAAATAACTCACGTACGGAGAACTCTTTACAAAATTCTTTGGCGCGAAGGAGACTCGATGATTTGGGGGCCACATGAGTTTAAGTACTCTCTTATGGTAGTTCAAAAGAAGTTTCAGAGATATCTCTATAAGAGAGTACGGTCATAATCCTTTGCTCTACTCAACTGAGATTCTCCAGGGTATGCTTGGCTACAATAGTTTAGAGACTAGAAGGAAAGTGTATTTGATTACGAATTTTTATCGATTGTTGCACGGTATGATTGACAATACTGAAATTATGCGGAGCATTGATATGTTTGTTTCTGATAATTACCTGAGATAGTATACAATACATTATTTCGCATTTCAATATACAGGACCAACCTGCCGATGGTTATGCCTGTTGGAAGAGCTGCCGCTATGCTGAACAATATCACTTTGTGTTGATGTTGATCTGTTCCATATCTCTGAAGGGGTTTTCCTAAGCAGGATTCTCCTACATCTTTCAAATTATTTTTATTATTTTATTATTTTTCATAATTCTTATATATTTATGTATGTAATATATTTATGTATAAAATATATGAATGTAATAATATGTACGATAATAATATTTTGTAATGTAAATCTAATGTATTATCAAATAATTATCAACAAAATAAATGTAATTTCTTCTTTAAAACTAACATTGTCCATAGTATTCTTTATACATAAACGCTTTTTTCATTTACCTGACAAATTTTTATTTAAATAATTCTTAAAAGTACCTGAAAATGTATTTTATTAAATTTATTACTTTATATTATCACGTAACAACTTAGTTTACATACATTGTAGAGCCTAAATAGTACAAAATTTCGTAAAAATTATACTAATTTAAAGTTTTTTTAATAAAAAGTCATTCTATTTAACTTTTTCTTCAAAAACAGCAAAATAATCTTATGGTGACATTATTAATATGGAAAAAAACTTTATTTTCACCACCTTTGTCTATACAATTGTGTTCTGAAGAAGGGGCCATGGGCTCTGAAATATATTGATATTTTCAATACAAAAGTGGTGAAAACAAAGGTATTTAATAAATTAAGACTATTTTTTAGGGTTTTATCTTGTTATATTTTGTTTTGTTCGATATTAAATATATTTCATTTAAATTTATTTTGTCTGACTCTCAACATTTTAGCAATAATTTTTGTCTATGTAAGGTGTAAAAGCAAAGGTAGCAATCAATGTCCAAAAAAAAATTAATGCAGTCGTAAAGTAATCGAAGATTACTAAATTAAAATGTACTTAATTTGAGATTTAGTAGGAAACATAGCCAATAAATTCAGAGAAAACATGATTTTGGAAGGAATAATTACATAAAATCAAGAATGCAGTACATTTTAAATTAGTAATTCTCGGTGACTACATTCAAAATACTTTTTAGCTTTTGCATAGTGCTGCCTTAACTTTATACCCTACGTAAGATCATTTTGCATGACACACTGTATTTAAATTTTTTTTTCAGAATATCTTATGCGTATTTAGGTTCTTTTAACCGAAAATTACAATGCACGTAAGACAATATGTCGATGGTTATTTTTACTAATATAAGAAAAATACTAACAAGACTTTCAGAAACGTAGAAATTCGGTGTTGTTTAAACAAAAACGTATTTAGGTCATTCCAGTCAAAAACAGATTTAATAGTGGTTGATGAAAAATTATAAAATTATTATCAATAGCATATTGGCTATGAAAAACTAGATGATCACTGTAGAAATCTTAATTGAGAAGCTTACTAGTGTGAAGGGTTACTTGTGTGTAGTGATACATCAGAAGGTATAATCATGTGCAAAGGAAACCTGACTCTTTCATCTAGATTCCCTTCGGTGTTCGCTGTATATGAGGAGGGATATCGCTGTGCAGATATCCTAAGTGTTTGTTAAAGATTGTAGATAGTAAAGCACATAGGTAATAAAGAGGAAAATAATCTACTTACAGATACGAGTTACTCGAATGTTACTGTTAATATGTTCAGGGCCGAGAAAAAAATAAAGAAGCGCTCCATGAAGCTCGTTGAGTGCATTTGGATGTATTTTGCTTCAAATGCTGGTATGCGCGCCCATTCTCTGTTCTTGCGCGTTCTGTATGGCACTGAGCAAGTATTGCTGCTTTTTTAGAAAAATGATCAGAAACATAATGCTATAAGTCTGAAAATTCATAAAGCCAATCTTACAATAACCCACGAATTGATTACGTAGGATTAACTCAAGGTAGGTTAGAGCGGGTCAAACCAGGTAAGGTACATTATAATAAGCATTATGACGACATTTCAGCCCTTAAATTCTTGAATACCTTGCTTAATTGTGCATTTTGTTGTATCTCTTTCAACTGTGCGGAATTATTTCATCCCTTGTTTAATGGAACGTCCGATAAGCTGAAGGGTTAGAACATAGAGAATGAGTTATTTCTAGATTTACATATTTATGAATTCGCGCACCTGGGCTGGGGGTGCGAAGTCCGGGCAGGGTGGCGCCACCACCCTCCCCCAGGGTAAGGGTGGCACGCCCCCCGGGCGAGAAGTGGCTGATGGATCGTCCTCTTGGATTAAGACCCCTCGAAGCGTGAAGTTTTGACAGCATAATGAGAGAATTGCGAAAAAATATGAAATGTTAATGAAAATAAGGTGTACGAGTATTTATTTATGAAATTTGTGTCAAAAAATGGGAATGTGGGATTTTTTAAAAGTGAGAAAAATGCCTTAAAATAAACATCATTTACTTAATATTAAAAGTTCTAACGTAAAATCATTTTATTTTTATAATTTTTACTTAAATAAACTGTGTATTAAACTCACTTTCAGTTATTTTATCACTTTTATATAGTTTTGACAGAAGCAAATCCTCTCTTCCTTAGGTATAATTAATAACCAATCTATCAGCACGTTGTCAATTTTTTTGCGGGATATGGAAAGATATATTCGGTGGAGTGGTTTTCAATCGTTAATGGGAATGTGGATCGAAAAGGTATAGGTTTAGGTAACATGACGTTGTCCTTTAGTTTTCTCAATTTTTTTTTACATTTATACGATTTCTAAAATGTTCATTATTAATTATTTATAAGGCTCAAGTGGGTAAGTCTTTGTTTATGGCTATCTAAATAATAGTTGGTTTCAATGATGTCATTAGAAAATTGCTACTAAAAACATGTTCAAAAACAATTTATTACTATTCCCGGACACTTGATATGAATATGAATACATATTATAAAAATATATGTTAGCAAATGGACGCTCGCACATGCGGACTACACGACATTAATTATTTTAAATATCAATTCGTTTTGCTGGCTGATTTTGCCAGGGACACGACGTGCCATCGCTCTGAAAAATATTGTATGTTTCCTTGTATATCGGTTATAACAGTTACCGACATGTGAATATTTTTTTGTTTGAGTGTTGTCTAAAATTCTTCCATCCCATTTTAAAATGTTGTTTTTTAAAATCACAAGGAAGATTTTTCAGAAATTTGAGATGGAGGGAAATTTTCGATATATTTTGCAATAAAATATATATTCTTTAATATTCGCGGATGATATAGTGAGGCTGGCGCCCACACAAGAGGATCTACAAGAGTGGATAAATTCCTTCAATAAAGGGTGTACTCATGTTGGGATGAAGATTAGTACTGCCAAAACAGAAGTTATGGTCGTGGAAAGAGACTAAGACCAGTGCTCGATCAGCAGTCGAAAAATTCAAATACCTTAGGGTGGAATTTTCTAGCGACGGGAGGCAGGAAAGTGAAATAGAAGCATCGGAGCTGCAGCCGGCGTCCTATGTTCCCTATATAGTGCGGTGATAAGAAAATTCGAGCTTAATGTCAAGACAAAACTGACTTTATTTAAATGTTTGTACAGGCCCACCCTAATATATGGCCATTAAATTTGGATCCTGAAGGAAAGAGTGAGAGCAAGGATCCAGGATGCTCAGATGAGTTCTAATGGGGGTAGCGGGAGCATGCTGTCACGAGGCACACGCACCTACTCCTAGACATAGAAAAATCACAAATGACGTGGCTTGGACATGTGCTAAGAATGCTAGTGGAACGAATACCAAGAAGAATCTTCTTTGGTAACCCAGGAACGAAGACGACCGGTGGATCGTCCCAGATTAAGCTGTTTGTTTTATTAAATATTCTCTATTGTTTAGCAACGTACGACTCTAGATATTCTGTTTATTTGTTTTGATAAATTTTTAAACGGTTTTTAACAATCAACCAAAACAGTTATTAGATTTTTTTTATTTATTATAATTAATTTTATTTTATTTTTATTGTTTATTGCATTATAATTATTATTTAAAATTATTGAAGCTCTTTCTAAAATTTTGTATATACTAGTTAAAACCTGTAAAAAATAACTAAACATTGGTTCGCGTCTTTGCTAAGCCCTACTTTTATATATTTTTAGTATCTTTTTGGCGGTCTATGGAGAGGCGGTGGTAGTCACACGCGTAGAGCGGCCGGTTCAGGTTTGCTGGCCCGGGGTTCAAGCTCTATCTCCGACCGTTTAATTTGTTTTTTTTTTACGGAAGTTACATCTACGGTTAAAATACAACGAAGCAGGTCAAGTGAAATACTGTTTGTTATTACAAAATATATTATATTGTCCTGACTTTAAGTATATTTACGCGGAATATATTCGTTCAGCGGGTGTCCATGAAATAATTGCTAAACAAATCTAGTTTGCAATAGCGCCTTGGTAAAATTTTAATGCATGCACAGCATTTATTTACGTTTTATTTTTACTGTTACTGATACCAGGATAAAAATCTTTCTCAAATCAAAAAGATTTTATAGGTCACGAGGGTCGATCCCGGTACCGTTCACATTTAAAGCGGGTGCACTGTTATCTTGCTATTTCTTATAATATAATGAGGTATTGAATTGTTGTAATATGATTTCAGTGCATTGGTTTTCAGTAACCTCCATTTGTTACTATTTGCCGTTTACTAGATATGTGTATTTAGTACATTGTCATAAAAAAATCTTAATGTTATGAATATTACAGTTAATATTACAGTTAATATTATCTCATTTTCGGGTTTCGTGTCTACCATATGCGTATCCAAAATTATACTATAATTATTAATTGTTTTTAACGAAAATTTATAGATCTTCTTGATCGTCGCCACGAGTCTGCTTGCAAAGTTTCAGCTCGATTTGATCACGGGAAAAGGATTAAAAATCGATCCAAAGTTTTTTGTCAGACAAGCAATCAATCGATCAGACGCCACGACTTAATATAAAGGAAGTAAAAGATTCATGTGCAAGGTTACAGTTACAAGTAAAAATTACAAAACACAGATAGTTATAAAGATTACAGTACATTAAGAGGATAAAGTACGTGTAATAGATTTGATTAAATTAAAAAGACAACTTTAACCTTTAAAAAATTTAAACGGAAAAAAAAAAAAAAATTATTTATCCTTGACTATTTAGTTGAGATCTAAAGAAATATTTCACTTCAGTCCTATACACAGTTATGCTATCAGCAAAAATGTTGACCACCTCCGCATGTTCATTCTCTAACAAGGGTAGGTAATCTAGGAATTACGGAGTTTGCTAATACATTAGTTCTGAGATTTCCTCTAAAATAGAATAATCTACTGTGTCTTGATGACCTCGATGGTGCATATAAGTATTGCTTCAATACTCATTTCACGACGTTAAAGATATGTAATACAGAGTGTTTCATAGCTAGTAGCAAAACATACTTTTTTATTCGATTTTGAATAGAAAATATTCTCTAACATTTGGGTGAAATTTTATCAGTTAATGAGATAAGCGTCTTTGAGTTTTTTAATATTTCCGACTTATTTTCTATAAACGCTGGACTATAGTTACTTATTAGAGGACCGAAAAGAAATCAATATCTTTGTTAACTCGTATTAAATCATGTATTAAAATGAAAAATATTTAACAAATAATTAATATATTTTTCTACAACATTTTAAAAATTCTTCAAGTATTTTTTCAAGTACATCTTTATAGAAATTTTAGACTTATTGGGTTTTTAAAAATATTATCACAGGGAATCCCATAGCTAACAGTTTCTTTCCCCATTCCATAACTAAAAATAAAATAAAAATCCCATAGCTAAGATCTTATTTACTCAATTTAGAAAAGAAAATAAATTTTACACTTAAGGGTGAAATTTCAGTAGTTAAGGAGGTAAGCTTATATGAAAGTTGACATTTTTTTACAATATTTCTGACATATTTTGTTAAAGTTAAGACTATCATGAAAGTCATTTATATTGAATATTAAAAATTCATTCATGCATAAAAATTCATACAAGTCAAATAAAATTATTAAAATCATGCGGAAATATAGACCATATTTTTTTTGCAATTATAATTAAAGGGATTGCATTTTAAATATTCGATATAAGTTACATGATATTACAATGTTTTATTAAAGATAAATCAGAAATATTGAAAAAAATCAAACATTGATGTCGCTTATCTCCTAAACTATTGACATTTCACCTAAAGAGTAAATGTTCAAGTTTTTTGTTTGTAACATTGTGGAAATTCTTTTTTAATATTTAAAAAAATGAGCGTAAACAACACTGTTTTATTCCACTATATTTATTTTGAATTGTTAGAACGTTTTCGGGATTTCTCCCATTGTCAGTTGTAAACGTGTTGTTATTGACAATGGGAGAAATCCCGAAAACGTTCTAAAATTAATATAGTGGAATAAAACAGTGATGTTTACCCTCATTTTTTAAAATACTAAAGAGTAACATTATTCTTCTAAATTGAATCAATAAGATTGGTTTTTTCTATTTTTTAGCTATGAGACACCCTGTACATGGTGACAATATTTCCAACACAAATTCGTTTAAAAAAACTGTGACGCTATAAACCTCACCCCTAATCCGAGTCTGCACTTGTATTTTTTCAATTTATTCTACCGAATGGACCAAATTCCCGATTACGGCCCATTGAATTTGTACCGCTGGAACGAAATGTTGCCAGAGAGGGCTCCGTTTTTAGGGCGCGATCCGCCGCGGGCGCCGGGAGGGGGGGGCCGTTTTAGCGTGTAAATTAGATTTTCGCCCGTTATAAAACGGGCAATAAATTAGGCTTAACAACGCATAACAGCGGAGTGCGAATGCAGTGAAATCGGAATTTGTTCGGACCGCTGTACGAAGTCGGTATAATACAAGTGTTATTTGTACTAGACATCATTTTATCGCCGGGAGTGTTAATCATAATTACATTACACCCAGTAAAGTTCAGATATTACATTTAAAGTCTTCTGTATAATAAACGAGATGTGCGCCGAAATTTTGAATTTATTTATTTAATACACACGATGTATTTGAATTTTTACTCCCCTTCTTTTAACTCGTCTGCTTGCTTGCCGGCTTGCCGTCAACAAAAACTTTGGATCAATTTTTGACCCTTTTCCCGTGATCCAATCGAGCTGAAACTTGGCAAGCAGACTTGTGGCGACAATCAAGAAGATGTATCAAATTTTCGTTAAAAAATTAATAATTATAGTATAATTTCGGATTTTTAGAAATTTTATTGGTTTTTTCAAATTGGAATCATTAGGAAAGTTTGATTACTAGCATAGCGGCGGCCCGATAACGTCGCGGAATATTTTGTAAATTTGAATTACTCCGTCGGTATAATAGGTATATCACTACGAATTTCGAAAATTTATAAAACAATTGGTTCACAGATGACAGCAAAATTGGGTTTTTTGGGAAAAAATCAAATAATAATTTATTTCTTTTAGATTTCTGCTTAGTTTTGAAGAATTCTACATTACTCAAATCTGATTCTGACTAAATCATTTGACGCTGGAAATTCATAAGGTATATTGATGATAATTGAATCTATCAAAACCTGGACATCAGAAAACATCTGACATTTTAGAAATATACTTAATTTATGTTATGTTATATGTTTTAATTCGTCTTTAATTATTATTATATTTTACAAAGAAAGGGAGTATAGTAAAAACTTGGTTTTTACGGGTTACTTTTTTATACAAATTATTTTGATAAGATTGATCAATTACTTAGTACAACGAACCACCAAAATATATAGGCATAAACAAATGCAAATTTTCCGGTAAATGATTTGGTTCTACGGCTCGATCCAATCCGTTTGACTTGTTAAAGAAAATTAATACGATCTTTTAAATTTTGAAATAATTATGAAATGGTTATAACGTTATCTATATTTAAAGGTTAGGTATATATCTAAATATTATACATATAAATAGTAAATAAGTGACGATTTATTACAAAAATATATTATTACTTCAAAAAACTTGGTTTAGAATGAAAACTAAAAAGTATATAAGTCTAATTCAAATATATAACATGGAAAAAATGTTTTTAAAAACCCGAAATTAAAATAAATTTCTAGAAATTTATAAGCCGGTCTTATGGAAATTACTTTTTCTTGTTACTGAATTTATGAAACACAGATTCTATCCCCTCACAAGAAAGCAATAAAACAATAATAATAATGTCTTCATCACTATCGTACAACATTGTCACTCCATCAATTTTGACGTTTGGTAGATGTCGTGTCATTTCTTATAGAAACCACGTCTCTCTGAGAAAAGTACGTCTTGTCTGTTTTATATCTTACTTATATAACAATCTTGTGAATAAAGGAGATCGCCTTCTTTAGGTTACGTCATCTTTCTCATTTCCGCTCTTTGTCCAACAATATCCGAGGAATCTTCTTTTAAACCTTTAAGTATGGACGTATTTTTTTTTTAGTACACTTCCATGGACATATAGGGTCTTAGAGAACTCTATAGGTACTTCGTGGCCGAAATTCAGATTAAATTTTAAGGATTTGGGTTAAGTTTGTGTAATAATTTTAATAAGTGGGTTGTATCGAAACAAAATTACATGTTTAATCAACTTTAATTAAATTTGACATATTCTGAAATGAAATTTATAAAATCGTGTACTTTTTGTTCATTTACGATATAAAATCACATCTAACCCATTTTTCGCTGACGTTGCGGCAGCGCAACGGTTATTTGAACAGGTCATATTCTGAGAATTCGGTAAGGAATTTCCGTAATTAGCTTAGGTGTGTATTGTCAAGGTCTTATTATACCCTTAAATAGGTTCAGGTATAAATATATTATATTTAGTTACAATTCAGAGGTCTTCAAAAAAGGACACGACGCAACACTCAGGTAAGCTGTTTTTGAATACATTATATTTTTAAGACATTGCAAAATATTTAAATATTTTTTTATCATTTCTTAAAAAAAATTGTATGAAATTTAATAATGAATAGTTTTTGTAAAAATAAAAAACTTGTAAAGTACAAATATAATACGAATTATTTGGCCGTTGCGTCAGTGCAACGTCAGCGAAATGTGGGGGTAAAATCCATTAGAATATTTTACGCACGAATGCCATTAATGAATTTTAATATGTGATTTTTTGCTTTATGATGAATAAAAAATATTTTTTGCCGCACAAGAGGCTGCTGATTTTATTGCTAGAACTGGAATGTTGATAGTAATGAAGAAGAAGACATTCCAGATGTAGTTATTTTACCTTCTGAAGTATCCGAACTTACCGTCTAAGAGGACTTTGATGATAATGATTTACACGAAGACGATAAATATAACCATGTACTCAAGGATAAAGCAGGAACCTTGGAAGTAAATTCAAAAAGTTTGGTGAGTGAACCTTCAATATCTCAGTGTTTAACTTCTATGCCATGGAAAATGCAATGGTTCAAATCACAGCCAAGTCTTGGACATTAGCTTCGTCAGATGGATACATTCATGCTTTTGATCTATATGTGGAAAAAACTGTAGAGCCTTCAAACATTTATAATTTGGGTATTGGAGGAAATATGACGGGTCTTCTGAAAAATTTAGAAAATCCAGCTCACCATATTGTTGATAATTTATTTACATCTATCCCCCTTATGATATATTCGAGGAATAATTTGTTTTTCGCCACTGGCACAGTAAGAGAAAATTGTCTCAAGAATATTGGATCGTTAAAATCCTCCAAAGAAATAAAAAAAATGGAAAGGGGTGAATTCGATTATAGATTTGAAAAAAAAACTGTGATTGTAATTTTTCGATGGAAGGATAGTGCTGTAGTTACAGTGGCTTCAAATTGTGATGGGATTGAACCAATTAAAAATATATCAAGGTATCTACTCAAAAATTTAAAAAAAACTATGTAACTATCACTCAACCTAATGCTGTTACACAATATAATCGTTTAATGGGTGGAGTTGATTTAACGGATAACTTTGTTTCCAACTACAGAATAAGAGTTCGCGGTAAAAAGTGGTGGTGGGCCATATTTTCAAACTTCTGTGTTGTGGCAGTATGTAATTCATGGAAACTCTATCAAATGGTTCATCCTGAAGAAAATATGTGCCTTTTAAATTTTAAAAGACATATAGCACCCACATTTATGAAATTATCAAAAGCGAACATATTGTGCATAGGAAAACCATCTAGATTCCATCATCATCATCAGGTCCGAATCCAGGCACTCAACATTTTTTGAAAAAAAAATCAAAACAGAAAAAGATGCAAGGTGTTATTCCCAAACATATTTTATACGTGAACTGTGCAATGTCGCGTTACATCATAAATGTCATGAAACGTACCACAAAGGAAAATAGAATTACTAAAATCACGTAAATACCTTTATATGTTTTTATTGTTAAGTCATAAGTTTTATATATCCAGCTTACGTTTTATCTCCATAAGTTAGTAATATGTTTAGTTATTAAGCAAATAAATTTTTTTCTTAATAGTGTATAAAAATCTTGAAAAATAAATGTCCTAAAAACTGTACATGTTTTGTTTCATACCTTTATCGTTTACCCCCCTATTTCGCTGACGTTGCGAAAATGCAACACCTCAAATTTTCCAAATTAAAAGATTTTTCCATATTTTTTCGACGAAATTTTCTTAAAGGTATAGTTTTAGAACATATTCTCAAATTTCATGAAAATCGAACAACGAGAACTGGTAGCGGCGTTTAATGGGCTAAAAACATTATATTTTAACTAGATAGGTGTATCTTAATAAACAAAAAAACATGTTCTGGTTTGTGTCTTCTGGGGTATTGTGCCGTGTTTGGCCGACGTTTCGGATCCCATTGCAGGGTCCATCATCAAGGCTGATGAAGACATAAACCAGAAGATTCTGAGTGGCCGTGAAAACCTAAGAACAAAAATAATGTTTTTTACGAAAAACTCAACTTTGACAAATGAAAAAAAAAAACAAACTTCTTACTAACTAAAATATAAATTATGTCGTAAGATAAATAAAAAAATATAAAAGAGTTTCTGAGACCCTACATCCACAATTATGACGTTGTCCTTCAAAATTGGCTTGACGGCTTTTGCAACTCTAGAAAATTATGTGAACTAACGTAAACAATTTGGGATAAAATATTATTGATTATTTAATAAAGATAATAAATAAAAATGAAATTATTTTTCACCACTTTTGTATTGAAAAATATCAACATGTTTCAGAGCCCATAGCCCCTTCGTCAGGATACAATTGTATACTAACAAATTAAATTCAAAAATTGATGTACCTATAGACAATAAAAAGTAAATAAAAATTATGCACGAAAAATTAATAGTAATGAAGTACTTACTTAATATGAAAAGAAATTTAAAGAAAACTATTTGTAAAAAGGACCTGGTTGTTTATAATATTCAATTTACTATTGACACTTTTTCTTATTTCCAAAATAATATCTTAATAAACAAAAAAATATGTTTTTTTACGAAAACTCAACTTTGACATATAAAAAAAAACAATCTAAGTAAAATAGAAATTACGTGAGATAAAAATGGGGGTTACGAGACTCTACGTCCTCAGCTAAAGGTTAATAACGACGCTGTCCTTCAAAATTGGCTTTATGATTTTGCACCTCTAGAACATTTGGTAAACAAACGAAAACAATTTAGGATGAAATATTATTGATTGGTTTATGAGTTTTGTTTATTTTAAAAAATACAAATAAACACGTTACGAACGTACGCATGAACTCATTAGTTCATCTCTTTATAAATCATTCGTAATTGTTACCATGAAAATCATGTCACGTTCCGTGATGAAACTAAATCTTCATACCTATATATATCTACAAATACGAATTACACTCACCCATGGTAGGAATGTTCCGAGCCTACAACTATTTGTTCACTGATATTGACATCTATAATGTGTCTCTACATTACCTAAGATCACAAGTGAACATAATTCAGCGTCATAACATTGAATTAATACTTCATTAATAATTAAACATAGATTCAATGCTGCGATGCAAGATATAAATAAAGTCAGACTAACCTTAATTATATTATACCTACATATTAACTAGCTGTTTGTACCCGGCGTTGCACGGGTTAAGGATTAAGTTGAAAATAAATTCGTGGGAGGAAACGAAGGTTCGACTCGAACGGTATAAATTGACATCGAAAATATATTAGGGGAGGGGAAAGAGTAAAAAGGCAGGGAGGAAATGTCACTTCTGTTACTCGCCGGGTCCTAAAGAATAAGTTTGCAAATATTGAGTCCGATCGGTCTAACGGTACAGATTTGCATCGAAAATATATCAGGGGGAGGGGAAGGGGTAAAATAATAGGGGAGAAATGTCGCCTATGTTACCTGCCGGGTCTTAAAGCATAAGTTTGCAAAATTTGAATCGAATCGGACAAACGGTGTAGATTTGTATAGCAGACAGACATTGAGTTTTATAGGTATAGATATAATTATTTTTAATACTGTTATTTAATTAATTATATTTTATTCGCTACCGTTATAACTTATTCCTTTTATTTTAATTTACTTAATTAATGTATTACTTCAAAATTATTTTTATGTGAAATATGTTATAAAATAGAATTTAGGTTATTAAGTTAATTACTATCTATTTACGCTCTCATACATTTGTACATATCATTGTCTTATATCTGTTAATATTTCCAAACAAATAAATAAAAAAATAAAAAAGTGTGCCTCGGTCAGTAGCTACTTTGGTGAGGGTATTAGCCAGGGACAAGGAGATAACGAGGGGGAGGAACCTTTTTTGTTCGAAAACATGACAAAAGTGGGGAATTATTCACAACCTTATTTGCGAAACTAATTATTGTTTTAAATTGATTTATAATGAATTATTTCGAACTCTGTTATGGATCATTAATTGCTGCAATTAGTCATTATAAACATGTATGAATACAGGATTATTTGGAAAACGTTAATAACCTCGCAGGATTATATTCCTGCCTTGATTGTGAGTGGCAGCATGGCCTAATGTCAATATCAAAGTGTGCATTTTTAAAAATATTTCTGACTTATTTTTTTACAAAACGTTGAACTATCATTACAGTAACATAAATCGATTGCGACAAATTCATTCTTATCTATACAAGTTAAATAAAATTTTAAAAACCCTGCACAAATTCTAATAAGTAAGAATTTTTTACTCAAACACCATTGTAAAAAAAAAACATGTATTTATTTAGATGTTAGGCAAAAAACAGAAACATTTTACACTTAATCTGGAATGATTTTTAAACGATTTTCCAATGTGCTAAGGTTCTGACTGGGTTACTGACTAATCACGCTTGGGTGACGTCATTATGATAAAACAGTATAGATGAAAATTAGTCGTTCCTAGAAGCATCGATCCTATGCAGAGAAGAAGTTAAAATGAGTTTAAATGGTATCAAATGAAAAATTCTGCATACAGGTATTTTTCTATCGTATAAAGGATTTTTAATGAAAATTTTATTTTTATGGGTTAAATAAAATATTATTTGAGTTCAACAACATCTCTATAGAAAGTATTTAAATGTCTGTTACCGTTAACGCAGAGTTCATAAAAAAACGCATTGCTCGACCATTTTTTAGTCGACTTTAGTTGTAAAATATGTCACTGCGAAAAGCCCTTTTGTTTTAATGGAATGATATAAAGCTTATGTCCACCATAAAAGTCTATTCTAAATATTGCTGAAAGAATTTTTGAAATCGGGTCGGTACTTTTGGAGATTACCTTCTATATTCAAAGTTACAAACTTACACATTTACCTCTTTACTAGTATAGATAAACATCATTCATTATATAAGTTACAGTAAAGAAAATATGATGACTTTGAGAAGAATAGAAATACAAGAAATAAACTAGAGTACTAGGAACATAATTTTTTTTTTCAATTTTTAAAAAATATTGGTTATTTTTTTGTATATATCTACTTTTATGTGAGTTTTTTTTCACCAACATTTTTCAGAAATTACTATTCCATCATCGGGGTGCAGTATAACTGTCAAAAAATTCAAATGAAAAGCCTTTTGTTACCTGTTTTTCCAAATTATTTGAAAAATTATTTAAAAAAAAAATATATATTATATTGAACTTCAGTAATAATATTTTTTGAAAACGATTTTTCAAATAATTTAGAAAAACGAGGAACAAAAGACATTTCATTCGATTTTTTTGACAGTTATACAGCACCCTGATGATGGAATGGTAATTTCTGAAACATGTTGGTGAAAAAAAACTCACATAAAAGTAGATATATACAAGTAAAATAATCAATGTTTTTTTTAAGAATATAAATCTCATGTAATCCAAATTACATAACAACCCTTGACACGATGTCGTTTTCTGAAATGTTTTTAAAGCAGAACACGCCTTTATTTTGTACGACACGGTATCGTGACGGACGTTTGCGCCCCCACCCAGGGGTGAGACACTTGACAGGGCAGTGTAAAAAAACCGAATAGATGAAGAACCCTCCGATGGTATCTTTGACACAAAAATGATACGACATAAACCAGGCAATTTCGGGACCCGTTAGGAGAAATTAAATCGGAATCCATTTTTGAATAATGCCGGAGAATCTGGAGAACCATCTCCGCACGAGGAATATGAGGATGTACGAAATGGCTTTTTGATTTGTGTGGCATTAAGGAGTGGGCGAGCCGCGGCGCTCCCTTTGATCAAATATTTTTCATTCGTATTCATGGCCTCTCGCGAAATGTTATTTATTCCAGGGACAGTGGTGCGCAATCTTGATTTATTATAATAAGTTATCGTTTTGTGCAGGGGACGTCAACGCGGCGCGAGAGCGGACGCGGCGCGCGTGGCGTGCGCAGCGTACGTGGTTGGGCCGACGTTTTACGTAATAACTAGCCGTGATCCGTCAAAAATGACGGTACTTTTGCACGCCGGTTCCTAAAGAACAATAATTTACTTATTTATAGCCGACACCCATGAAATAGTATTTATTAACGACTTTATCAAAATATTTGAATTTTTTTTTTATATTTCCCCTACCGGTAGTTAATGGTACTATTTGAAACCTGAGCAATTGTGCTGGGTGGAACATGAAATGGCTCACGTCTTTAGCTATTCTGTGTGTACTATATTTTTGACCGGTCACGTAGGCTTGGTGTTTCGGCCGGATCGGGTTTGCTGGCCCGGAGTTGAAGCCCTATCTCCGGCCGTTAAATTTCGTTTTTTTAGCCATGAATTGGAACGAAATTACGAACGTTACACCAATTTACGGACAGACACCGAATTCCTACTGTACCTACACGATTTGATTCATCATTGCTTGTTTACCAGAAAATGGTAAACAAGCAATGATATTACTTATACATTTAACAATAGAACACTAAGATAAATTAAAGAAATATCATATAGGTGAAGCCTTCTTTATAGGAAACGTCTATGGAATTCTTTTTTGCGTGGCCCAGGACTTATGACCTGTATGAGCTGGCTTAAGTGATCACTTTACACAATAAATCCAATTAAAAACTTCCTTATACGTTTCCCATATAAATAGCTTCGTATTTCACTACTTTAAGTCATCTTAATTAATAATTATCCCTCTGTAGACAAAATCTTGTAATTGTGTTCTCAGAATATAAATATACTAATAATAATAAAATACTTTGCGTAAACAACTAATTTATTGAGTTATAAATTTGTTTCGGGGCCAATGGTCCCTTCTTCAGGATATAACGTATACAATTTTTTTTTTTTAGTTAACGTTGTAGCCTGATTAAGGCACAATTAGCCCCAAAACAAGTTGATAATTCAATAAATTAGTAGTTTAGTGTTTTCTTGTTAATTATATAAATAATGTTACCAAAAAGTCGTTTTGCAGTTATTGAAGAAATAATATTGTTGATAGATTTATCGTTAACGTTGTAGAATTTATGGATTCTCATATACTTTTTTAATAAATTTAACTTACACAAATTGATTTATATAAATAATCGCTAACATAGTTTAGAGAAGAGTAGTCCCTCTCTTCATTAGGTCTAGTTAATAATGAAAATACATGGTGTTGTAAGCCTATATTTATAGATTTGTTAAGGAGGGAGTTTATTGATAATTTAAGAAAATATGACAACAGTAGAGAAGAGTAGGAAGGAGGTGACGTTATAATTCTATCAATGTAAGAGTTATATATAATAATAAAATTAAAAAAAAAAAAAAAAATACTCTAAAAAAGTTACAAACGTTACACGAAGTTACGGGGATAGACAGAAAGATAGACGGACAGACGCACTAACAGACAGACAACGAATTAATTATATTCGGGATAATTAGTGTGATTTGCGTAAAGCGTTGTGAAAAATGAAATTATGTAAAATGACAATGTGAATAAACTCAATACCTCAAATGACCAATATCATAAAGCGTTTAAAGCCGAGTGCCACGTTCTCCGGACTCCCTTGACGCGACCGAACGCATCGGGAAATCAAAAGGGCGGCCGATTTTTCTTCCCTTGGGAATAAATTTTCCCCAAGATGAATATGATAAATCCCTCCCTTCCTGCGGAGGGCGGCCGCGGGGCTCTGCCGGCGGACAACATAAATCAAACTTTCGAGCGCCGGAACTAATTCCACTTTTTATTGACTTGTTTTCCTTAACCGAACAATGAAAAGTGAAAATTGTGTTTGTGGAATAACGAGATGTTCAGGGAATGCGTGGGGTACGCATATGTGCGTGAGCGTGTGTGTGCGCAGTTGTATGAGCGTGTGTGAGAGCGCGATTTTTTGTTTCCTCGATAAACATGTTTTCAGGAAGACGCCTTTTTGTAATGCTTTCTTCCCTGGAGTTTTTATTATTTTTGTTGGCTTTGTAAACATTTTTGTTGTGAAGAGGCTTAGTACAAATGTGTTGAGTAGCTGTTTATATTTAGCAGAATTCAGAGAAAAAAATTTATAAGGCGCTAAAATTGATTAATATTCACATTTTATTACTGTTCAGTATTTCAATTTCATGTTATTCAACAAATAATAATTCAAATCAAAATTAAATACTAGAGAAAATAGTCAAAATTGGATATAACGCACATAGTGGGTTGTGAAAATATTACCATTTCGAGATTCATTAATTCATTCTCTATTATTTTAGTTAAATATTTCTGGATAATTATAATATATTCTGGTAGTTTTTAGTAAAATATATTATATTCTAACTATAATATATTCTCTTATCCAACTTTGTACTTAATTAACTAAGGCTAAATTTGTACTCTCTGTAATTGATTTATGAAATGTACACTGTCCTCTAACATTATAATGATTGAAACTGTCAGGATTCCTTAATAAATAAATAAATAAATAAATGAAATAACAAAAAATATAAGACCTGCATTTTATACAAATAATATAATACTAGGTGCCCGTTGCACGGCTACGCGTGCAATTTAGCCTGGCGGCAGATTCACTGATGATTAAGTAACGGATGGACGGGCTGAGCCCGTCTGGTACTTTTTAAATTTTCGAAATCGGACATCGCTTCGCGGAGATATCTATGAAAACCCCAAAAACCGCAATCTAACCCAACCTAACCTAACCTAACCCAACTTAACCTAACCTAACCTAACCCAACCTAACCTAACCTAATCTAACCTTACCTAAGAATCTGGAAGCAATTTAGCCTAAGAAAATATATTTTTCCAATTTTACAGTACTAATGAGACCTTTGTTTTATAACCTTTTTGTAAAGAAATACAGTCTGTAGAATTTTACATTATCTACCTTTCTGCATTTTTACTTTTTTTCTATCTTTATTTATATAAAAGTTAAAAACGAATGAAATATTTATCCAATTTGATCATGGCCTATATTAGACATCTGTTGATTTTTTTAGAAGTTATTGTTTTATGTAAATTTTTGTCCTTACGTTTTTTAGCCATAACTTCTAAACGCATGATCCAATTTTAGTCGTCGATATTTCGATCGATAGGGAAATAGTACTTCTATCGAACTTACTAAAAACAATTTTTTTACGATGGCAGACTTTAGAATTACGTCCGCTTTCATCCGCGTTTTGCTGTTTTGTCTATGGCTTCACGGAGAATATTTACATTACTATTCCAAAAAATACAGTCTGTATAATTTAACGTTGGATATATTTCTGCATTTTTATTTATTTTTTATCATTATTTCAAGAAAAGTTTTAAAATATTTAAGAAGATGGAAATTTTTAAAATTTTAATTTATAAATTTTCTCAAAATGGTGATAAAAAATAAATAAAATGCCTAAAGATAGATAACGTTAAATTCTAGGGATTGTGGTCTTAAGAATAAGAATTAAAATTTTTCCCGCGAAACCACAGTCAAAACAACAAAACTCGGATGAAAGCGGACGTAATGCTAAAGTTTGTAATTGAAACAAAATTATTTTCAATCAGATCGATAGAGGAACTATTTCCCTATCGATCGAAATATCGATGTCTAAAATAGGATGACGCGTTTAGAAGTTACAGCCAATAAACTAAACATCAACAATTTACCGATATTTCGAGGTTCTAAAAATTCTCAATAGATGTCTACCTGGCCCCGGAAAACTGGAAATAATTATTTCTTCAATAACTTTTCTAAAAAAATAGATAGGAAAAAACTAAAAATGCAGAAAGATACATCACGTTAACTTGTACAGATTTTATTTAGTAGAAATTTTGTTTACATCCTCATTGCGAAGCCACGGCCAAAATCGCGAAAATTTGAGCGAATTTTTTATTTTTTATTTTTAACTTTTCTCAAAATAGTGATAAAAAATAAATAAAAATGCCGAAAGACAGATAACGTTAAATTCTACAGATTGTGATTTTAAGAATAAGAATTAAAATATTTCCCGCGAAGCCACAGTCAAAACCACAAAACTCGGAAAAAAGCGGACGTAATGCTGAAGTCCGCAAATGTAACATTTTTTTTTTAAATATGATCGATAACGGCACTTTTTCCCTATCGATCGAAATATCGATGTCTAAAATAGGATGACGCGTTTAGAAGTTACAGCCAATAAACTAAACATCAACAATTTACCGATATCTAGAGCTTTATAAAAACCCAACAGATGTCTAAGTTGATCTATAAAAATGGAAATCGTTTCTAACTTTTCTAAAAATAAAGATAGAAAAAAACTAAAATTGTAGAAAGGTAGGTAATGTTAAATTCTACAAATCGTGAATGTCAGAAAAAAAAATAAGTCTCCCCATGAAACCACGGTCGAAACGTACCGCGGAAGCTTGGAGTGTTTTAACAGATTTGTCAGTTTTTAAATCATTGTGTGCGCAAAAGAAAACTATTTATTATCGGTTAGGTTAGGTCATTAATGGAAAAATATAAATGAATATAAATTAGAATTTTTTAAAAATTGCTTTTTTTAATGAAAAAACAAATCAAAAAATCAAAGAATTAACATATCGATAAACTTTTTATAAAAAATATATTTTATTTTATTTAAAAAAAATGTATTTTCTAAAAAAAGTTAAAAATAAATTGAAAAAACACATTAAACAAAATAACAAAACAGTTTTCATTATTCATATTTGTCAAAAAATTACGAAGAGAAATAAAAATGTAATACTGAGACGAAAGTAGCTATAAATATTACATTTTTAAATATAATATTATAAAAAAACTTTCAAATACACGAATTTTAATACAAATCGAGCTCGTTTACTTAAACGTGACGTCACTCTCGGCATCCATTGGAAGATGTTCTAATAAATATTTATTGAATTTAATATTGATTAAAATTCATTGAATTTATTGATTGAAAAATTTTTTTTTGCCTATAACTTGCATTGTAAAAAAAATTGTAAATGTACTGAAAAGTATTATTTTATTAAAAATTGAAAACAGTGTAAGAAAAAATGGAAAAAGTGAAGAATAATATTAATAATAAGAAGAAGAGCTACACTTTCATTACATTTTGTCATCTAATCACAAAGGACATTTAGAAATAATACCCTTGAAAATAATAGTTAAATTTAGAAGAAATGTTTTAAAATAAATATCATTTTATATTGCATAAAATAAAATAAAATGTCATGCAATCGAAAGGACATTTAGAAATAATACCCTTGAAAACAATAGTTACATTCAGAAATGTTTTAAAATAAATAAATAAAATTATATTGAATAAAATAACCGAATTGAAGATATACTATTTTGAATATTTTATGCGATGTTAAATTATTTTCTGCTTTGATTTATGTATTCACATTTTCTATTGATATATGATTCTGTAACAAACAAAAAATAAATAATTAAAAAATAAAAACCAAAAAAAAGTAATAAATGTTGCGACGAATTATCCCGAATGAACGTTAAAAGCATCGACAACGCGCGGCATTTTATCCTCAATGTGAGTGCAAAAGACATTGCTGATGAGTGAAATTATTTGAACAGAAATATATACGAAATATGTCTGAATAAAACGTTTAGAGCAGCTGTTTTATATACGATTAATATTTGAGGATGTTTTCATAAAATAACCGAATTGAAGATATAATGTTTGGAACATGTTAAGCGATTTAAATGTATTTTCTGCTTAAATTAATGTTTTCACATTTTCCAAGTAAAAATATGGTAATGATGATGATAGTTATATTTACGGAAACAAATGAGGAATACTCCCGAATAAAAATTCAATGGATCGAAATCACGCGCTATTATTTTCGTGAAGACGATGTAAATAAAAAGAGAGAAGACTTTGAAGGGTGGGAAAGCTTTTGTTGGAAAGGATTTTATCAGTATTCAAAAGACTCAAGTTATAATTTAATAAATAACCATAAAAGCTAAGTCTCCAATTAATTGTCATTATATTTCATACTCGCAGAGAAAAGCGTAAATATGTCCGAAAAAAGTTACATAAACGACTTTGTCAAAAATGGGCTGAAAACATTAAAAAATGATAAAAAAGGATAAGAAGAAAAAAATGATGAATTA
Organism: Agrypnia vestita; assembly: GCA_016648135.1. Taxonomy (NCBI): domain Eukaryota; kingdom Metazoa; phylum Arthropoda; class Insecta; order Trichoptera; family Phryganeidae; genus Agrypnia; species Agrypnia vestita. The sequence goes on along the minus strand of JADDOH010000079.1, from coordinate 97,200 downwards.
ATAATCACGTGCTATTTGTGCGTCCAAGTTTCAAATTCCAAAGTATCGTAAAACTCACAAAGATATAATATAAAAACAATATTTCACTCAAACGTGAAGAAGAAAACAAATGTTAAAATATCACACGGTTAAGACTTGGCTTTTGTAATTAAAAAAAAAATCGGCTTATCATTTATACTTCCAGAGAAAATTGTAAATATATGCGGAAAGAGTAAAAAACGCTTAAAAAAGGCTTCATATATATACAGATCGAGTTCGTTAATTTAAAGGTGACGTCACTCTTTGTTCCAATGCATGATTTTCTATCAAATATTGATTAAATTTACGTAAAAATATTAAAAAATTGAGCGCAGCATCCGCGCACGATGGGAGGTCTCCCGGTACTGAAGAAAATTAAATAAATCCTATTAATAAATACATTCTAGTGGGAAACGATGCGTTTTGGGAAAACAAAAGAAAAGCTAGAATATATTTATCAAATTTATCGTCTAGTTTAGCTTATAACTTTTCTAAAAATAAAGATAAAAAAAATCTAAAAACAGGGTCATCTGTGAAAAGCTGGGCCCTACAAAACGCATTTTTTAGATTTGAAATTGGCCTTACTCCTGCGAAGCTACGGCTGAAATGCTAAAATCCGGATGTAAGCTTCCGTCACGCAAAAACGTTTCATTTTGGGACGATATTTTTTACTAGACTCGTTAGCTGCACTCTTCCTCTATCGATTGAGATATTGCGGGTGAATGTAGGCCTCCCCGTCGCGGAGCAGCATACAAAAATATAAAAAACGCCGAAAAAACGCACTAAAAAGATTGCCGCTGCTTGGACACGCGTTTGGAAGTAATTATTTTCAATAGAAAAGATGCGCACCATTATGCGCCATGCGGTGATGCCACTTGCGTGTCTGTGCGATTTTTTTTGACCGAGTTATTAAAGAAACGGAAATTTCGACTTTGGTTGCGTACCGAGAAAAGTGGAGGAGGTGAAAAAATTTAAAAATATGCGCAAAAGATGGCACCTTCAACTGTTGTTCGAACTTGGTACTCGATTTTTTAATTTCGTTAAAACTACGCCTACAGTCGCAGAAACGGCGCCCTCGCGAAAACGAACTGAAAACGGGGGTTTATTTTTGTATTTCGGCGAGAAAGAAAGCTACGCAAAATTGATGTAGGTATGAAAAAAAGATGACCGGATTCGGCACAAAACGTAATACTTTTTTTTTTAATCCGATCGCAAGACACCGAGATGTGCAGTAAAAACGAAATTTCACGCCATCGAGCATAGAAACTAAAATAGAAAAAGAAGAAAATAAATTTTTAAAAAACAACACGCTGTAAAGAGGTGGCCTTTGTATTCTTTTTAAAAATTGTGATTATCGTGTATACTCGCGGAGAAAACGGTAAAAACGTGCGAAAAAAAAGCCGAAAAAACCCCAAAAAACGGCTTTGTCAAAAAAGGCCGAAAAAGTGTAAAAGTGTATAAAAAAGTGTATAAGGATAAGAAGGAAAAAATGATGAATTAGAAATCACGCGTTATCGGCTTGTCCATCATAATCAAGTTTCAAATTCCAAAATTTCGAAAAACTCGCAAAGTTATGAGGCAAAAACGACTTTTCACTCTAACGGGCATAGAAACGACATTAAAAGAAGAAGAAATTTTTTTTTTATAAAATCTCACGTGTCAAAGAGTTTTCCTTTGTATTTTTAAAAAAATTTGTGAATATCGCGTAAACTCGCGGAGAAAACGGTAAACGTGTGCGAAAAAAAAGTCAAAAAACGCAAAAAAACGGCAAATGTCAATAATTCGATGTGACAAACATATATCGCGGAAACTACCTTACAACTTTAATATATATTATATATAATAAAGGGAAACTCCTCATGAATTCAAAAGATAAAGATAATATATTTAAAAATTTAGGTGTTTATAACCTTTCGTGTTTGAGATTGTACAGCATTTAATATTGGAAAAACTCGTCAAAATGTAAGAGTAAAAGAGCATTTGAGATGTGTGAATAATTATGGTTTTTCTGAAATAGTAAATAATTTATTAGAAAGTGATCACGGTTTTGATAAAAAAATATGTGTTTCTATTTTACACATAAATAATTTTTGTCTGAAATTGAATAATTTAGTGTAATACTCTTGTTTCGGGATGAGGTTGCTCCAAGTAAAGACTTTGTTCTCGTAAGTATTTATTCTTGAATTTTATATCTTCAATAGCATTTTTGTAAATACATGCTAAATTATTTATTTGAAATACAAAATCAGTTTAGCAATCTTCTATTGATTGATTTTTTTAACAAAATTGTGACAATATACCGACACAAGAAAAAAACTGACTCACAAATTTCACATTCAAAGCATATAAGAGCGTAAAGAAGAAAAAGAAAGCAGGTACCGAAATTTAAAATAATGTTTGCACAACTTTCTTAGCTCCATCGATATACCAAAAGAGATAACATACAAAACTGTGTATCAATTCAGAAAAAAAAATGACAGACTGGCTAATAGGATAGATAGAAAATAATTCGAAAGTATCATTAAAAATGTACAATAAAATATTATACAATAACTCACCACTTCTCAAGGAAAAAAATGATAACAATGAATTAATGATACAATACCTAAATAAATAGTGTAACAGGTTACCCATATAATCCATATCTTATTGCATAATTAGCTGTAACCCGTCAAAAATGACGATAATTTTATATGTTGGTTCCTAAAAAATAAGTATTTATTTATTTATAAAAAAAGAAACAAATGAAGAAAAAAATGAAATAGAAAAAACAATATTTTTTTCCTAATTATTCAATTTATACCTTACCTCACTCAAATTATTAATAACATGTAAAAAACTACTGTATGAAAAATAGTTTGCTTAAATCTATAAAAAACGCCTAGTTCTTGGCAATGAAATGATAGTCATTGGCTACAACAAAATTTTATGTTTATGAAAGTGGTTCTCGTAGTCCAATGAGCTGACATTTGTTTTTCATACCGAGGGTTCTAGATTCGATTTCTGGTGAAGTTGAAAGAATTCCAGCGTGATTTACTCTAGCTTAGGTGCATTTATGAAATGTTTTTCTGGTCAGTTAAAGGTCTACCGGTTTCAAGACGTACCCGTCTCTTCGTCAGGGCCAACACTACAATACTGTGTTCACAACACTATCCACCACAACCAAAGTTAAACATTTACCAATATTTATCACATGCATGTTAATCCTGTCAGAGTAAGCATGCACTAATTAGCCTACGGATCAATCAGGAATCTAACGGGAGTGAGAGTGAGAGGGGGCGGGGTCTAAAGTGGGTGTTACCAAATCTTTTGTGAAAGTTAAATTGAACAAAGGGCTGTTCTGATTCTAGTATTAAAATTGCGAGATGTTCTTAGAGAGATGAAGATTCCTGAGTTGTCCATTATATTATTTTTATCTTTATTGTTTTTAAGTATTTTTCCTGTGTTATATGGAGAATTGATTTGGTCATTTATTAAAGGTGCTTTATTATTCACCGCTTCCCTAATATTAACATTTTTACCCCTTTTTTATCTATGAATCAATATATTTAAGAAAAATATATTTTTTAATACATTTTTGATAAAAATAGATATTTAGTCCCGTGATTTTATATACTATTGATAGTTTTTTGTAGTGTATAAGTTATTATTTCTTCAAACATTTAATTATGTTTGAATAATTTTATCTGCCTATCTTACGTAAAATCAGTCTTACAAGTTGTCAAGAGAAACAAATTTGCTTTGAAACATCAATGAATGAAGAAAATCGTATCAAAACATTATTAATACATTTATTACAACTTTCTAACATCAAATCACTGAATATTTGAACTTTATCTCAACTTACATAATCCGTCTGACAGAAGGGTTAAAGTTATTCGACATAACAATGTCTCTCCGAGGCTTCGTCTCGTTCGGGCTGCTGGAATATCAAATCTTACTTAGGACCCAATATTTCAAACACTCTAAAATGTCGCCGTGGAAAAGTTTAAGCTCGCCGAATATAAAATGGCACCCGAACGCGTAATAAAACAAAGGCGAAAGTGTCACAATCTCTGGTATAAATCAAAGTTTTTCTCACACATTCATCACCCGGTATTGCCTTCTCAGGGCTTCGGCGATAAATCTAGCCAACTTCAAAAATATTGCTGTAATTGAATTGAAATTCCGGGCCGCCCCAGGAATCACGCGGCGGGGCAGTCTCCACCCTAACAAGGCATTTTTAAGAAATATATCCGGGAAATCCTTTTCCGGGACATCTTACGTATATTACAATATTCGTTTGCACGGTATCGGAAGCCGGCGAAATCTGAGAATATTTAGCGGAAGTCGGCGTTGTCTGGGTGTATTTAGTGAGCCTTATTATAGTGAAAGGGAAGTTCAATTAATGTATATTATAGATATCTCACAGAGACGAAACTGTATTTCTTATGGGAAAGTAGGTATAGAAGTCATTTGGGTGTACATAGGACTTATGACCCATCTTGTGGTTGGCTTAAGTGATTACTTTACACAATGTAACATTCGCCATTATAATAATATACCATGCTTACTAATTTTTCGGAAATTGTATATATGTTCAAATTGTGTGACAAGCTTTCACACATGAGTTGTAACCGCCTTTCCATGCGGCCTGTACAAAGCCATTTTCATTCCCCTAAATCCCCACAGATGTCGCTAATTATTTTAATACCGTTAATGTCGTTAATGAGAAAATCTACGTTTGATTAACGGAATTTGAGAGCAGTATACTTTTTGTGTAATGAAATTCATCCGAATTACTTGCATTACACTAGGATACGCCAGGAAATAATATTTCCAATTTTTATTAAATTCCGCGAATGTTACATTATGTAAAGTGATCACTTAAGCCAACCATAAGATAGGTCATAAGTCCTATGTACACCCAAATGACTTATATACCTACTTTCCCATAAGAAATACAGTTTCGTCTCTGTGAGATTTTTATAATTTACATTAATTGATTAATAATGTCTCTTTGACATAAATCCAGCTCTGTTCTGAAAGATTTGAACAAACTCAAAATATTCTGGAAGGGAAGATCTGTATTTACATTATTTTTTCTTTATTTAACAAAGGTATTTCTAAAAATACGACACGGTGCGCGGTGAAATATGTAAGTTTCAGCCATGATTCTCAATAAAGATAAATTATTTTGTCAAAAAGACGAAGCTCTTTGCATGGGAAATATGTATGGAAATTTTTTGGACGTTATAAGGCTTAAGACCTGCCCTGTTGGGGTTGGCTTTAAGTGATCACTTTACACAATGTAATGTTCATGATTCTACCCATGATCAACCGCGCATGTATCAAATTTGGAAAGTTGTATGGATATTGATTTTTATTTACCTTGAAAAATTTCTTACATACTTTAATCCACTTATTAAATTCTTCAAAATTTTAACGTAGGTATTAAAAAAGTATAATGATTACACAAATTTATAGCAATATTGTTTTTCAATTACTTAAATAATTTTTTGATGAATTGTTTTGTTATGAATAAAACAAGCACGAAATTTTCACATTTAACTCAATTTTTTTAGCAATAGTCTTTTTTTGGCAAAATTCGGAGAAAATCCAGATGGAGGCAAGGACTTAACTGTGGAGCCACTGAAGAAGAAAAATTAAATAATGGGGAAAGTTTTTACTAAATACATAACTAACTAAATAACTTACCGTCACGCAGGTTCTCCGCAGGGGTAGGCAGAGAGGATAGAATGCCATATTCTTCTATCTTGTCTCAACACTTTTTTTGCTTCGGCCACATTCATACATCTTCTCATGCGTGCTCTACGGTTGTTGAGGGTTTTAATAAAGCCGTCTTCCAATAATTGTAGTATCCGATCACGCCAGGTCTTTTGCGGACGCCCTCTATTCTTGTTGCCTTCAACCCTCGCCACATATATTTTCTTAACCATCCTTTCCTCGCTCATACGTTCTATATGAACAAACCATCTCAGCCCTCCTTTCTTTATTCTGTCTACCAAATTACAGCCAGCATTACATTCACTTTTAATTTGTTCATTTCTCATTCTATTGACCAAAGATTTTCCATGCAAACACAACATGTATATATGAATAATTTAAAAGTTGTTTTGCATGTCTGAGTCTTGATTGATAAGAACGAAGGGAATTTTTAATATCATATTTGAGAGGGGTTGGTCCTTGATCGATCAATAACTGAAACAAACTTGATTGCTCGTATACTAAAACAACGAAAGACAGCGAAAATGTAAGTGGTGTGTCGAGATTGTGAGCCCTCGACTTCCTTAGAATAAGAAGATAATAAAACGATGATAAGTACGAAGGACTAAGTGCCTGTAGTATGCTTTGTAGAAAAACATCTTATTTGAAATTTCTAAAAGACCTCTCAAGTTTTTATGTTTTTTTATTAAAGTTGTCGTGTTTTGAAAAGACGTTATCAAATTTTACGTTTGAACGATTCCAATAAATCCCTATTGCTCTTTTATAAAAAAGGTATATAATGGTAACTTTTTCCTTTGTTTATCTAGATTAAATAAAATTACTAATAATTAGAGGTATGGAATAGGATGAATGAATATTTTTTTAATATTAATTATCTATAATGTCATTTATCGTAATCAAAATATCTGCACAAATCTCTAGTGAGAAGTCAGTTGCAATACTGCAGACCTTTATGGTCACCACATTATACAAGCCACATCCACATTACAGAAAAATTCCAACATAATTTTTTCAGATATATAAAGTATAGATTAGGTATCCTAATCGAGAAAATAAAGTAAAACTGTCTTCTGCTAACGTCAAGGCTAATGAAATCAATGAAAGACGTAAAATAGTTGACTTAATCATTTTTTTTTCCATTGATTAAGTAACATTGTATATAAATTTTTTTATTTTTTATTATTATTTGTATGTACTGATATTTTTTTAATTACGCCTACATGTTTCGGAAAAATCCTTTCATTGTCACGGTGTTTTATAAATGTCAAAAAAAGTAACCCATAAAAACCAAGTTTTTACTATACTCCCTTTCTTTGTAAAATATAACAATAATTCGACGGCTCCTACGTATAATATCGTAACCCACAAATCGTCGATTTTGAGCTCTTTGTGTATACACATGTGTATTTAATTATATATTTAATTCCAAGAAGGAAAAATAAATATTTTGCAATAATAACGTTTTATTAGTATATAAAAAAATTTTTTTTCGTTCTAGGAATTAAATATATAATTAAAAACATATGAAATACAGAACAAACTCAAAATCGTCGCTTTGTGGGTTACGATATTATACGTAGGAGCCGTCGAATTAAAGATGAATTAAAACATATAACATAACACTAAACTTACAGAAATTTAATATATTTCTAAAATGTCAGATGTTTTGAGATGTCAAGATTTTGATAGATTCAATTATCATCAATATCGTACCTTATGAATTTCCAGCGTCAAATGATTTAGTCAGAAAAGAGTAATGTAGAATTCTTCAAAACTAAGCAGAAATCTAAAAGAAATAAATTATTATTTGATTTTTTCCCAAAAAACTTGATTTTGCTGTCATCAACCAGCTGTGAACCAATTGTTTTGTAAATTTCCGAAATCCATACTTTACTTAATGATTCCAATTTGAAAAAACCAATAAAATTTCTAAAAACCCGAAAGTATACTATAATTATTAATTTTTTTAGCGAAAATTTGATAGATCTTTTTGATCGTCGCCACAAGTCTGCTTGCCAAGTTTCAGCTCGATTGGATCGCGGGAAAAGGGTCAAAAATCGATCCAAAGTTTTTGTAGACAGCAAGCAAGCAGATGCCACGAGTTAATTAAAGGGAGTAAAAATATCAAAATTGATAATGTCTTTTTTTTTGTTTTTCTAAATTATTTGAAAAATTATTTTTACATAGCATAGCCAAAGTTCTTGATTACACACAATTATTGAATTTTTTTAGAATTGGGCTAGTAGTTAAATTTAGTTGATTATTAATAATATTTTGTTTATGTTTTATGCTTTACTAATTTCTAATGATTCTAAATTATTCAATTTTAGACCGAAATTATTTATGTGTAAAATAGAAAGTCCTAAATTTTTATCAAAACCGTGATCGTTTTCTGATAAATGATTTGAAAATTCAGAAAAACCATGATTATTCAAACATCATCTCAAAACATTGAAATTTCGACCGGTTCTTCCAATATATAACGCTGTACAATCCTTATACGACAGTTTAAAAACAACTAAATTATTAAATATATTATCTTTATCTTTTGAATTTATGAGGAGATTCCCTTTATTATTATTTATATAAAAAGCAGGTCTAATACATTTCACTAGACGTTTTAAAATTTGATTCGAAAATATATTCACATATAAAATTCTCCGCCAATGATCTTTATAATTATTTATATTTAACTGTGAATTGTATAAAAATTGGTTGTTATATATTTTTCTTTAATGTATTATTTAGAATTTTATCAATTAATTCTGTATTGTATCCATTATTAATTTAAGCTTAATTTTTATATTCAAAATAATTAATTGTAACAGATTGGGTGCCCCTAATTTTCTATCGCTTGTTATAATCATAGTGCCACAAAGGCATACCCGATCTCAAAATATTTATTGTTGCAACAAAATGATCACTGCCTATTTTAAACACTGCATAATTAATAGATTCCTTACACTTGGGAACGAATCGGTACATGTATTGGATATCTTCTGTGTTACATTGGGGTGCTATCATATTCAACTTAATAAATATTTCTTAGAGAAATGAGGCAATCCATTTTAGTTTCAGTTGCTTCATAAATTTATAAATTCTAATTACTTCACCTTTTGTTAACTTATTCATACTATTGAATATACATTGTTTCTTTTTTTATAATTTGTAATTTTGTATTCACTTTGTACTTTTATTTGTAATTTCATACTAACTTTTATTTACTTTGTTAATTTATGATATAAATTTTATATTTTATGCAACATCAAATTATTTTAAAAGGTTTTGAAACCGTTGAAATAAATAAATAAAAATTAATCATATTTTTTCTTAAAATTATTAAAATTGTTACTACTGCCTCTTATCTTATACATACAATTAAAAAATTATTTGTTACACAATGTGAGTACTAGGTATCAGTTGGCTTGAATATCCTCGCTATCCTTGCTATCGTTGGTGGAAGGCATACGCCAATATGTAACTGACTTTCGATCATACATCATGATATTTTTTAGATCATGGTCACTCTAGAGCTGTAGTTTGATATTATAAAACATTTACTCTAACAATAATAATACAAAATTATGATAAAAATAAAGATTATTTTATTTCTGGACGATTTCACGTTTACTTCAAATTTATATTTTTTCAAAATTTAAGTGTTTAATTAAACTTCGTAGTAATAATGTTTAATTTTTGTAACTTTTATCGCTCGATATATATTTGAGCTCAATTGAAATTTAATATTATAAGTAGATCATCGGAAAGACATTTATATATAGATTTCTGCCTTAATTATGAGCCAAAAACGTTCAAGCAACCATGACCTAATTAATATCAATAGTTATGGAGTTATGCAATATCAAAGTTTATATTTCTGACTTTTTTTACAAAACGTTGAACTACCATTACAGTATGTTATATCGATTACGAAAAATTCATTCTTTTCAATCCAAGTGAATTAAAATGAAAAAAACCCTGAAGAAATTCCAATTTGAATATTTTACAATTGGAATTGGAAGGTTTTAATTATTTTATTAGACTTATATTAGACGGAATGAATTTTTTATATTTGATATAGATTACTGTAATGATAGTCCAAGGTTTTACAAAAAATAAGTCAGAAATATTGAAAAAAATGCAATCTTTGTTGTTACATATCTTCATAACTATTGATATTAGGTCATGGTTGCTTAAATATTTTCGGCAGGATTAAGGCAGAAATCTATCTGTAAAGTATCGTGGACTAGCTCTGTTACATCTTGTATATTTAAAAGATTTGTGATGCTGAAAAACCATCTACGTACATAAGATGACAGAATATTGCAGGCTCAGTACTCGGCTCAACACGAAAATGCTTCTAGCGAGTCGGGCCAGTAACAGTTACTGTCACTACCTTATTGCAATTTAAGTACACCTATGATAACTATAAAAACACTGGTTGAGGATTGTGCAAATGCATCACCATAATTTCCCAACTAACAGGATGCGAGGGAGTGCAAGAGGCAATTTATTTGAGCGGGCTGATCACGAGCACTGGTGATATCAGAAGCGTGCAGTGAGAACAAGAAGCATGACTTTTTCCTAAGCATACATTTTGAAAAGAAAGCAAAATAAGAGATATATCTAATAATATTCCTATCACAATAATTAACATATTCAGATTTTAATATTTCATAATATTCTGCCAGATAGATATTTTATTTCGATTTTTTTTTCAAATATATGTTTTAATAAAAGCCATGATTATTTTTCTCATTGCACCCGTCTTGGTGACTGTTACTATAAACCATTTCGAGAAAATCGTAAGGCAAAGAAATCAGGAAAGCGACTAAAATCACCTTCACATGTTTGAATTTCAAAGCTGACGATTTAGACAGACGCCTTCAAAATATATTGCTGGAGAAGACTACGTATCTTGTGCCTCAAAATCCTATTTCTGTAATATATATGTTTATTTTTATAATTAATAAAAAATAAAATTAAAATGTACTTGTTTTCTCCACTTAACAAATATGTTTCAGGGCCAATGGCCCATTTGTCAGGATACAGAGTAAAATACCACATAAAAAATAAAAAATCGGAGTACTGGTAATAAAAATATACCTATAGGTATTAATATTTTTACTGCCTATACTTCGACTTTTGATTTTTGATTTGAAAATACCTAAAGATTGAATTTTGACGAAGGGCCCATTGGCCCCGAAACATAATGATATTTTCAATATATAAGTGATGAAAACAAAGTACATTTTTATTCATTATATTAATGTCACCACAAAATATCTTGCTGTTTATGATGAATATATACATATAAATTTATTTATTTATTCAAATTGAGGCTTACAATATACCACACCAAGTTATTCGCAATCGAAGAATTCAAAGAAAGTCCTTGACATGAGTTAAATTTAAGTACTTTTCTTAATTTTGTAATCGCTAATTGTCTTCCGAATATTGCACACATTTATTATTAAACTGATCCTATTATTATTCCTTAGATCACTTCTGATATACTCTGTTCAATGTTCGCTCGTAGAAACAATTCGGCCCTCTTGCGGTTTCCTCTTTTTTTATTCACTTGCGCTGGTTTCACTTACTAATATTGTAATATTTCGAAGCACATATCACACTAGTTCGATCGGTAGTAGCACGGAGATGTCGCCTGGTTACCTTCAGTAACTGAATTACTCGGGATTTCTCAAATACTCTCCACTTTGCGTGCGCGTTATATAGTAAAATTCCCCCAAACGTTTCATTCCAGAGCTAACTAGAAACTTGTCGAATATTCTAGATTATTCATTGTATGAATTTCTTCGGCGATCGAATATCGTAAAATGCTCAGGAGATATAATACGGTCACAGTTGAGTGACCCCGGATTGCGTGTCGGATGGCTGTCACGCGTACCGCCGATGTTTATTTTCAGCACTTTTACTAGGTATTCAGCCTCTTTACAATATTATAGAGGTATTGATATCTCACGAGAATCTAACTAGAATGTCCGCTGTGCTTTGCTTCGACCTAGAATGATTTATAAAAAAAAAATAGAGTGAGATAATCACTTTATATATATTATATATATATATATAGATATATATATATATATACACATTATACAAGTTTTCTCCACAACCAACCACAACAACTCATTTTGGTTATGGTGGTGGATAGTCCTTGGTGTCACCACAAAAAATTTTGAGTTTGGTGAGGGTGGCTGTGCGTAGGTAAGAGTGGGTGACGAAAATGTGCTTTCTAGCATATTGTTTATTATGGGAAGGCCGAAAATGCTTCAGATTGTTTCAAAATAGGCACACCGACTGTATCGGTGAGTCTAGAAGGTTCCAAAAAAACCTTCTTTAGAAAGTTGTGGAAGGAAAAAGTTCTAAACTGGGTGGCGGAATGTGTCGGTGTGTCTAGAAGGTTCCTGTACATTTGACAAATTTCTTGAAAGTTCTGGAAGGGGAATGTTCTAGAAGGTTCGCGAAAGTTTTATGACTATCCAAACAGTGTACTAAAAATCTGTGCGTGCGAAGCCGCGCGGGCACAGCTAGTTAAATGTAACAGCGTACTGTCTTGTTTTATGTAGACATTTTCTACATTTTTTTATTTATTTCTCGTTTCGCGAGTTTGATGCGGGAGTGGTTAATGCCAAGGAGCATGGAGTAATGAAGGTACTATTCCAGGGCTGGCGCACGGGCTGCGGTCCTTGAGGATCGCCGTGCCGCGCGCGGTGCTGGGCGGGCAGCGCGCCACGCTCACGTGCACCTACGACCTGGAGGGCGCCGCGCTCTACTCCACGCGCTGGTACCGCAACATGGTGGAGTTCTACCGGTACGTGCCCAAGGAGGAGCCGCCCACCAGGGTGTTCCCGCTCTCGGGGATCAATGTTGACGTAAGTACATCCTATTTATTACCTCAGCAATGCAACATTGGTAACTATGTTGTGTTACTTCAATAAAACAACACAATGTGACAATGTTGTATTATTTATTTATTTATATATTTATCTTAATTATTTAGTTCCACACATAATGTTTTGTATGCTAATAATATGATTTCACTTAAACATATTGCATTCATTTCGTCTTTGTAATAACATTTTTGCACTCCACTTTAAACCTCCTTATATTCTCCATGCTTTGAATTTCCTTTGGCAGGCTATCGAAGATTTTTATACCTTTATACATCATACAATTTTGTGAGGTGTTTTTCTTTTTCTTTGGTAGAATTATGTTGTCGCTTCCTCTTGTATTGTAGGAATGAGAATCCTTATTCATCTTCATCCTGTCATCAAAGTATTTGGGTACTAATACAACAATATTACAACATAGCTAACTTTATTGTATGTACTTCATATGTACTTCAATATTGTCAGTATTGTCACAACCGTTGTGAAGTGCAGACGTATTTTTGTGTTCAAAAAATGCAAAGTAAATTAATACTTTCAATACGGGCTCAAAAATGACAATTTAGGAGTTGTGTGAAAAAATTGTTTATAAACTCGAGAAATTTGGTAGCACCAAAATAGTGAATTAAAAATAGAAATTGAAAAAAAATTAAAACTATAATAAGCGATTGGATTAAAAACATAATTGGATTGGATGAAAAACTAATTGAATTAAAAACATCATTAATAAAAAAAACAAGATAAATATGTAACAAAAAGTGATAAGTTTCTGAATAGCATCAACTTAAATGCGATCAGTGATAAAAAAATCGTATGCCATGGTCATCAGAGACGAACAATTTCCTCTCCTTGAACCAATTTAAGGATTAATTATCTCCACAAAGAAAAACAACAAAACCGATGAGGAGATTCTATAAAAGATTATACAGATTATAGAACAAAATTATACATGAAAAAATTAAATTGCCAACTGTGGGAATTGGAATCAATGGAATAAAAAAGCATCATCAAATCGAGTAATTATTTGTTCGAGGAATATTTTTTCTTCTGTATGAAGGTTTGAACTTTGTGGTGACATTTCGAGTAATTATGTCATGCCATAAACAATATTTTCATTTCTATTGTTTCTAATTTGATATTCTATCAACATATTCCTTTAAGTTCGTATGGAAAATCTATTCTATGTATATTATTATCCTTAAAACTTATAGAATATTAAAAACGTAAAAATTGGTATAGGGGGACACGGTGTCGGCGAAACCGTCTGATCGGACCTATGGCTCGGGTCAGACTAGTTGAAACAGGTTTCGCGCCTTCTCCACGCGTCTGTCTCTTTTCTCATTTGCATGGTTTCCAATATGAAAAAAACCTTAAAATTCGAAAAAATTCAAAATTATACAAAATTAAATTTTTTAATCGAAAATTTGTTAGATCATTTTTATCGTCGCCAAGCGTCTGCGTACAAAGTTTCAGCTCGATTGGATCACGGGAAAAGGGTTAAAAATCTATCCAAAGTTTTTTCGGCAGACAAGCAGACGCTAGGAGTTAAAAGAAAGTGAGTAAAAAAACAAAAATAACAGATAATGTATTGAACTTAAAATAAGATTACACATTATGTGTCCTTTTTTGCTTTCTTCTAACATTTTAAAATGATTAAATAATTATATTTTTAAAATTTTTTAATTTTTTAAGCAAAATGTTGTGATCAAACATTTCAATATATTAGTAGCTTCGTACTGAAGTTAATCACTTAAATTAAACCATCTTAAATATATTTATTTATATATTTTTCTAATGGTATTTATACATAATATTTTTATAGTATTTTATAAAAATATTTTTTTTAATAAAAATACTAATTTGTTTTTATCTATGTTCAGATTTTTAAATTAAGATATTAGTACCCTGATGAAGCAAAGAGATTTGTCCGAAACTGTTTGAATAAATATTCAAGTCGTTTGGTTAAATACAAAGTATATATTTTTTAATTATTGTTTTTATTTGATGTGTTTAATTACTGGCCATCTTGTTTAATATTTTTCAATTAATTTCATGTCGTTAGCTAAAGTGAATAATAGCAAGCCTATTTTCATTTTCCAATCCCTCGTATAATGTCTTTTGCGGTAGTATCCTGCTCTGATTTCCGATAAACTAGTCCTTCTTTGAAGCATCCAGGCTCTAGATCAAACAATTTACGATGTATAACGCATCGGTAAGAAATCAGAAATAATTTACATCTTTAAAGAGGTCTGTATTTACCATATTCTTAACAATGGCCAGAATAAAATTATCATAGATTTAAAATTGTAAAGTACTTTGTACTATCCTTTGTACAAGTTATTTGTAAAAAATTATCCTTGTAAAAGTATCTCTGTCAATATTTCATTTTAGATGACGGAGTTTGTTTGAAAATGGACGAATACTCGCGGAGGCAAAATTTCTCTAAAAACTAATTAACTTTAAGTTCTGCAACCCAGATATAACAAACAATTAACTTAATAATCTCTAGCTTTATCGTTCCACGTAAACGCACTCGCTAAACTAAATCATTCAACGTTAAAGCATTATTTAATTCCAGATTAGCAAAGAACCCGACTAACCTTTAATTAACTTTCAAACAAAATTTTGATATTTTTAACCTGAGATTAAATCAATACAGGCCGAATTAAGCAATACACATCAGTTCTTGGTGATGAAAATTTCCAATTTGTATGACGTATTTTAACATTTTATGATTGACGAATAAAGAAATAAATCAAATATAGTTATGATACATTTACAATAAATTATGTAAATTAATATATATACTTAAAAATCAAATATTTAAAAGTATTAATGAATTAAAAGATAAGCGTCCAGAAATGAGCATTTCAGGTCTAGTACAATTCGCGTTGAAAATGATTGAGGAATACGAATAGAATTACAATCTTTTACAAATTATGGTACAAATGGCTATTGATAATGAAATAACGTATAATTTAATTCAAAGCTTGACAATTTGGAGTGAATCATAATTATAACATTTTTGCTCCAGGTAGAATCTTGAACGTTTACAATTTATCATTTTTTTAAATGATTTATAAAATCTTCCAAGTAGAGAATTCTTTACAATCAACGGGAAAAGGGCGGTAGGCACAGATTTCATTTTAACATCTTCAAAATTGGAATAATTTAAATTAAAAATGTATGAAATTAACGGTTTCCTCTTCATTTCACTTCTCGGAGTATAAACTCAATGAGTCGAAACAATTTCCCTTACAAACTCCCGCAGTCCCTTTCATATTGAGGAAACCAGCTTTGGAAATTGAGCGGGCTGGAGGTATGGTTTTTTGTGTTCTTTCTGGCCGCAGTTATATTTTATAGTCCTAGTTCCCGCGTTTCGGGCGGCAAAGGTCCGTAAATAAAATATTTCTGGCATTATATGTCGCCCCCCCTCCGCCCCCTAAACAGCGGGTGAATAAAACAGCCTCCCCCGCAAGTCCCCGCCGCCTTGAATGAAAAGAGCCCTATTAGGAATTGACGCTGAGAATTTTTTCGCCGTCTGAGAATTTGGGCGAAAATAAATGAAGAATCGCGGGCGGACGAATTAAGGCCCGCTGGATCAGGAACGGGCGGAAACAAATGCTCGCTTCAAAATTTTCTGTAAAACATTTACACAGAGTAAAATATTTGCAAAATCGTTTTTTACACGGTTTCGTCGTGATGGTATTATATTGATATGAAAATCACATGAATATAATACAGAAAACCAGGAATATTTCAAACTTATGAGAAATGGAAACCAATTTATAATGCCTAAATGTAAAACCACCCAAATGCAGCATCTCTATATTTATAAAGCCTTTAATTACTGTAATAACTTATCTATCGAGATACGATGCATCAGTTACCTCTCAGAGCAAATCAAAAAAATTAAAATTTTCCTAAAATCAAACTTAAATACAAAAATCATTTAAACCTATAGCTTTTTTATCAATACTTTCATTATAAATTTACCTTTTTTACTGTATTAATAAATAACTTGTATATACTATGTACCTAAATATTATAATAAGGAATAAGAACTGTGGCTCCCTCATCAGACTCAAGAGCTTCTCTTTACTGATGAGATCTACATGACTACCGAGTATTTAAAAAAAAGCTTAATCTGATATGTATGTATAAGAACTGTATTTGTACCATAAATTAAATAAATAATAAATAAAATAAAAATAAATATTATTAAAATGCTTACATACAAAAAAAAAAATTATATTCTGTAAAGTTTTATACAATACATACAACCAGATTTCTATACTAATAATAAATGAAACAATTATACAAGTATAAAGTGATATTT
Organism: Agrypnia vestita; assembly: GCA_016648135.1. Taxonomy (NCBI): domain Eukaryota; kingdom Metazoa; phylum Arthropoda; class Insecta; order Trichoptera; family Phryganeidae; genus Agrypnia; species Agrypnia vestita. The sequence goes on along the minus strand of JADDOH010000079.1, from coordinate 80,208 downwards.
GAAAAAAAATCGGGGGTTTATAAAATGATTTATAATGATTGCAAAAAATTTTTGATTTTGAAAAAGCAAGTATTATTTTGTTATTAATGATGGTTTTGCAAAAAGTTGCGCTGTAAATTTGTTTTCACAATAGTAAAATTTTCACATATATTTAATTAATCAATTAATTAATTATTTAATCTACACATCTAATTTTACTTTTAAGAATACGTGTAGCCTAATGAAGGGATCATTAGCCCCTTAACATTTATTGACAATTCAATAAATAGTGGTTTTATAAAAAGTGTTTTCATTTTATTAATACATGTACTACTTTTTCATTCCACGTCCATTCACAATAGGTTGTATGTCTCTCTCAATAAGGGCCTTTATTCTTCAGCGTCCAGCTGCATCCTGTAATTATTTTTATGACCAGCACTTAATCATCCTTTTACTGCAACTATTATTGCTCTTTTGGTTTAGGTGCTCAGTCCATTTTCAGATGTGTTATTTGGCGGACCGCGTATTTTATTATACATGCTTAAGTCCTATAGAGTCTGCAATTTTTGTACTTCGCAGACATTCCAAGCCCGGTATACAAGGAGTACATATCGAAATTCATATAGTTTATCAGAAATTTGAAAACTTTTGTTGAAAATTTTATTGAATATTGAAATGTTGTTACAATGTTGAAAAAACTAACCCATAAAAACTAAGTATTTATTATAATCCCTTTCTTTGTAAAATATAACAACAATTAAAGACGAATTAAAACATTAAAACTTACGGTACTTTATATATACTTTTTTTACTTATAGTAATTTAATATATTTCTAAAATGTCAGATGTTTTGAGCTTTGTCAGTCAATTTAGATTTTCGAAATTCGTAGTGAAGTACCTATTATGTATACCGACGGAGTAATTCAAGTTTAGTAAATATTTCGCGACGTTATCGGGCCGCCGTCGCTACTAATCAAACTTTTGTAATGATTCCAATTTGAAAAATCTATTTAAAATTTGAAAAATCCAAAATTATGATATAATTATTATTATTTTTTAACGAAAATTTTATAGATCTTCTTGATCGTTGCCACGAGTCTGCTTGCAAAGTTTCAGCTCGATTGGATCATGGGAAAAGGGTCAAAAATCGATCCAAAGTTTTTTCGACGGCAAGCAAGCAAGCAGACGCCACGAGTTTATATAAAGGGAGTAAAAAAGAATATTTTTTTCAACATTGTAACAGTGCACAATGTGTTTCCTTTTTATTAACATCAGATAAGCATTATTTATTTTAAAAGAATCCGTCTATCTTCTCCCCAGGTGCTATAGATAACTAATGATGAGAGGGACTGCCACTCTCAAAACAATAGTAACTAACTAACCATTACGCCATTTCACCGCATGGGTAGGCAGAGAGGATAGAACGCCATATTTTTCTATCTTGGCACACAAAGTTTTCTTCGGCTACATTCATACATCTTCTCGTGCAAGCTCTAAGGTTGTTGAGGCTTTTAACAGGACCATCCTTCAATATTTGTAATATTTGATCATGCCAGGTCTTTTGCGGACGCCCTCTATTCCTGCAATAGTAGTGACTAATAAACCCAACGTGTGTGTAGTTCAATGTTTGGTTAAGTGAAAATTAGAATAATCATGGTACTCCAAAAAATAAATGTATATGAAAATAGCTGTTTGTACCCGGCATTGTACGGGTAAAGGAAACAAAGTTTCATTGTTTTGCGAAGCCTCTAATAAAAACAATATTTCCATTTAATCACCGCTAGAATGGAAGGGATTTCCAGGAGGGAAATGTAGCCAATGTTACCCGCCGGGTCCTAAAGAATAAGTTTGCAAAACTTGGGTTAGATCGGTCAAACGTTGTAGATTTGTACAGAAAATATATCAGAGAAGGAATTTAGGTAAAGAGAGAGGGGAGAAATGTCACCCATATTGCCTGCCAGGTCCTAAAAAGTAAATATGCACAATTTGGGTCAGATTGGTTAAACGGTGATGATTAATTCAGATAATATATTAGGGGATGGAGTGAAGTATAGCGGAAGAGGGAAAATCTTTCGGGTCATAAAAAAAAGTATTTAAAATTTGAGTCAGATCGGTCGAAGGGATTTGCATGGAAAATATATCATGATCAGGGGTAGGGGAGAAACATTGCCTATGTTACCCGCCGGGTCCTTAAAAATAAATATGCAAAATTTGGGTCAGATAGGAGAAACGGTGTAGATTTGTATAAAGAACAGACAGATATTGAGTTTTACAGATACAGTACATAAAAATAAAGTGTGTTAATGATATTCATTGCTTTTAGATATCTATACCTATAAATCTCAATGTCTTTCTGTCTGTTTTCTATACAAATCTATACCGTTTATCCGATTCGATTCAAACTTTGCATACTTATGCTTAAGAACCCGGCGGGTAACACGGGTGACATTTCTCTCCTATTCTTTCAACCCTACCTCTCCACTGACATATTTTCGATGCAAATCTGTACCGTTTGACCGATTGGACTCAAAAATTGGAAACTAATTCTTAAGGACTCGGCGGGTAACATAGGCGACATTTCCCTACTATTATTTTAACCGTTTCCCTCCGCTGACATATTTTCGATGCAAATCTGTACCGTTTGACCGATCGGACTCAAAATTTGTAAACTTATTCTTTAGGACCCGGCGGGTATCAAAGGTAAAATTTCCTCCCTCCCCTTTTACCTTTTCTCCTCTTCCTGATATTTTCGATGCACATCTATATTAGTTCGAATCAAACCGTTGTTTTCCCCCACAAATTTATTTTCAACTAAATCCCAAACCCGTGCAATGCCTGGTAGGAACAGCTAGTTATATTTATAAAAAAAGGCTCAGTTAAGAATTTACATATCTCTTAGACCAGTTCTTCAACCCCATAAAGGATTGTGATCTCCCTCAGCACAAGTCTGGAAGCCTCGTGAAAAGTGGAGATGTGTTCTATTTAACTTGGTCCATCCAGCATAGTGGATAGTACTCTGTGGGCCTAGTTCTTGGAATGGGAACTTGTTGGTGATTATGTCAGTTGAAAAAATCTATATCTAAAATTTGTATTGCTTAATGGTTTATAATTGTAATAAAGAAATGAAAATACGATGTGAAATTGGTGGAAATTCTGTGAATATATTTTTCATCAATTTTCTTCTTACTTTTATGCTATAAAATAAATCAGTAAAGTAAGCATTATCTAAAATATACATATTAAAAAATATAAATTAGCTAAATTTATAATGTAATAGACTAGTTAGTCGTCCCGGGGCTTGCTACATTTTATTCTATTATATATTTATACGTATTATTGGTTTATGTATCAAGCAATTAAATATTTTTTGTTCTATTAGCGCCTATTTATCGATAATGAACTGCAATGATGTTTACGAAAATATATAGTAGCCTTTTTTGCTTTAATACTAATAATGTGCAAAGATCCACTTACTAGGAGTAAAATGATAATTTGTGGAAATAATCAAATCGTTGTTAACTAACTGTAGCGATTAAATACTGTAAGGATTATAAAACTATACAAAATATAGTATGAAACACTAATTTTACAGGTACCTATGTAACATATTTTATAATTTTTTTAGCGGCTGTATTTTTTTACATTCTATGTGTAGCAGAACGAAATATAAAATAATATATTTCGTATCATTTATAACGTCTTTAAAATGAGTGAAAATGCGAACAAATACCCTTGAAAAAATAGTCTCAAAATTGACCTATTTGTCAATTATGATTATTTACGTCGGAGGGGTATACATAAATGTGTACATATATATATTGTACTTATTAAACTATATTCCTTTTTTATGTACTAGTAGATTTGTTACTTTTTAACATTTAACATAGCAGCATTAGATCTTAATATATTTACAGCATTAACTAATACTGAGAATTATGGAGGTATTATTGTATAATATTTCATTTATTTAAAAAATAAATAAATTCTCGTATTTAATTGGAGGGGCGTTGTTATTATAGTATAGACAGACAAAAGGTAAACTACAAATAATAATAAAATAAAAACGAGCGAGCCTTACAGTAGTCGCATATGACGTGTAACATTTGACATCTCATAATTAAAATATCAATTTAGCAGCTTCAGAAATAAACACCTAGTACCTATAAATCATTTATTAATTAGTAAATACAAGTAAAGAAAATGTATGTGCATTTACTTATTATTGAATTTTGCCGCTCTAGGTAGGTACCGTATATCAACATACGCATTTTGTTTAGAAATGTCTTTGGTCAATTATATATTTTTATTTATTTTCATAGATGGCGGTAGTGTGCCACCATACATATTGTATGAACAGTTTGAATAAATATTTAAAAATAATCACATAAATTGCATAAAATTTGAGAATGTAAATCATCAAGGGTAGTTATTGTTTACATTAATGTAAAAAAAATAAGTATTTATTGGGTAGTTTCGAAGATATAAGTCAAAATAAATCAAAGTTACGACATCTACACGCTTGACACCAGCCTCGCAACATATATACAAAATCAGAAGCATTGGCTTTTCGTGTGATGTCACTTGCTGGACATTGATTTGTTTATAAACGATGATTTTTTCCATTGCGGGTGCTCCGCGCGCGCTCATTGGTTAAATGAAATCGCGCGCGTCTTATTTCCTGTTACGCATTTCCGTCCTTTTTCACGAAATCACTGCCACAGATTACAGGAAAGCGATAGGAAAGATGTTTCACATCATAAATGTTGGTGATAATGATTAATATTACTTTACCTTCACCGATCCGAAATATTGAGAATGCAGCGCATAATGCGGACGCGCTGGGAAGAAGGAGCGAGTCGAACAACACAAAATATCTTCTTCTTCTTCATCAGTCTTCGTCTTTCTACTGCTGGATATAGGCCTCCTCCTTATTTTTCCATTCTTCCCTGTTGTTGGCTAATTGTAGCTATTTTTTTCTCCCCACAGCGACAATATCATCGGCCCATCTCTTTTGAGGTCTTCCGATGCCTCTTTTATTTTCCCAAGGTCTCCATTTCAGAACTCTGGGAGGCCATCTTGTAGTATCCTATCTTGCAACATGTCACGTTGCATGATATCGACTACTCTAGTTCTGCGCCTAATTTCGTCGTTTCTAATTCTATCTCTTAGGCTTACTCCAAGCATGGATCTCTCCATGGATCGTGGCGTGCATTTGAGCTTTTCTACACTTTTCTTTGTAAAGGCCATAGTCTGAAATCCATACGTCATCACTGGCAGTATGCACGATTCAAAGTCTTTTCTTTTTAGGCTAACTTAGGCTTACCCCAAGCATAGATCTTTCCATGGAGATCCGTGGAGAGACACAAAATATACCGTAATAAATATGCGCGGAATAAGATTCCGGCACGTTCCTTCCACTAAAGTTCACTCCGCGCCGTGAATATTTCACCAAGATGACCTTTAATATCTCCGAAACGCAAATAATTATCCTCGCGTATCTTCCAGAATATTCTAATTAAGACGACTCCTTTGTTAACACCACCAAATTACTTCCCCTCGTACTTCCCCGACTTTTTATGCAAATTTTCATCTCCAATATAAACTAGATAAATATTTATCCGGCGTCGCCGACAAAGTTATGTTCGAGGGGCAAAGGGTTCACAACTGATTTAAAATTTAAACTAGAACGGCAACGGGAACGGGAGGGTGAAACGGTGAGGGAACTTCAAGGCGGGAAAACGGGACTCGAGGCGAAGTTTTCCGTCGCTTTTTCAATTATATGTTAAATGTTAATCCATCGATGGGTTCCTCTGTGACTGCCGTTCAACTGAGACATTGTATCCAATACAGCCGCCCTTAACCCTCGATCGGATAATGGCTCTACTGCCAACCCTGGGGTGATAATCCCACCAGCTTTCTTCGCGGTTCGGTTCTTGCGATGAAGTTCATCCCCATTTCGGCGATATTCATTTTCGAAGCGGTGACTCTAATGTGCGACTTGACTGCAAACAGTTCCTTGAAATTTGATATTAATGTTTGATGAGTTTGTAGTTTTGATATTCGAAGCTTATTTAAGGCTGCATGTATAAAATTTGTATAATGTTTAGACTATCGTTGTTGTCGTGGGACGTGGCTTTGGGAGATAAATGAAAACACTGAAAATTAATCAGCGAAAAATTATTTTAATAAATGACAAAGTCACTGGCTACGAATTAAATTTTAATTCTATGCTTTAATTCACACTATTCCGCAATTTATCACTCGTCACAATTTAACACTTTATTATCGCTGGGTAAAATTCCGAGAAAATTCTATTCACTATCGCCCTAAAGATAGACACTCCACTTAACGTTAAAATTAAGGTTAATATAAACATACATGGCCGCGATACGAGTTCGCCTTTTATAGGAAACATGTTGCCTTTTCAAATCTTAGAGAAAGTTCTTTACATTTTTAATGTTTATGAGGATGTTCGCGTTATTTTTAGACGTTTTTGGACGTTTCCAGAATGTTATAGATAGTTCTAGAGTGTTTAAGAGTGTCCTAGAGGGTCCCATAGTGTTGATCCGAAGTGATATATTACAAGGGATTTGGATAGTGCGCAATACGTTTTGTTACATCATTTTAAAAATACCACAATTTTCAAAGACCAAACTCTACAACCAGGGTATGCTTCCAGTACTTACATTTAAAGTTTGGATGTGAAAATTCTTCGCCAATGTCATACATTCATAAAAATAATTGTAAATAAATACAAAGAAAAGAGATGCTTACTTGGAATATCTCTAAAATATCGTGTACCTACCCGATGTACAAAATCGCCAGAGAACCAAGGCAATAGATAAGTTGTCTTGAGCAGCAATGGAAAGGATATATTCATAGAAGAGATGATGAACGATAAATAGGAAATATCCTAGAATGTCCTGGTCTACAGGCTGGATGGAGCGATGACATCAAAAAAGTGGCACACATAGATAAGAAGGGATGAAGACAGAAATAACTGGCGATCCTTGAGCTAATGATAATAATGATGATGATTAAAAACACAAATAAATTTATTATATATTTCATAATTCACATTTTATATGCACAGTCCCAACAATGATTAAGTTGTATTGAAATCGATCGACATTAAATTAATAAAAGTGGTTTGTAAAAACGTACTTAGTTATTTTGTAAAATTTTTTGTACATCATAACATTTTTAAAATACTCGAATTTCATATTTTTGAAAGAGATAATTTCTTTTTTCCTGAATCATGTAACATGGAACGTTGGAACATTTGTTCGCCAGGAGATTTTCTCATTCTTATTGTGAAGTAGTAATTTCAGAATAAAGTTCTGTGAATTATTAAACAATTTTTATTAATCAATTAGAAGAGACGTACAGAAAAAATCAAATTAACGAAAAAATATTTAAACGCCACCGGGACTCGAACCACGGACCTCACATTCCATTCCCGGATAGAATGTGAGGTCTGTGGTTCGAATCCCGGTGGCATTTAAATATTTTTTCATTAATTTGATTTTTTCTGTATCTCTTTTCTAATTGATTAATAAATTATTTTTAAATATTTTTTAGTTTCACGGTGATATGAATAGGTCGACGATTCCGCACCCCGCACCGTAATATTCAAAAGTTCTGAAAAATATCACATCGTACTAGGTAGACACGTTGTGATCTAGGTCCCTAATGCAGCGGAAGCCCGCATTTCATAGCCTTCTAAATCTTGATGTTTATCTAACGGGAGCAATCGCACTGATTGGCCCGCTAGCATTTTAGATATTTATATTGGAAAACTTGTGTTATAACTTTTTTCAGTGACGTTCACGAAGAATTATTATTTTTTCTTATTTTGTTTAATTGATTTTTATACAATCTTTTGTCACATTTGCACAAGTTTATTTTTTTCAACAGTCCATGCAACATTCCGTATTGTTTGTATCATCTGTTAACAAAATAGGGAATGTTGTTAATCATTTCAAATTATTTTAATATTTTATCTATTGGTTCTCCGAAAATGGTGAGTATACATCCTTGAAAGATATATTGAAATGAAATAGAACGTAGTATGCACAACAATGGACATGGATATGCATATATTTTTGATTTATATATTTAGAGTAGTTTGTTCGTCTTGTGGTTAGGACACTCGCCTCGTGATCCAAAGGTCGCGTTAGTCCTATTTTCATAGCACAAGCGTTTAGCTTAGTTTGAAATTAGTAAGAATATTGATGTGACACGTATTCCGTGTTCGGAAAAAAAAATTATTTAACGCCCTTTGGGGCTGTTACATATAACATGGGTAAGGTATTATAATATTAAGCAATAAAACAAGTACAAAACAATACTGCAGTGGATATTAGTATAACGTTTTTAGTTTTAACTGCAGCCTTTAGATATCAATAAAAATACCAATTTTAATATTGGATTTTGTTTAAACACGTGAAAATATCCACCTATTTTCTATTTTATTCGACTGTTTCTGTACTTTTTCATTTATTTCGTAGTATAATAAAAATAGTTAATAAATATCTGTTTATACATTAAAATCAAGAAATATGTTCTAATATTGTTACACTTATACACCCAACATGTTTTAATACACACTGATAACATTATTATCAATAGGAAGGACATGAGTGGGTTTTAAAACTATGCAAAATTTTGAATAAGTACAGGAATGTAGGAGGATAAAATTTCTCACCGTGCAAGTTATGCGAGACCTTTTAACTCCTCACCGCCCTCAAATATTCAAAAGGGGTATACTTCATCTTTACCAGCCTGTCAAATACCATCAAGTTTATTCTAGATTTCAGTTAATATTTTTCGATGTCACTTGAGTTCCTAATAGTATACATAAATCCAATAAAATACTCTAATTAAAAGTAAGTTAATAAAAAAAGTAACCCATAAAAACCAAATTTTTATTATACTCCCTTTCTTTATAAAATATAACATCAATCAAAGAAGAAGTAAAACATATAATATAACACTAAGCTTACAGTAATTTAATATATTTCTAAAATGTCAGATGTTTTGAGCTTTGATAAGACACTTCATGCTTTGAAGATTAAATTCTAAAAAGATTTTTCAGACTATTTAGATTTTCGACATTCGTAGTGAAGTACCTATTATGCACACCGACGGAGTAATTCAAATTTAGAAAATATTCCGCGACGTTATCGAGCTTTTCTAATGATTCCAATTTGAAAAAACCAATAAAATTTCTAAAAATCCGAAATTATACTATATTTTTTTTTTTAACGAAAATTTGATAGATCTTCTTGATCGTCGCCACGAGTCTACTTGCCAAGTTTCAGCTCGGTTGGATCACAGGAAAAAGGTCAAAAATCGATCCAAAATTTTTGTTGACGGCAAGCAAGCAGACGCCACGAGTTAATATTAAGGGAGTAAAAATAGCTGATCATTGCAAATGTATATGGAAGTTTTGTAATTAATCAGGATTCACAAAATTGTAATATGTTTTGAAAATCTTATTAAGCAAGTTATAATATGTATGTATATTTATCACGTACATATACAACAGCATCATATTTCTCTTATCGTTACTGTAAGTTGACGATTATATTTCCTGTTCAATGTTATGTACGATGGAAGTAATTTAACTGAGCATATTACTGGCAAAGTTTTCAGCTTAATATTCCGTTGTCTGTGTGCGTGCGTCGTGTATGTGTGCAGTGATAAACATGTTCTGAAGCTGTAAAGCCTTATCTGGGAGAAACTTAGCCTGTAGTGGGGTTGCCGACTTCGGGGGGCTGCTTGCTGCTGGCTACGTACTCGCCTACGAGCGCTCTGTTCATTATTGTAATCTTCACTTTTAATCAATATATTTAGATATTTACACAATTCTATGTTATATTTTTTTTTACTTTTTTTGTCATATTAATGATCAGTTTTTTTTGTATAGCGTCAAGAATATTGTATTTATTTAAGGGCTGTTAAAATGGCTTTGTTTTGTTGAACGTATATGCAAACAGAGAACGATGAAAACAAAACATGAGGCGAGTGTTGAAAGACCTAGCGTAGTAAAATAAACCAGATATTGGAGGAATATTTTTTTTTTAAAAACTTAATCAATAGAAGAACGTAGGTACATGAGAAGATGTATGAAAGTGGGCGGGCAAAAGTGGTGTGCCACGAAAAGTGTAGCGTTTTATCCTCTCTGGCTACTCCTGTACAGAAATGGCATGATGGATAGTAAGTTTATTTGGTAAGTCTGAAACGTCTTCGGTCAGATGCACTACGCGATTCGAATATCATATTTAGCGTATTAGATAAATTATTTTTTACTACAAAAAACGCTTAAAAATAAGTTTTTAGTATAATTTATAGAACTTAAAAGTATTTTAAAATAGCAGTGTTTAAAACTGGTTAATAGGACGGGTGGGGGGATGGGTTTGTTGAAAAGGAGGCTGTTTATTAAATTAGAAAAGTTTCTAAAACTTAACAGACATTTAAGAGCTCCGTGTTTTATATCCTGGAACGCTCCAGATTAAAGCGGACATAGTTGTGAGTGGCAAGCCAAGTGGCACTTTCGGATACTAAAAAATTAATTTTATTTACCGAATATTTTTGGTGCTAACGACGGTCATTTCGAATTCACTGGGCTCCAAATTGGAAAAGTGTTGAAATCTGTTTAATAATAACGAAAAACTTTTTTCATGTTTTTTAACCATTGCCCTCAATCTCTTCTTAATTACGTATCAACAATTTTCTTAAATAAAAACTCTTAATAAATATAATAGAAGAGATAAAAAAAAAACAAAAACAATTTTAAATACAAAGTTAAAAATTTTAAGTTACTCAAGAAAAAATTTTTTTTGTGTACATTTATATAAATAATAATACAAATCACTAATTATTCATTGGCACTATCATAATAATACACTTCACATCATTTCAATATTAATATAGTTCTGTAGTTAATAATTTGATACTTTTACATACAAAAAGTGATTCAAAATATAAAGCAAGCTGTGATAAAATGATTTTTTTTTCTATGGGGCACCCTTTCGTACGTTTTCATTTGTCTACAAACTTGCTATTTTTTCAGATTTTACAAAGGACTTTTAGGGGTTACTATCAGCTGTAAAAGTGTAGGGCTTAACTAAAAATATAAGGTGGTATTTGACCCGTAAAAATTATTTGAAGTAAATTTTAACAAAAATTTAGTTAATCTTTCGATTAAAATAAATGAAATAATCAAATGAAACATTAAAAAAATTAATTAAAAAGAATAATTATTATTCAAGATGATGTCAACGTGAACTTTTTTGAGTCGGGAAATTTCCGTCAATAATTTTTATCCGCCATGAGTAAATACTGCTTCTGCTCTTCATCAGTGGAGAGAAGATGACTAATTTTCTCCACACCATCGATGACTCTTCTATGAGCACTGCTTCTCTCTACTATATCATTTAAAACTTTCTGAGAATGAAGAAAAGTCATAGCTTTATTGTAAATATCATCATACTTTCATTTCCTAACACCTTTCGCCAAAAACTCACACGAAACGGCGATTATGTTCAAAAAGTTCAATGTATGATGTCTAACAAAATCTTCTAAGTTTTTAACCACAATGAGAGCATTTTTGAGAGTTGTTCGCTTTGGAGAATCTTCCAACTGGGCGTTGACCATCCTCCGTTTAGTTCCAAGGAAACTTTATCATCGAAGTACGCAAAAGCATCAAGCTTGTCAGACAAATACAAAAGTATAATAAATACAAAAGTAATATAAATACAAAAGATGTCATTTTCCGTTTTTTTTTCAATTTTTTCTCGGAAAAATTTGAGAAAAAATATTCTTCGTATAAACAACACTGATTAATATTGATATTGAATTTTCTTCAGTACTGACGCGCAACAATTATTATTAGTTGACAGTTGAAGACCCCATGGCAAGATGTTGTTAACTAACATTCAAGTCCTTTTGAGATATGTTTTGAAAAATATGTTTTATTACTAATTCAAGATTAATTTTTATTGATTTATGTCACTAAAATATCAAATAAGTATTTACAAAGAGTTGTTCGCTTTGGAGAATCTTCCAATTGGGCGTTGACCATCCTCCGTTTAGTTCCAAGGAAACTTTATCATCGAAGTATGCAAAAGCATCAAGCTCGTCAGACAAATACCATAGATGTCATTTTCCGTTTTTTTTTTCAAATTTTTTCCAGAAAAATTTGAGAAAAAATATTCTTCGTATAAACAACACTGATTAATATTAATATTAAATCTTCTTCAGGACGGACGCGCAACAATTATTATTAGTTGACAATTGAAAACCCCATGGCATGAAGTTGTTAACTAACATTTTTGTCAAAAATGAATTAATAAGCCGTCTAAACTAAATATCGTACGCTATTTCCATTGGAAATAAGTTCAGAACTTAAAAATAATTAGAACCTGTTCACATTATAGGGATGAACATGCTAACTACACTTTTTCGTAAAAATCAAATCAGTTACTAATGGAAAGAACATGTTATTCTCAATAATAAGATGTTCATGCCATCATTCTGAAATTAACACGCCTTTTAATTGGATTTTATTTATTTAATTTAATTGGAATATTTATGGTTCATTTAAATTTTACGCTGGCAGTACTTCATATATTTTCTTCTTCAAATTTAGCAAATTTATTTTGTGGTAACATAATTATAATTAATATAAATTAACTTTTTTTAAACCACTTATTTATTGAAAAAAATCAACATGTTTCAAAGCCAATGGCTTCTTCATCAGGAAAACTGATATTAATTACTTCATATATTAATTACTTCATATATTTGTTTTTATTTAAAGACTATTATAATATATACTTATATATTGTTTTTTAATAATTTTTAATGGTACTTACCATGTTTTGTATTATTAATTAACATGTCAGGTATTTTGTAATACTAGATAATTGATGGTAAAAACAGATAACATTTGAAGGGTTGTTTGAAGTTCGTGTTTTACCAATTTTAAAAAGGTGTTAGTCTATTAAAATGAGTTCCAGAGGCGAAAAAATGTTTGTTAACTACATTTTTTTAAAGAAAATTAGTATATTTTAATTTTTTTGTGTATAAATGCGTTGTTTTTACTTTGTAAATACTTATTTGATATTTTAGTGACATAAATCAATAAAAATTAATCTTGAATTAGTAATAAAACATATTTTTCAAAACATATTTCAAAAGGACTTGAATGTTAGTTAACAACATCTTGCCACGGGGTCTTCAATTATAAATTGACAAAGATGCAGTGGTGTCGTAACTGGTTGACGTTAAAAATAAATAACGAATGCGGTTTATACAATGTTTGTTGTTTTTTTAAAATGAATAATTAATTTTTCAAACACAAACTAAAAATAAAAAAAGGTTTAGTTAGAACGCGCGTTCTCGGCGCACGTCAAGTTTTTTTGGTATTTAACTTTTATGCTTATCCGATTCGTACACCAATGAAATACTTAAAACGTTGTTGGCTACACAGGAAGTACTTTGTAAACTGTTGTAAGTGGTGAGCTCGGATAAACTTTTAAGCGGGGCGGTTGCAGATGACTGCTTGGATTATCGCAGATTCTAAAGAAAGGAAAAATGGAGAATAAATGTGAATATTTCCAAGGAAGGGATACATTTAGGTATGGCTGATGAAACAAATGAGACACCTGTAGAAAATAGTTTTCTTTTATCAATTATATCTTTTAATATTTAATATACAGATAGAAATATAATTATTACAGTTATTATAAAAAAAAGTACCCCATAAAAACCAATCTTCTGTGTATAGTTTTCTGGGATATTCTGCCGTGTATATGTTACCTCTCTGGCCAACGTTTCGGATCCCATTGCAGGGTCCATCATCAGGGCTGATGTGATGGGTGAGTGTTGAAGTGTAGGTTAAGTATTGCCTTGCAATACCGTACCGAAGTCAGGGTGTCTCCAAGTTTGTGTTATGTTAAATACTGGATTGCAGTACCGTGTCGAAAGCAAGGTGTGTGTCTTCATGTAGTGTGTTATATATACTAACGGATGTCGGACTGTGCGGATCGTCACCGAGCAGCACCGGATACCACGATGTTTTTAACTTAAGACCGTCATCCTTATTAATGTTTACCGGTTGCTTGTATATTTCAATTGCTTCTTTGACCAGGCGCGTGTGGTGACTTTCGGGCTTTCCTAAAGAGGTCACATATAAACGGCAAAATATCCCAGAAAACTATACACAGAAGATTCTGAACGGCCGTGAAAACCTAAGGACATTCATAAAAACCAAGTTTTTATCATACTCCCTTTCTTTGTAAAATATAACAACAATTAAAGACGAATTAAAACATATAACATAACACTAAACTTACAGTAATTTAATATATTTCTAAAATGTCAGATGTTTTGAGCTTTGATAAGACACTTCATGCTTTGAAGATTAAATTCTAAAAACATTTGTCAGTCAATTTATTGTATTTATTTGTTTACCGACGGAGTAATTCAAATTTATAAAATATTCCACGACGTTGTCGGGTCGCTTCCGCCATTGCTAATCAAACTTTTCTTATAATTCCAATTTGAAAAAACCAATAAAATGTCTAAAAATCTAAAATTATACTATAATTATTAAATTTTTTTAACGAAAATTTAATAGATCTTCTTGATCGTCGCCACGAGTCTGCTTGCCAAGTTTCAGCTCGATTGGATAACGGAAAAAGGGTCAAAAATCGATTCAAAGTTTTTGTTGATGCAAGCAAGCAGACGCCACGAGTTAATATAAAGGGAGTAATAAGAAAAAATAAATAAGTCCTCAAGCAAAAAATGCATTCTGATATAAAAGGACTTCAAACACTATACATACTTTAAAGCTATTTAGAGATGAAGTGGTGGTGATTGTAAATGAAAGATTGTCTCAATCTCTTATCTATTATTCACAAGGTCCCTAATATACAATGTGAATAATGATTGACTCCATGTTGATGGTAGAAGCTTCCTTGGAGATCCCAAGAGATTCCAAGAGATGGAGATTGGACGTTATGACTGCGTAGTCCTGCGTGGTGTAGGTTGTCCTGTGGTGGCTTCGTAGTTCTGCGTTGGTGTTCGGTCGTTCATTGTCACTTACTCAATCTAAGAGTATGGATGACGTCACGGTGTAGAATCTGATGTGCAGCGAGGTGTCTTCGTAATGTTGGCGGAGGTCAGTACATCGGTGCAAGTACTGACCTCCCCCGGCGCCGAGACCGGCAGCGTGCCGTTGCAGTCTGAGGATCCGTGAGCCACTGCGTGTAGGGAGCTGCTAAAGTATGGTTTATATACACGATCGTTCCTTTGTCTGGCCTAGTCGTGTATCGCTGACGTTTGCTCCTCAAACTTCTTTCGATCAGCATAAATGGGAGTACTCGTGCCATTTCCTTTGTGTTGAATTCTTTAATGTAGACCTGCCAATGCCCTGTGTGATAGTGTCTGCTGGCAGTGCGTTTTTGGCTTTGTGTAATACTCTGAGATGCGTTTGTGTGCGTGTGTCCGCTGCCTAGCTCGTGTCGCTTTGATGACCTGTCAAAGTCACCGGTTGTGATACAACGTGTGAGGTCAGCGCCCCTTCGATTCATCTTTGTCGCATGGTGTCGTTAATCCTAGAATTGGTAGTTATGATTGTATATGGCGTGATTTCCACATTACTGGAACACAGAATGACTACAGTATAAACGGGATTAATTTTTGTACGTTCATCTCATTCTGTTATTATCTGTCTTCTTTTTTTATATGGGGTCAATGGTAGTGCAAATGAGAGGGAAAAATAATTTTTCGCATGAGTCATATAAAACTTCTCGGCGCTTGACTAATATCTTTAAACATCTTTTAATTATTGATAATTATGTAGTAAAAACTTATGATTTATGAAAAATCGCTTCTCCAACACACGTTTTTTCAGTTGTTTATTGAAAACTCTTACATTATTTATTGCTTTTATGTAATTTGAAAGTTCATTATAGAATTCAACAGCTATATACGGGAAACCATGCCGTATGAAATTATATTTATTTAAAATTAGGTCTTGGGTCTTTTGTGTTATGGACTAGGGTCATACTAAATAATTAGGAAATCCATTTGTAGAAAATTATAAGCGATATTTGAAAAAGTACATCAAAAACAAAGATTGAAAACTATACGCACGTACTTAATTATTCGTTCTAATGTAATTTATTCGATCTTTCTCAACTTTTCTCAATTTGTAAATTTCGTTTTACATTGTCACAGGTCCGAAGAATATGTAAATATATTGGTGCTTGCTGTTATACACCGAAATAGTATATGTTTATTTGTAATAACATAATTCGGAGCTGACTGAACTCGTCAAACAAATGCAATGCATTTCTCAATAATCAGGAAGGGCGCTGCTTAAAAACTGGAGTCGAATAGCTTAAGCTCCAAAAAAAGGCTCCAAAGTTTCGGAACTATAATTAGAAGCTCGGAAAAAGGACATCAAATCTGCTCACATTCCATTAGAATCAGATTAAAGTTCCAAAGTAAGTAAAAATATTAAACTGCTTAAAAAGAATTAACATAAGATATCACGGTGATAGAATATAGACACTCTTAATTGTCTGCTGTCTATTGCCGATTCTACGTAAGGCTACCTTCACCAATACTATTTAGAGTGGTAACTTAAGCCAGCTCATACGGGAAGAATGTGAAAATGAAAACTAGAATAGATACCTTAAACTTTTAAAAAAAAAACTTTAAAAAAATGTGATACAGTTGAGAATTCCTCCGCAGTCTAACTCTAATGCAACGGTTCTTTACTATTTTATAGAATAGTAAATATTGGCAAAAGAGCCAATCAATGTCAGGGTCGTGCTTAAGATATCCGACAATACGACATCATCTTTCCGGCACAGTCACTTTCTTTTTTCTAGTCTTCTTCGTCTCTTTTCTTTTTTAAAACACTGTCTCTGATGCATTGTTTCGTATTGCCGAGGGCCTGCTTTTAACCATCGTCGAGGGAAATGTTGAAGGCAGCAATTGTAGAGGCCGCTCGAGATTAAGCCACGTAGACCAGATTATCGGAGATGTGCGCTGTAGCACCTACCAAGAGATGAAGAGCTGGCAGGTGACAGAGAGGAGTGGAGAGGGCGAGTGCTTGTTGCAGACCAATCCATGCCTTTGAGCCTGCTACCACAAACGTCCTTTCACTAAACTTAGTCTTCTGGCAATGGTCGATCGTTAACCGATAACCCTTCTTGCAGCTGAAGTAGTGGTAATGTAATATAACATTGTGGTAATGCTAGCAACTGGTCCAAGGCATCGAAGGAATTCATTAATAATATGTGATAAATATGGTTTTGAAAACCTATTTATCTATTTGATAACAATTGATGAAATTCTCTCGAGTTCGATGATATATACGATAAACATTGTCTGATTTAATACATTGATACATTTTAGAAAGCGTTCTCCGACAAGTGTGATTGGTGATCACACCCAGCAAACATTTCTATACGATTCTTGGAATTAGAGTTCCCATCCTACGTTTAAGTTATACAATATTTCCGTTGGTTCGTAACGAGACGAGGAGATACGTGCTTCGGGATAAATCTGAAGGCTTTTGGGGTGAATTCTCAATCTCCGGTCGCAGATAATATCTTCCAATTCGGGGCTTAATATCTCCGTTACACATCCGTCTGCTTCGGAACTGGTAAGAGGGAATCCGGAGGCCCTGACAAGGTGGATCGTATAGGTAACGTATTTTTTGTAACATATACTTATGTCACGTTAATAAACCCATTATTGGTGTAAGCCGAGCGTGCTTTAAAAACTCTTCCACCTCCAGACAAACTCTAAACTTATCAAATCAGATATAAATATTTTTTCCCACACGAAAAATATAATCAATGTCAGTCGGCGTTCTTCGAAAATTTTTCTTTTGTTGAAATATTGGGCGAGACAAAAGAGATGAATATAATGTGGAAAAATGAATAAGTTTTATTCCCAAAATATGAATATCAAATCCATTATTTCGCTTGATTCTGAATAGCGGTCTTGAATAAAAAGCCGTATTTAAATTTTTTCACGCAAAAGATAATAAATATATATTTTGAAAACCATATGATTTACATATAGTATCGTTTTAAGCTTTCAGTATCGAAAAATATTATTATAGAACCGAATTTTAAGCTTTCTCATTACGATGCTTACTGTCGGAACCAACGTGTTATTGCGGGTCATAAATTTTTGAGTTGATTGTATGTAATACCTAGAATGAGTATTCAATTAGTAAGCGATCAATTTGTAATTAAACAAATTAACAAATCATCAATTTTCGAGCGTTTAAATCCCAATTTCATTTTTGTATTAGAATTATTTAATGAAATATAACAACTCCCAAGATAGACAAACTCTTTTGCGTTCTCAATTGCAGTTCCTGACATTATGTTACGGACAGACACGCCCGTAACAAATAATTATTTTAGAATAGGGTGGATCACCGATTACTCGCCTGTCTGCTGTGCTCCGGGCGTCGTGACGTCACTGACGATGAGTCACAACTCGCTTCTAAATCTTGTTGATGATGATGATACTTTGGAAACACCGGAGAGCAACGCTACGATCGACGGTGTTTCTTCAGGGGTTTTAATTCACCAAAATTTACACACAAGAAAAATAAAAAGCAAAGTTTTTGTTTCAGAAGGAAACCTAGCGAAAAACGGGCAGAGTGACGTTGTAAAAACTATTTGTCGCACAAACACGGCAACAAATATTTACTGGCACTAAGGCACTGAGAGCACTGTGATTTCGCTAGGTTTTCGCAGCCTTTTTATTTGGGTCCAGCGAAAATAACGGGAAAATAACTGCCAAAAAGGGATTACTGAGAGAGGGGATTTACATCTTTATTGTAGGCATCGGCGTAACGTGGTGGACCACGGAAGCTGTGCGCTCGGCCTAGCGGAACGACCGCTGGGCGCCGGCGATACCGTGCATCGGCGGCGCATATCTCGCGGCGCGCGGATATTTTTTAAGATAAATCCGCTCTCTCATATCTCCCGCTAATGAGTCATATGTCAAAATGTGCGTCTGACATGCCCGCATGTGGGTGTAATACGCAGATTACTGTCCGGGCATGTCAGCGCTTGCAAATCGCGTGCATGTGACAAAAAATGAAACTTTTTTATTTGTGAAAATATCTAAATTATTAATATCGCATCAGGTAGCCCTTGTTTTTCTGAAGAAAATGACACCTCACACTTTGATTATTGAGCTCTCTAGCGATAGTGAATCTAAATTTAACGCCGTACGAAAAAATGTACGGCGCGCTATCTCAAGTCACGAGCCGTGTGGGTGTCGGTTATTACCTGCCCGTATTTCTATTGGTACAGAGATGCGGGCAAATACACTGTAGCTGACCGCTCCGTAGGCGACTACCTGATTTTTACTCTGCGATTTTATCTCAAAACAAAAATTTAAAATATTTAATTAAGCGCGCCCGCGGCCCGAGTGACTCATCGTGAGATTTTAATCTCTCTCCCTCGGCCGCGGTCGTCGCTCTAATGGATGACTCATTAACGGGACCCTCCTTGACAGTTATATACATAATTAGCAAAATAATAGTTATATACACATATTTAAAATATTCTTAAGCTATTTTGCCTTTACGGCCTGGACCCTATTCACGATTCAAGACATTTATTTTTAAATACTTAATATTATATCATATTTCAAAATTAAGCAAAAAAAATATTTTTAATCTTCGATTTTTGATCCTGTGCGAACCACTCCCCCCGTATGGCTTTGGCCATACCAGAAGGACGCACAGGATCCTCGACGATTCCAGTGTCATCTATGAAGGCTGCTGGTCTTGATCTGCTGCATGGGCGGCCGCTTCCTGAATCGGCTCGGTGGGCAGCACGACGATCTTAGTCACGGGCCGCGTGTATTCTCCGGTTGAGGTTTTTATGCGGACGATGCGTATCTGGCCGTCTGCCGCTGGAATGGCTTGTGTTATGATCCCTCGCGGCCAGCTATTACGTGGCAAGGCCGCGTCGGCGATGATAGCCATCCTTCCTGCGCATACGGGCGGTGCGGGTTCTTGCCATTTACGCCTCTGAGCGAGCGTCGGTAAATATTCCCGCATCCAGCGTCTCCAGAACATATCTGCTAACTGTTGAGAGAACTGCCACTGTTTCTTCAGGCAGATCTGTTCCTCCAGCGGTCCATACGCGGCCAGATGCATATGTCGTCCAGCCGTGTTCATTAGAATGTGATTCGGTGTGAGTGGCTCGCCGTCATCCGGGTCAACTGACACATGAGTCAGCGGTCTGCTGTTCACGGTGAATTCGGCTTCCGCGAGGGCTGTGACTAATGTTTCAACTCGCGGCGCCCGGTCTTTCAGCGTCATTTCGAGTGCCCGCTTGACCGAGCGCACGAGGCTTTCCCACGCCCCGCCCATGTGTGGTGCTAATGGAGGATTGAACGCCCAATCTATGTTCTGGGCCGCCAAGTGGTCTTTCATTTGCGCTGCTTGTTTTATTTCCATCAGCGCCGCGGTTATTTCCTTTGCGGCTCCTTTGAAGTTTGTACCATTATCGGAGTACATATATCTCGGATGACCGCGGCGCGCGGCCATTCTTCTCAGAGCCATGACCGCTGAATCTGCACTCAACGAGCTCGCCAGTTCCAAGTGCACAGCTCGTGTCGTGAGACATGTGAAGAGTGCTCCATACATTTTTTCTCGGCGACGGCCGATCGTGACCTGTATGGGCCCAAAGTAGTCGAGTCCACAATGTGTGAATGGAGGTAGGTGATGCGCCAGGCGCGCATTGGGTAATTGGCCCATAAGCGGAGATTGCGGTTTGCTTCGTCTGATCCGACACACTTGGCATTCAAAGTGCACGCGGCGTACTGCTGGTCGCAGACGGAATATAAAATAATTTTCTCGCACATCGCTCACTGTTACTTCGGGCCCAGGGTGGTTTCTGCGCTCATGATAATGTCTTATCATTAATCTGGTATATGGATGGCTGCCATCTAATATGATCGGCTCCCTTAATCCCGCCGGTATGTCCGGCACTGAAGTCGCGATCAATCGGGTGCCCATGCGTATTATTCCGTGCGTGTCTATGTGTGGGGTCACGGTGTATAGACGACCGGTACGTGGGGGAGGCTCCCCCCGCTGCAACGCTTGAATCTCGTGACCGAACGCATCTTCCTGTGCGCGCCGTATCCATGCGCGTTCAGCTCCATCTCGTTCGTCGGCTAGCAGGTCGCTGTGATGCAATCTCTGCGTGCGGTGTCGCGCATTCCAGGCGAACCTCCGCACCCATGCTGTGGCGCGTATCAACCTCGTCCATGAGGAAAACCGGTGCACGTCTGGTAGTGCGCCGTCTCCTAAGCGGGCGCGCTGTATGTGTGCGATAGTGGTGGGTCGCATTTCCAAAATTTCTTTGTCGGGCTGCGGCGGCGTTTTTTCACGAGGCCACTCGGATTCATCTTTTTTCAGGAAGGCTGGTCCACTAAACCATGGCCCTGAAGGTGATAAATCGGGCGGCTCCCCATCTCGCGTACCGATGTCGGCTGAATTATATTTGGTCGGCACCCACTTCCAGTTCGCCGCACTTGTTAGCTCATCAATTTCGCCGAGGCGATTGGCGACGAAAGCTGAGTACGTGCGCGGATCAGTTCGCAGCCAACATAGCACTGTTGTCGAGTCCGTCCAAAAAATTACATTTTCTATGCGGCACGTAAATTCTTTTTTAATGGTGGCCGCCAAGCGCGCTGCAATTAAAGCAGCTTGCAGTTCTAATCGCGGCACTGATAGCGGTTTTAAAGGGGCTACTTTCGTTTTTGCCGCGATAAAATTCACTTTTTTAAAACCGTCTATTTTTTCCACAAAATATGCTACCGCACAGCATGCTAATTCTGACGCGTCGCAGAAAATATGTAATGTCATTTGGCGATGACGACTCGAAATGCACTGTCGCGGAATTGTGCAGTCACTTTTGCGCAATAAAATTTGCCACATGCGCCATTTATTGGCATGTTCCACTTGAATAGGCTGATCCCAATCCACTTTAGAACGCCAGACGGCTTGTAAAAGAATCTTCGATCTTATCATCACACAAGCCAAAAAACCCACGGGATCAAAAATCCTCATGACCTCACTCAACACTTGGCGCTTTGTCGGTCTATCCTCGACTTTTAATTTCGGAAGATCTATAAATTTAAACATGAATTTATCCGCCGCCGGGTCCCATGACACTCCCAGGACTCGCTCTGTTATTACATCCGTCCCAATAATTTGTACTGGCTCCACTGCTCGTAAATGAGGAGCTATATGTTCCAGTACATCGGCGTCATTAGAGGCCCAGTTGGTCAATTCCATCTTCCCTCTGCGAAGTATCTCGGACACCTGTCGTGCCATCATCACGGCTTCTTCTTTGGTGTCCACGGCACTCAGCATGTCGTCCATATAAAATTTATTTTTTATGACTGCCGCCGCTTCTGGAAACTGCGCAGCCGCCGAATCGGCGATCTTATCGCGTACATATTGCGCGCTTGAAGGTGAGCAAGTAGCGCCGAAAACCATTGACGTCATCTTGTAGGTCTGCGGCTCTTCTCCCGGCTCATTCCATATAAATAATTGTGACTCTTGGTCTGGTTTCACAATTTTAATTCTTAAAAACATATCTCGGATATCGGCCGCAAGCGCTATACGGCCCTCCCGAAATCTGAATATGTTGCCTAGCAACGAAGACAAGAGGTCAGGTCCCGATAATAAAGCATTATTCAATGCTACGCCTTTGCATTTACTAGCGGCGTCGAAAACAATTCTTATCTTCTTAGGTTTTCGCGGATTAAAGACCGCAAAATGTGGCAGATACCATCTTCGGCTGCCTATTTGTTCCCTTTCCGCGGGTGACAAAATCTCGGCGAATCCTTGTTGGATATAGTACCGCATTTTTTCGCGATATGCGGTCGCGAAGGCCGGGTCTTTATCCATTTTTCGCTGTATTCCAGCCCAGCGCCGTTTTGCGGTTTCTTCACTGTCCGGTAGGTATACCTCCTGCCGCCGCCATAACAAACCGGTTTCCCAAAACCCATCAGAGCGCTGCCTTGTAGTGGCTTCCATTATCTGCATGGCTCGCAAGTCATCTGTTTTGACTCGCATTGTTGTGGTAATACCTATCGAATCCACGGCAAAATGCGCCCTTATCAGTTGCTCGATCGCTCCATCCGTGGGAGCGGGCGTCTCATTCACTGCGAGCACGGATGACTCATCGGTGCGTATCATGGAACACACTCCGTGACGCACCCAGCCTAGTGCAGTTCGCGACTCTAACACGTCGCTGTTAGCTTTTATTACGCGCACTTCACGTGACGTAATAAGGCTGGTATTATCCATGCCAACCAATATTCGCGGTTGGACTATTTCTAAGCGGCCGCGGCCCACCAGCCCCTCTGCAATCGGTACCATGAATTGCGAGGGAAGGGCTAAATCACGCACCGTATTTGCTTGCACCTGATATTTTCTACCATCACTACTTTCGATTGTCAGATTCACTTTTTCAGATTTCGTGTCCGTACTGCACATACCTCCAATACCGCGAAGGTTTAATTTATATACTGGACCGCGCGCACCGACGGCACTAGCTAATTTAGCATCGATCAATGTCACTGAGGAGCCTTCATCACATAGCGCAAATGTTTTTATCTGCCCACTCGGGCCACCCACGACGACCGGTTGCACTTTTAATAAAATTGCGTCATCAACTCGGGTAGCCACGGTGGCCACCTGATGTCAGGCTTCACTTGGCCCGCGCGCTGCGCCTGGTGTATAGGCAACATCTTTTTCTGCTTCCGATGGCCTCGCGGTATTGTGTAATAATTTGTGGTGTTTTGCATTACAGTTTTTTACACTGCACCGGATGTTTCGCACTTTGCACTGATTATTGTGTCCCGGGAACCACTGTTCTAAACACTTAAAGCACAACTTTTTTTCGCGAACTATTTGTACGCGCTCCGCGGTCGTTTTTCGAACGAAATCACTACAGCCGGCCGTGCTGTGTGACGTCATATCGCAAATCGCACATTTTCGCGGCGCGTCTTTTGCGTTCGATATAGCAAAATTAATTTGTGCATATTTTTTATTTTTCTGTCCCGGTACTAGCGACGTATCTTGTCCTCCGTGCTTGGGGGCGGCATCCGTTATCATCGTGAGCCAGTTTGCAAAATCTTGTATGACGAAGCTCTTGTAGCGAACCATGCCATCCGCGCTGGTAACGGTAGTCTTCCAACCATCTCACATAGTAGTTGGGGTGCGGCTAGATATCGGGAATCGAGACCTTCGACGGTGGCCACAGCATTCGTCACCGCGATCGCGAACTCAGTTAAACTTCCCGTATCACTGGAGTCTGTGAGACGTGGCAGATGTCTCACCTTTTCCAACATAGTTGCGATTATTTTGTCCGGCTGACCAAAACATCGCTCCAAAATTTGCATAATTTTTGCAACATTATGCGGGTCCACCAGCACTGGTGCAACCGTGTCCCGCGCTTTCCCTTTCAAGGCGCGCTGCAGACGAATTAAATTTTCTGCCGGATTTAAACTGCATAATTCCGACGACTGATCATATTGTGCTTTAAACGCACGCCATTCCATAACGTCCCCATTGAACACTGGCAAGTCTTTTGCGCTAGACTGCCGTGCCATCAACGCTGCCATACGCGGCTCGTCCTGACTGGACGCGTATCGGGGGCTTTCGACCGAGCGCGTTGACCGAATAGCTTCGGCGAACACGTCCGTCATTCGGTCGAACTGTGACTGCTGATTCCGCATCCATTCTGCCAATGGCGGAGGTGCAGTTTGTGCATGTCCATGTGACTGCACGGTATGTGGGTGGCTTGCTGTTGGTCCTCCCATCTCGTCCCGGCGGCTGTTAAACTGATCCATGTCCGTTCTTCTCCGCTCGGGATCGTCACCCGATGTTGTAGGTATCGAGCCATTATTGCCCATATCCGGGCCCAAATCGCTTTCAGCAGAACATGGCGCCGCCGCGTTCGTTGCAACGGCGCCGACAGTACACGTTCCGGTACGTGACGTCACGGGATCCTTTCCCGCTGCTGTTTGCGATAATGACAGTGCTCGTGCGTAATCTGCCGCGTGACTCTGCTGCATTTCCTGCATCTGCCGCCTGTGATGGCGGTTTTGCCGGCGCAGCTCCGCCCTCAGCATTCTGATGATTTCGTTTTCTGATGCAGAAGCCGATGTAGCTTCTATGGACCCAGGCTGTGAGCCTCCTTCTTCCTCGTGTAACGCATTCTCATCGTCTGAAGATGCTGGATTGCTTCGCGCATCTCCTTCTTCCGATGTGTCCCGACGAGCTCCCGATCTCAAACCAGATCGAGACATGATGACATACAGCAAAAATACAAGCAAGTAAGAGCGGTTCTCCGGCGCCGAAGGACCAGTTGTTACGGACAGACACGCCCGTAACAAATAATTATTTTAGAATAGGGTGGATCACCGATTACTCGCCTGTCTGCTGTGCTCCGGGCGTCGTGACGTCACTGACGATGAGTCACAACTCGCTTCTAAATCTTGATGATGATGATGATACTTTGGAAACACCGGAGAGCAACGCTACGATCGACGGTGTTTCTTCAGGGGTTTTAATTCACCAAAATTTACACACAAGAAAAATAAAAAGCAAAGTTTTTGTTTCAGAAGGAAACCTAGCGAAAAACGGGCAGAGTGACGTTGTAAAAACTATTTGTCGCACAAACACGGCAACAAATATTTACTGGCACTAAGGCACTGAGAGCACTGTGATTTCGCTAGGTTTTCGCAGCCTTTTTATTTGGGTCCAGCGAAAATAACGGGAAAATAACTGCCAAAAAGGGATTACTGAGAGAGGGGATTTACATCTTTATTGTAGGCATCGGCGTAACGTGGTGGACCACGGAAGCTGTGCACTCGGCCTAGCGGAACGACCGCTGGGCGCCGGCGATACCGTGCATCGGCGGCGCATATCTCGCGGCGCGCGGATATTTTTTAAGATAAATCCACTCTCTCATATCTCCCGCTAATGAGTCATATGTCAAAATGTGCGTCTGACATGCCCGCATGTGGGTGTAATACGCAGATTACTGTCCGGGCATGTCAGCGCTTGCAAATCGCGTGCATGTGACAAAAAATGAAACTTTTTTATTTATGAAAATATCTAAATTATTAATATCGCATCAGGTAGCCCTTGTTTTTCTGAAGAAAATGACACCTCACACTTTGATTATTGAGCTCTCTAGCGATAGTGAATCTAAATTTAGCGCCGTACGAAAAAATGTACGGCGCGCTATCTCAAGTCACGAGCCGTGTGGGTGTCGGTTGTTACCTGCCCGTATTTCTATTGGTACAGAGATGCGGGCAAATACACTGTAGCTGACCGCTCCGTAGGCGACTACCTGATTTTTACTTTGCGATTTTATCTCAAAACAAAATTTAAAATATTTAATTAAGCGCGCCCGCGGCCCGAGTGACTCATCGTGAGATTTTAATCTCTCTCCCCCGGCCGCGGTCGTCGCTCTAATGGATGACTCATTAACGGGACCCTCATTGACAGTTATATACATAATTAGCAAACACATATTTACAATTGTTCTTAAGCTATTTTGCCTTTACGGCCTGGACCCTATCCACGATTCAAGACATTTATTTTTAAATACTTAATATTATATCATATTTCAAAATTAAGCAAAAAAAATATTTTTAATCTTCGAATTTTGATCCTGTGCGAACCACTTTGTTATTATATAAAAGTAATAAACTGAACAGTATTTACAATAATTAATAAAATATAAGCATTAATCGACAGACCGTGGCCAAAAAATCCTTTTTAGTGTCCTTCTTTTTTCTTCCTTAGCCTGTTTCTCTCCACTGCTGGATGTAGGCCTCTTCCATTTTCTTCCACCCATCTCTGTTTTTCCCCCTTCGCATCCAGGTTCTTCCTGCTTGCTGGACTATGTCATCAGACCGCCTTTTGGGAGGTATTCCGACACTTCTATTTTTTGTCCAGGCCTCCACTGTAGGATTCTGGGTGCCCATCTAGTATCCTCCTGTGGAGCCATATGTCCAGCCCACTGCCATTTTAGTTTTGCAATACGGTCCATAATATCGGCAACTTTTGTTTGGCGGCTTAGTGTCCTAGGCGGCGCTAATTTTTAATGAATATTTATATGTACGCATAATGTTTTTTTATGCGTATAAGGTAAACTTCATTATCTAGAATCCGTACTAAGGAAATTAATGAATACTCAATATTAATAATGTTTTAAATTTGCAAAAAAAAAATTGTTTTTTCTTGATTTTAAAATGATTTTAAAAAAACTTAAAACTTTTTTTATTTGTATAGAGTGACGATTTTAAACAGTATTTTCTATTTATTCTCGTATTTTGAGCCTTTACTCATTTAATAAAAGTTAGTTTGTCGTGAATGTCCCGTGATCCATGGTTTTTTTCCACGATATCTAAGACATTTCGCTCAAGGATAAACGTCGTCGCACATTGTGTTGAACTTGTTTAAGCAGATGATCCATTCCCATCTCCCGGTAATGGTGAATGGGATATTCTACAAGGAGGCAGTCATTATATTTTATCTGGTGCGTCCACGTCTTGGGAAACCATCCCTTTATTCACCGTGCCGCAATACTACTAATCACTGGTTATCAAATCCCTATTATAATAATTTCTTTGTCTGTCTGTTCGTCTGTCCATCCGTCCATCTGTCTATCTGTCTATAATTGTTTTTTGCATTTTAATTGTTTTACGTGATTTTTTTCTTTTCTTTTTTATATAAATAAAACCGCTATCTTGGTTTTTGACTGGTGAGTGATGAATGACTTCATGGTGTGAAAATATGTTGTTGCATAACGCTCGCGCATTTAGTTGCGTCCTAAAATTTCAATTCAAACGCGCCTAAAAGAAAAATATCTTCATAAGATAATTTGTAAAAGTGTTAATTAAGATAAATTATACAACGCTCACAGAAACGTATGTGGGAGTCTTTTTATGCCATGACCCAGGGCTCACAACCTGAATGAGCTGGCTTAAGTGATCACTCTACATAATGCAACGTTCACCAATTCCATCGCAAGAACATGTACACATTATCAAATTTTGAAATTTCTATATACGTTCAAATTTGAGAATCTTTCGTTTATTGGAATGGACTATGTAGTGTAGAAATGTAGTCTTTTCTTTTAACTCCAGTAACTGTATTTTTAGAAAAAACCTACATATAAAAATATTGTACTAATCTTATTCTTATTCATTATTGTGAATTACTGTTAACTATTTTTCCGTAACCTGTAGATATGAATGTCGTACATGCTCACAACTTATTATAATTTCACGTAATCGTTGTTCGTTTCCAAATTGAGTTATCAAATACAAATTTAGTTCCATTATTGAACACAACAATTTACTACAGAAAAATAATATTTTTTCTTTTATACACAGAATAATTATATATATATAAAAATAATAAAAACAAAATACTAATTTTAGGTTATCTCTAAAAAATTGATAGACTTCACACACGTTATTCATCAATTTATTTTATTTTTATACATCATGTGTTTATTTTACTTGATTTATCTGATTTAAAGGTAATACATAGTATTTTACGATAGACTGAGTTATGTTTTCATTTCTTATTCCTTGTATTCAAAATATACCTGTCAATTTTAAGTTATCATTAGCGCATGTAGGTCAAAGACCTGGTTTTTTACACATAATTTGTTTGGGCCATTAGTATATTTCAATGCGCGCAGCTACCAGTAGTACACGATACAAACTACTATAATATTCTTTATAGTACATTATTAAGTACCCGTAATGGCGGTAGACAGACAGAACGTGAATTTATATTCAAGATTATGACATTATTTCGCAAAAATTATACTTAATTTGGCTACAACTGTATTCTAGGATGATATTATTTGTTCAAACAATATTTTATATGACTTAAAAAAAGAACTTTATACCCCTAACAACGGTAATTTCTTTATTTATTTATTTTATATATTTATTAATATAGAGGACCTATTCACAAGTTCACATTGTCAATAACACAACATACCTAATCTTGAACTCAATTACGAACGACTCCTGAAACAATATAGACGTAAAAAATAAGCAATAAACAAAAGAGTGAGAGACAGAATATGTAAAAGAATATGCACATAATAATAAATACCAATAGCTTTTAAAGCAGTAGCAGAGTAGCTTGTTGGTCTTGTGGTTAGGACTCTCGCCTCGTGATCCAAACGTCACCGGTTCGAACCTCACTCCAGATCAGCAAGTTAGTCCTATTTTCATAGCGCAAGCTTTAGTTTGAAAATACTAAGAATATTGATGTGACACGTATTCCGTGTTCGCATCTCTATTTTAAAAAAAAAAAAGCATCACTCTCCCAAACATCGCATTCTTAATAGTATTCGAAATCAAATTGAATATATCAATACTTGTGCAGTTCACTAGCTCGTTCCCCTACGATCTCGTATCGCGTGTGATATTTTAGAATTGAAAAAGGATGTGACTGTAGAGGTAATAATAAGAATACTCAGGGATCGTGATGGTATTTTTTCAGTTAGTTATGCCAAAAATTAATTTTATTAAAAGCAATATGTCGGAATATTCTGTTCCAAGTTTTAAAGGACGCGGGAGAGATATTGGATGATTCAACTGTCTTCTAATAGCAGCCTACCCGGAAACTTCCTACAAACTTAACCTAAAAGTACAAACTTTTAATTTATTTATTTATTTGAAACGTGCAGATAATACAGGAAAAAATACGAGTATGCCTACATTGAAATTAAAATAATTCTTGAAAAAATATACAGCTCAAAAAAAAATTAACAAAAAATATACATTTAATTAACAAATTTTGAAGAGGAATGTGTACATGGAAGTGTCCTTAGGTTTTCACGGCCGTTCAGAATCTTCTGTTTATAGTTTTCTGGGATATTCTGCCGTGTATATGTGACCTCTCTGGCCAACGTTTCGGATCCCATTGCAGGGTCCATCACATCACATCAGCCCTGATGATGGTCCATCACATCAGCCCTGACGATGGACCCTGCAATGGGATCCGAAACGTTGGCCAGAGAGGTCACATATACACGGCAGAATATCCCAGAAATCTATACACAGAAGTGTATATGGAAGTCCATATAGGGTGGCCCAGGGCTTTGACCTTTATGAGCTGGCTTAAGTGATCATTTTACACAATGCAACTTTCATCAATTCCACCGTAAGAACATCTACACAATCATAATTTGTTGCAATATTTGAAAATATTACATAGGAAGGATCATAGACGCTAGAGACATCTATGGTCCCTCCCATGACATAGTATACATAGACTTTACACACGCATTCAGCGCGCATCTAAACACGTAAGGTAAAGTATTTTTATATAATATGAACCGGAAACAAGACAAACCTAAACAGACTCCAACGACAGTAAAATACCAAAAATGGTCTACAACTTGAAATACCTGACATCAACGGAAACGGCTTACCGAATAACACAGCAATTAAACATTGATAACAGTACAAAAATCGAAACACTAAAACTCATTCACTAGCTGGCAAATGGCGAAATACAAGACGAAGACATTAAATTACAAAAAATACACGAAAATCAGCAACACTACACTAGAACGGCTCAAAACTTTCACATAAATCAAGCCAAAATAAAAACAGGACAATCACGACTAATTTGTAAAGGATTAAAATTATACAGCGACCTACCAACAGACCAAACAATTGACTACTAACAATTTCAAAATAGAAATGACAAAAATGCTGAAACTCGGATAAATATAAAATGATTTTGCGTCCT
Source organism: Agrypnia vestita (assembly GCA_016648135.1). NCBI lineage: Eukaryota > Metazoa > Arthropoda > Insecta > Trichoptera > Phryganeidae > Agrypnia > Agrypnia vestita. Next base: position 49,343 of record JADDOH010000079.1, on the reverse strand, counting down.
TATTATATTATTATTATTATGTTCTTATATTGACGTATTCAAAATATTATCCATAGACCTTACAGGTCTGTCATATTAAATTAAATTTTTATTTTTTTATTTTATCTAGTTTCAGGTTTCAGCGAATAAGGTCAATTTAATAAAATATATGGTTTTCTATTCATGAATAATTATGTTATGTTATGTTTATGTTAATTTTTACAGGTGCGATATCCCGAAAAAATGAGTTTTTAGGCTCTTATTGAAGTGTTCCTGGTTCTCCATAGATCGCAGCACTGGAGGCAGCTGTTTCCACATAGCTGGGCCCGCAAAGCTGAAAGCACGTTCCGCAAACTTGGTGGCTCCAGGTCTCCTTGGTACTACCAGCCTGCAGAGTGCCTCCGATTTAGCTGACAGCAGTGAGAGCCGTCTTCCAGTGATGTCGTCCGGGATACAGAGGTCGATCAAATATTGTGGAGCTTTTCTTTGAAGACCTTAGTACACCATCAGAGAGATTTTGAAATTTATACGGCTATTTATGTTTTAAAACGACTCATACCAACCTTGCATAAATTCTGATGATTCTCGCATATTTCCTAATACTATTAGTACCATTTATATTCCAAAACAACACCGTCATGCAAAAAATGCCTTGTTTAATAATTCCAACATTTAAACGAAAACGACGCTACATAAATTATCTTATGCTATTATAGCAAATAAATGTAAGGATCTGCAGACAAGCGTCTTGTATGAGGCTTTGTGTGTATAGCTTTTGAGACCACGTTCAAAAAATCATAATATCATTTTACGAGATCTGCTTGGGTTTTTCCTTCATCTTCGTTTGTACTTCTAAGCGTACATCTCTAGAACATTCCTTGAATACGTCTTGGTTGAATCGTGGGCAGACCGGAGTATAATGGCATGTTAGCTCAGAGCACAGATGTGTATTTATATGAAAACAGAGAGGTTATTTGCATAAGATTGGCTCGACGAATCGCGCCGACAAAGCGATATGATAAAATAGCATAATGTTATGATCATCGGATTCTGCGTACCGGATTAGACAAAGATAACCAAACCAGGGCCGGGGCGCGCACAAAAGAGACACAATGATTTTTTTTTCATTAATTATATGTTTATGGCGTCACATCCCATAAATACATAACCAGCAATCCAGGTCGCACACACACACAAACGTGGAAAGTTTGCTGCGTAAAAAAACTGAGGCACAGCAGTGTACACGAGGCAGTGACGATGACCAGAGCATCGTCAGCACACACACACAGCTAGACTTCAAGAGAGTTCTTTTTTCTCAAAACATATAAAAATAGCCAACGCCCTGTACGGGCATGTCAGTCTCTCAACTATTCCCGGCGTAGACCGGAGGCCGTGTTCCGTCGAATCTTTATCATTATCTTTACTATCGGAATTATGTATACCTGTAATTTTTTTATCAGTAAATAAATTAATCAAACATTCCACGACATTGGAGAATTCCCGTTATAACCCGGGTGGTGACCATAAAGCATATTTCTCCTCATTCATCGATCACCACAAATTGGTGACAACCGACACTCACCTTTCATCCCGAAGGTTAATTATAAAGTTTTAAGTAAAATTTAACAAAAATATGAAAGAATCATTAAAATATCTCTACAAATGAAATTATGGGACTTTAAATTTGTGTTGCAAAAATATTTTTGTTTCGTGTCAAAATGTTTCGTTTTGTGTGACGTTACTTGACCTGTACTGTACCTGTAGTGCGACAATACCGATTAGATCAAATGACGCACTACAATACGTAAACTTAAATAGTCTATTTCTCAGTCATTTATTGACAAATTACAAAAACATTACCACTGGTTTATTTGTTTTGATATGTATTTTAATGCCATTTATGTAGTTAAATATAGTATTATCAAAATCGCGAAACTTTTCCATTTGAAGAACAATATTTTGTGTATCGAGGTCACAATTTTCATCCCACAATTCTTCGCCTGGAAGATTGATCGCCGAATGAAAAAACATTTTTGATAAATGTATCTGTTTTCATGCGACTTTTTTTACTTTTTGTCGGGTAGCTAATCTCACATACAGCGGGTAAAAAACAGATATATTTGCGTTAAAAAAATATTTTCATAAATTAGTGGTACTACAAAAATCAATGAATATATTTCAAAAGTATTTTCATATAGTACTAGCTAGATAACTATACCATGAAAAATAATAGCCGAATTTTTTTTTAATAGTAATCGCATTTCAATCGAAGTTCTTCGATTCCATAAACATAAACTTTTTAATTACCTAAGATAAACGTGAAGGTGAACGTTACATTATGTAAATTGATCACATAAGCCAGCTCGTACAGGACATAAGCCCTGGGACACCCTATAAAGACTTCCACACACTCGTCCCATATAAATAGCTTCGTCTGTGAGACTTTTATTATTTATTCTTGATTAATAGTTAATTGATTGAGTTTTTTTATATTTTTTTATTTAGAAAATGTGAGACTCGAGGGGTTTTTGAAAATTTCATTTTCATGTACTTACTTACTTACCATCACGCCGTTTCCCCAAGGGGGTAGGCAGAGAAGATAGAGCGCCATATTCTTCTGTCCTGACATATAACTCTTGCCTCATCCACATTCGTACATCAACGCATGTAAGCTCGACGGTGGTTGAGGCTTTCATGTATATATATCAAAATTTGCATAATACAAGTAAATTTATATTCTTATTTGTAATTATTTTTGTCACATGTTTTTTAGATTAGTTGTCAACATATGTATACGTCTCAGTATATTTGTCACTTCTTTTTTGTATATATTCTTATAAAATTTGGGACTATTTTTGTGTACTTTTTTTCAATAATACTTATACTGTAAGGTTGTCACCGTGTTTCTACATTTTTTACAATGAAGCCAGGCACCGCATGCACACAAATACCTAAATAAACCTAAAATCTGATTTCGCATATTTATTTATGTGTGCGGCCGCACACCCGCTCGCCTTAAAGGGAACCGATCGGAGTCCCACATTGGAATTTAGAACCGGCCCTGCGTCCCACGCGCCCAGAGAGACGAGAGCGAAGGTACCGCGCGTGTTATTAAAACGTGTACACATGTATGTGACGAGCCATTGTGTGCAAATGACTCCGGCCCTCCGCCCACCTGCCCGAACAATGTAATAACGCATATTTTTAAATGGACATCCGCCGGCAGATCCTGCAGGAATATATTAGCCCGGGCGTATCACGATCCCGCCGGGATAAGATCTCGGCCAGCTGGGATAATGATATTCTCGGCCCTTTTATCCCGAAATATTCTTTTTTGTTTCACCCTTATTCAACAGCTTTATACATAAATGCATATTTTATTACGTGTTTTGGAATTTTTTAATTTATCCGACGTTGGTGAGGACTAGGATGTAGAAGAAAGTACTAAAATATATCATGGATGGAATTTTGGCATTCTAAAATCTTCTTATAAAGGTGATTCAAGCTCGACCATGCTCGGCATTATACTTTATGTACAATATAATAAATGGTGTCATCGGATGATCACTTAAAATTACCCGTGAAGCATTCATAGTATTTAGAACAGAAAGAAATGATTGATGATTGCATTTAACAGACGTGGTCCACCTCCCCGAACTGACCAGGGCGCCACAGTCGCTAGTGACATTGATATAAGAGAAGAAATCAGGAGGAGGATAATGATTGAAAACCATTGTTATTATGGTCTTCAGGAACAGTAAGGTCATAGCTAGTCAGAAGTAACACAAAAATTTTATTCTACTAAACCGTCATAAAACCAGTCCTGGCGTATGCTTCTGAAACCTGGATATTAACGAAGGGTCTTGAGGGATCCGATACAGCATTTGAGAGAAGGATGCTCAGAATAGTCCACGGTCCAATAGTCCTGTGAGAAACTATAATGGTTGGTGTCCTTGATACAACGTAGAACTGTATGACATGTATGAAGAGTCCGATGTGATCAGTTCCATCAAGGTGCGGCACATGAAATGGGCTGGTCACATAATCAGAATGGTCGAAGACAACCCTGTAAAACGCCTCAGATTTTAAATTAATTTCCTAATTTCCACACCATAAGGACGAAGAAAACCAAGAAGGCCCAAACTGCTATGGATGAACTCTATCAGCGCTAATACATCCATATTACGAATAACAAACTAAAAGATAAAAACAGCAGACATACTAGAATGGAAGAGACATCTGGATTTAGCCAAGATCCACCTAGGTATGTCGAGCTTATGATGACTATATAATAAATGTACGTAAATATATTATCTATGTCACAGTATACAGAGTTAATCCACTTAATTATGAGTCGAAAATATTTAAGCAGTAGTGTCATTTTATCAATACCCTTTTATCAGAAGATAAAGACTCGTGGTGACGATAAAAATGACCTAACAAATTTTCGTTTAAAAAATTAAATAATTATAGTATAGGTAATTTTGGATTTTTCGAAATTTTAACGATTTACATATTGTTTAATTTTCGAGCCCGACGCGTGGAGTAGGCGCGAAACTTGTTTTAATGAGAAAGGGAATATAATAAAAACTTTGTTTTTATGGGTTAGTTTTTTAACAAACCTCATATGCGTACTAAATGTTCAATTTGGTTCCCAAATTTTAAAAACATTACCAAGATTTTTACATATTTCCATACCGCATAGTCATGGCGTGCAAAACTATTATGAATCGAGTCATGAATCTAAGCGCACAAGGGAGATATTCAGCTATGAATTTCTCGTAATAAGTTCACTATCACGCTCATATAATATTATCTCGCTTTTGAATACAAATGCAAAGCATACGAGGTTCCCATTACGGCATCCATTCGTCAAGTGCATTGAAACTAGCGCTATTTACTATGACAGGATAAAGAAAGGAACAGCCTCCATTTTTTGACAGTAATCTGAATCGCATCGAGAAATGTCTTGTTTCTTCATTGCCAGCATTATAAATAAATCAAATCGTATGTTTTTTTAACTCCCTTTATTTTAACTCGTGGCGCTTGATTGATTGATTGATTGGTTGACAAAAAAACTTTGGATCGATTTTTAACCCTTTTCTCGTGATCCAATCGAGCTGAAACTTTGCAAGCAGACTCGTGGCGACGATCAAAGAGATCTTTCAAATTTTCGTTAAAAAAATAATAATTTTAGTATAATTTTGAATTTTTTAAATTTTTAATGGTTTTTTCATACATTAAGTTGTATGGAGATTCCGACGCATCTGGTAGACACGGAACCTGATTATAGTATAATTTTGGATTTTTGTAAATTTTTTATTACTCCCTTTCGTAGCATCGCCCGACCGAAGCCCAACGCGTAAGTTAAGCGCCAAACCAGTTTCCACTAATAAATGAGAAAGGGAGTACAATAAAAATTTGGTTTTTATGGGTTAGTTTTTTAAGAATCGAAGTGTAAAGATTATTTTAAAATACATTTAAATATTATTTTATGCATAGAACTATTATTTATGCACTATTTAACATTCGAGTCATTTTAATGTAAGATACAGCGATATTAATATTTTCTTACGTGAATTTTATTTTTTCTCAAGGCGTTTAACATCTAGGTTGGAATATACCGGTTAGAAATGTGTCAAAGTCGAACGCATACACGGCGACGTAAAAGTATATTTTATGTTTGTTTCATAAACGCAGTATGTAGTGCGAGGTTTTGCTATTACCGGATTAAAAAAAGAACTAAATCACATGGAAAGCAGCAGGCAATGGGCGATAGCTAATCGCAAACATTCATATCAGTACAGCGGCCAGTATATCTGATAGCTAATTGCAGACATCAATGGCTGCGCACCGGCCACTTACGGCCGCATGGCGGTCAGTATATCCGCCCGCAGGGCCTAGCGGCAACTGCTAGTATTTATAAATATACGGTGGCATCGCGCTAAACACAGACTTAGTTTTACATTTGGCAAAGTCATAGATATAACGAAACCAGCAAATCTGAGTGAACTTACGTAGATAGATAATGAGTAAGTACCAAAGTACCTACCCACCTGAGTGGCAATTTGTTTGATACAAACAACGTGAAGATAAATGGAATATTCTCTAGTGACGATTAGCGCTAATAATGGAATAGTGATCCAATTAAGTTTGTGTTCACTGAGTTGAGTGTTTAATAAAAGTTAAATTGATTTATACTGTTCCGTTTCGTCTCACACCGCTGCGACCCGTGATATTAAACACAATTGAAATATTGTCTGTCCGTCCATCCGTCCATCTGACTGTCTGTCTGTCCCCGTAACTTCGTGTAATGTCCGTAATTAAACGGACAGAGATGGGTCTTGAACCCCGGACCAGCAAACCCGATCGGGTCGCTCCACGCATGTTGCTTCGGCCGCCTCTCCGTGGACCGCCAAAAAGGTGCTATAAATATATACTAGGGCTTAGCAAAGACGCGAATCAAAGTTGCGTCATTTTCGATGGGTTGCAACTACATAGTTATTTTAATATTTACTGTCCCTATCATTAATACCCTAACAGATAATCAAGTGAAATCCTTTTAATACAAAAAATAAAATGGTAAAGATAATTATACTGCATTATATATTTAAATACACTTCTGATGCATTATCTATTATAACCGTCTATAGTAACTTTGATGGTAAAATTGCCTTTATCTTGTATCTAATTGTATAAAAATATATAAAATATAACCGCTGATTACATTTAGATACTCTTATTTTCACTCTAGATATAGTTTACATCATTTGGTAATCACGGATGGGTTAACATACTATATTTTGACTTTGAAGCGCTTAAAATCCAATGAAATATGACCTATTTTGTCTTGAGAAAATCCTCATTATGACTGCGCTCAAAATGCCCCGAGTAACGGGGTGTTTTTCCCTTGCCAGCTTAAAAAAAATCGTATAATTTGTTCACAATCGGGCACAAATCTCAAATAACTGTTAGTGTGTCACAGGTTAAAATACCTTCAACTGCTTGGGTTATCTAAGTCGTCAAAAACGACACGAACTACACAGTCGAGTTCAAGCAAAACTGAATTTTTAAAAAACCTACAATATGTAGCGGCGTACTACAAGCGCCCTCGAGGTGAATATTTGAAGGGCTCGTTCCAACTACACGGACGCAGCGCGACAGTAAAGCTCGGCTCCTGGCGTCGGACACTTCTCCGGAGACGTCTTGTAGTTCTGGCAGTAAATATTTCTGTCAAGCAAAACATTTGTATGTATTAAGACGCCACAATAGAGGGTACGATAAGTAGACGGGTTTGAACATAAATTCATTTTCATAATATAAAATATCCCCTTTCATTCAACCACACAAAGCACTTCCTTTACAGCCATCTAAACCAGTGGCTCTCAACTTATGAATGCTCAAAAGTATTTTAATTTACTATAATTTATTGATGGATTTAGGGTTAACATTGTAGAGATTATTCACGATGATTATTAAATCGGGTGAAAAACATAAACTACCTCTATATTTACTACTTACGTTTCGAGAGTAACAAACTTTCTCTTCAACAGGTAAAGTATTAAACAGACTTTTTTCAAAAATAGAATTTTTTAATTGATTAGCTGGAAATACAAAAAAATAATTGATTAGGTACTGACTGTGACTAAATGAGCTGTTCCTTTTGAAACTTAAGTAGGTAGTATCCGGTATGAAATTGTCGTTTTATATTAATAATAATAATAATTTATAATAATTTAATTAATGAATTCTTTAATTAATAATTCGAGTCTCTTTTGCTATTTTGGTGGAAGTACATTGATACCTTTGCTATAGAAATTCTGCGGACGGGAATCGATGAATTCTTTAAAAGCGTTTTCCACCGCCTCATCGGAGTTAAAATTTTGTAAAACGATATCCAAATGCAAAAAGCCGAAAAAATGGAAATTAGTGGGGCGAGTAAGGTGGGTGCCGGAGAGTTTCCAGTCGAAGCTCCTGTAATTTAAAGATGGTTCGTTGTGCACAATAGTGTGTGGACGAGCGTTGTCGTGGAGAAGTAGTGGACTAGAGCAATAGACATGTCTCGGTTGTTTGTTTGATAGCGAGCTTGCCCATCGGTACAGTACATATTATATAGGAATTCCTAGAAATAGTTATTTGAAAAAGAGTTTCAAAAAATATTTTTGTGGTGACACTATTAATATATAATTAATAAAAATATATTTTGTTTTTATCACTTACATATTAAAAATATCGAATAAAAATTATTAATTATATGTAAATTAGAAATTTTGGAAATAAGAAAAAGTGTTAATAGTTAATTCAATGTTATAAGTAACCGGGTCCTTTTTACAAATAGTTATCTTTTCAATTTCTTTTCATGTTAGTACCTACTAATTATATTTTCATTTCGCATATATTATTTTTTATATTTTTATTGTCTATATTTCGATTTTTGATTTTTATTTTGTTAGTATACATTGTATCCCGGCGAAAGGACCATTGACCATGAAACATGTTGATATTTCCAATACCTATATAAAGGTGAAAACATAAATTTTTTTTATTGTTCACAAAAAATATTTATAGGAATAATCCTGACGATTTCTCACTAACTCTAGGCCTGTTCTAAAGCTACAGATACACATGCTTATTTAGTGGCACGTGAGCATGCGCAGTATGGACCTTCTCTAGGCCTTGCATATTAGTGGCATGTGTGTACGCACATTGCTAGTAACGAGCATGCCACTAGCCATACAACCGCCGGTTGATTTATGAGCATGCCACTAAGTGGCATGCCACTAATAAGCATGTTTATCTGTACCTTAAAGCAACCGCCTCACATTTTAAGGTATTTTCTGTGTTTTAAGGTAAAATACTATAAACTGTATAAAAGTAAGAGTAAAAGCAATAATCATCATAAAATATATCAATATTACAAAATTTAATAATAACAACAGTATTAAAAAAACAGTATAAAATAAACAATTCAAAGGAAACAGTATTAAAAATTAAGACAATTTAACTAAATTAGATACATATTTACAATCAACATTCTAATAAATTCAATCAAGATGTTTTAAAACCACTGCCACCAAAGGTGCGCGCCACATTTTTATACAGAAGTTGTTTAAAAAATATACCTTTATTCATCTTTTGTATACATCGGAACCTGTACGAACCTGTCACAGTTATCACACACACACACACGCACACAAAGCCCCACACATGGTCGCGTGTGCGTAACTCAACCGTACGTTGGAATTGTTATTCATATTTCATTCATCACTCATAATATTACGCGCAGGAATTTAATTCTTTGTTTTCACAAATAATCCTATGTGTGTATTCGTTCATTGAATTGTGATAGGTACCTGAATGTACACATGACAATGCTTGTCGTGGATTGTACAGCGTTTTGGGAATATTTTGATTAATAAAAATCATACGAATTTAATTTTATATTTATTTGGCAATTGACGGCGTCCCTATATATATATATTTAAATAGTACATCAGCACAGTATAGTAATGTATATAGTATATTGTCTCGGCAGTGTCCTTGAAATAAATACCTACGACCGCTTGGTACTTAAACTTGGTTAAACACGCACCAGGGCTGCTCATTGACTGACTCTTTAGGGTTTGGGGTGCCATAAATTGACGTAAATGTATGCGCGGGAGCGTCTCACACTGCTTGCGTCCGTACGTTACTGCAGACCGAAGTATACCGAGAATTCGAAGGGCGTCGTTTCGGCTGTTTGTATGAAGATGTAATACTGTATGTTTACTATACTGTGACATCAGACCACAAAATGATTACATTGTTTTAAAATAGTCAATATGATAGTTTGCACCGTGCTGATTTTTCATGATTTCAACTAGGGATGCATCCGATACCGATATATCGGCCATATCGTGGGTTTTCCGATATATCGGAATCGGCGATATTAATTTGCCGATATACCGACACATTTTGAATTTCGCACTACAGATAATCCATGTGTAAATGCGTCATCTTCGCGCCTAATTCGTCATTGTTTAAACGCAGCACAATTCATATATATCCCCGCGTTTCATAATTTCATTCTGAATACGGAATACATGTCGCATCAATATTCTTACTATTGTCAAACTAAATTCCTTATTATTAAAGGAAACACATTCTTATTGTGAAGTTGTAATTTCAGAATAAAGTTCTGTGAATTATTAAACAATTTTTATTAATCAATTAGAAAAGACATGCAGAAAAAATCAAATTAACGAAAAAATATTTAAATGCCACTACATATAAGACTACGTATTAGATATAAGGTTGAAAATTTTTCGTTAACTTAACAGAGTGCCATGGCGAAATTGGATAACGCGCCATTCCCGGTTAGAATGTGAGGTCCGTGGTTCGAGTCCCGGTGGCATTTAAATATTTTTTCGTTAATTTGATTTTTTCTGTATGTCTTTTCTAATTGATTAATAAAATTTGTTTAATAAATTCCTTATGCTTATTACTGTGGACTTTGCATTTCTGTACTATACTATACTGTAGCATTTCCTGTACGTATGTGATTTGCGATTCCCACTTAATGGATGATAATTATATTCCAATTGTCATTTTTCCCCGCACTTTGGAGGCAGATAAGAGGTTTTGTGTAGATGCCTCCCCGTTACGCCGGACGCATTCCCATGACTGTCGGCAGGACGGTGAGTACGGCCACTTTAGCTTTAAAAAAATGCCGAAAATGGGTGGCGAAAGTGTAGGTCCGATACGGTAGCTATTTGTTATAGAACGGCGCTGGGTGTGTGCTGGGGTCCCTCTTCTCTTTTCTCAAACTAAGCCTATGCTATGAAAATAAGACTAAATTGCTGGTGTCCTGGAATGGAGCTCAAACCACCAATCACCAGATCACTAGGCATAGATCACTTCATAACCACACCACACCAACAAGCTACTCATATTATAATCTGTCATATTATATTATGTTCTGTTAAATTACAATTTTTAAAATTTCATTATAAAGTAAACATTCTTAATAAATATTATACAAGTAATTTCATCTGTTTCTAATCTAAACCCACAACTTTTTACACCTTTTGAAATCTGCACTGTCCGCATCGGTATCGGTATCGTCGATACTTTTTTTTGAATATCGGTAGCGGTATCGTATCGGTAAAAATGCATACCGGTACATCCCTAATTTCAACTCAGTCTTGCCGAAAATCGACCTCAAAAGTTGGCTAACGCGGAAAAAGGGTCTATAATTATATATGTTGATCTATATTAATCTGGTAGTGACAAATATGATAGACGCTGACAGTTTGACGATGTCACTGAGATTGCTTAAAAATATGAATAAACAAAGATAACATAGAATGAATGTTTATAATTGGCAAGTGAATGTAAGAAAATTAAAAAAAAACTGAAATTCTCATAAATGCTCAAGTTTTTTGTTTGTAACATTGTGGAAATTCATTTTTAATATTAAAAAAATGAGGGTAAACACAACACTGTTTTATTCCACTATATATATAGCAGGGGCGTGCAGTGGGAACAAGAAGCATGACTTTTTCCTAAGCATATATTTTGAAAAGAAACCGAAACAAGATATATATCTCGTAATATTTCAATCACAATAATTAACACATTATTCATGTTTTAATATTTCATAATATTTTGCCAGATAAATATTTAATTTCGATATATTTTACCCAAATATACGGTAAAATAAAAGTCATGCTTCTTGTTCCCACTGCACGCGCCTGATATACAGTGGAATAAAATAGTGTTGTGTTTACCCTCATTTTTTAAAAAGTACTGAAATTTAGGTTGTTTATTTCATTTAGTGTTTTTATTGTGAAAATATGGTTGATGTTAAGAAAATGATAACGAAAGTATACAAAGAAAGCGTATAAAAATATGACTTAAATTTTTTTATTGATTAAAAGCTTCCTTTATCGTCTTAAATTAATGACGATATAACATTATTGCCTGGCGACAAATCATTCACCCTGCTATCCATAGCAATTAGTCGTTGTCCCATGATATCAATACCTCTCATTGAGAACAAAACGAGCAAGTAGCAGAAGATATATGTTTATATGCGAGTGTGGATAAACCCTCAGTAGAAGTCTACCTGCCGTGACCAAAAATATCCGATTTATGAAGGTACGCAACGTCTGGAGCTTAAATAACATATGTGTGGCTTCTGTCTGGTTACGACTATGGGAGCATCGCAGTTGTATGTTGCCTGTATCTACAACAGCTAGACGAAAGCCTATCAATAATGATTGGATAAAATAATAGATGGTAGGTAATGCACCTTCTGTTATCAAACAATATAATTAATGCAGTAACATTATCAAGGTGATTTTGAGGAGACCCTCAATATTCCTAACAAGATAACATTTCAACATTTTTAATGTCATAAATATTAATTAAATCTATCAAAAATTTGCGATACTTAAATTCACAAAATGAACTTCAATAATACTACATTCGGATGTTTTAGTAATAGACCGAGATCAGCTGGAAATATTTGTATACTTTAATGTAATACTAGCACAGCCCAACACCATTTCAAGGAGTATCATTATTTAATGCTCTTCCCAATGAAATGACGTCAGAAAAAAATTGTAGAAATTTTAAAACTAAATTGAAAAATCTTCTACAAAAATCAATGCATACTTTTAAATGTCATTACAATACCTTCTTAATTTTTATAATTTAATCTGTTTCTTTGTCTATATAACTTAATCTAATATCTTACATTAGGTATATCTTTTTTCACTGTTCTAATATAATGCTACTAATGATCTCATTATCAATATATATACAATGACAATGCCCCCCACTTATAAACACGAGAATTAAATTCTCTTTTAAAAGTGGATAAGCGTTAAAATTCTGTTTTTGAAAAGTTACACATATTATGAAAAATTTCATATATTATATTTGAATATAATATATGTAAGTAACACCATTATATGCAATTCAATTAAATAAATAAAAAAATATATATATATTAAAGTAAGGCGATAGTGATAGAGTAAAGAATGAAGATGCTAGAAAAGAATGTAAAGCTGATCTTGGCATAGTCGATAGAATTAAAAAGGGTAACTCAGATGATTTGGGTACGTTAAGCGAATGAATGAGTATTATAGAGACAATTCAATATACTTCTGCCGTGAGTTATGGCTGTGAAAATAGCGCCATCTTATATAGCGTAGCGAATTGGTAGCGTTAGTGGTGGAAATTATTGCATAGGGAATTATATATTTTTGATTTTAATGATCACGAGATAATTACCTCTTCGTTTATATATTTATGAAAGATTATTTGTGCTAATGTAAATATTGAGTAAGCGATTATTTGAATATGAAACAATTTCCAAATTTTGAATAATAAGCTCGAAGTAATAGCAAAGCAGCGACTGTTTCAATAGCTTTTATTGATCTTATTTTTCTGCCCCGAAATTATTATTCTAGAGGTATCATTCCGCTGGATGCAGATCTAAAGAAAAAAATCAGAAAATGAAAGTTAACTCAGAATGAAATAAGATAGTAAAATATATGAACATGCCTGTCTTAAGATTGATAAATGGCTACACCTTAGTATGATGTATTTCTGTTTGAAAAATGAGTCTTCAAAGTAAAAAGTCCCACTCATCCATCCACCTGATTTATATTTCAAAGGAAAGGACTCTTCACTCCAATGTAATGTGTCAGTTTTCTTTCAAATTTGCCTACGTAAGAAACGTTAGACACGATCCTTTTACTTCCGAACCACATCGTGGGGATAATTTGTATATTAAAAAATCCCACTCCCATTAAATAAATGAGAAATTGTAATTAAAGTAGCGAAACCTTACGAATTACACATAGTTTTGATTAAATATTTTAAATAAGGGTTGTACCTACTTATATTAAATATGAACAGAAAAGATGAATAAATAATTGCCAACGCTTTGAAGAAAGCAATTATGTCAAAGCTTCTTAGTTAAAGAGCAATCAAAACTTTTATGAAAGTTATTACGATTTTAAGGGTGAGTGAAGTACTTTGCTTTGTAGTTCTAAAGAATTTTAGAAGTCAGGCACGTGATGTTCATGTGACAAGTAATCAATGTTTGATATCAGTAAAACGTGTGTAAAAATGACTTTAATTGAAATTCTCCTACAAACTATTTCACGTTTTTTTATTTTCCAAGCGACTCACTACAATTTAGGCAGTTTGTCCACTTTAATAATATCTCGTTATTTTTTATGTATATGTCCATAATTGTCAATAAATATTTAAGGTTTATTTTATTGTTTCGAAGGATAGTTTAACTCAGTAATCACACATATGAAAATAAAAACACACTTATTTTATAGTTATGTTTATTTAATTTTTGTGAGTTGCGTAGATTGATAATTTTTGGTGAGACGGAATTTTGATAATGCCCTCATAAGGTTTATTGCAGTACTGAAAAACACCCATGCGTTTCGTATAAAATGTCCGCATAATTCAATACCCAATTAAAAATAGCAAAAATATTTTATATACAACTCTAATTTATTTAAAGTAGATTGGTTTTGGTACCTTTACTGTCAGAGCAGAACTACCTTCTTTTCTAGGCGGTTTTCTCATTAGAGACGATGTAATGAGGAAACCAACGTTCATGATAATTATCTGCCACCTCTCTCTGCAGCCCGCAATTCGGATCGTGGTTTCATGAGGATAGATAGTGGCATGTTTGTCCGGGTCAATCCATTGATCCAGGATAATATCTTCTCTGCTTGTGATTCTTCGTAAAATTGTAAGATATGACTTGGTGGTGAGCTGCGTTTTCGAACGGACGTATTCCACGCCTTTTCGGAAAGGTAAAACACATCGAGAAGACATCCTGAAAATGAACAGTGTGATCTGTTCGAAATTGATTGGTCCTGTGGATCATAATTTGATGCGGATCACCCCCTAAGTAGTTAAATCTCTTCTCTCACATACCTTGCCAGTACAGTACACTTGTACAGTACAAAACACCTCGGGAAAACAATGAATGTCAAGAAATGTGTATTTAGAGAAAAACAGTTTTTTATAGTTTCAAAGTCCATATTTCTTTCACTAATACTCTTTTTATATAAATATTTTATCAACTTATTACTTTATAAACATATTCTATGTATGTACGTATATTAAATGTATGTACTGTCAAATTGACAACGACGTTTTTTGACGTTCGGTGGGTGATTATTCCTGTTTCTTGCGTTGGATAAACAGATATAAATTTAACTTTTACAGCGGTTTTCGGTTTTACCCGATACTGATTTTTTCTATAAAATAATACCCCAAAAATTCAACAGATGGCATTAAAAGGTCAGTTTCGCAAAAAAAGTGACATTCATTGTTTTTCCCGAGGAGTCTTCACTTGCATTCATCACGCGATACATTCATCGTACACTGGAAGATCCCTTAAATAGGATAGAAATTCTCCCTTTCAGTACTAAATTCGTTATTTTCAATCTACCAACGTGGTAAACACTACTGACCCTCCAAAGGTTAAAAAAGATTTTTATGAATATTTTCTATATGTATTGGTAATGGATTGCTTGATTTTCTAAATTACGTAATCAGAAACTAAAATTTCATTATCAAAATCATGGCCTGTCTCTAAAAACCGTTTAGCATATTAAAAAAAAGTATTATGATTAGAATCCCATTTTTATTCCCAAGCTATACGGTATATTATACATGTACTTCATTATAATTAACTTACGAGTTTTATAACTCTGATATAATATATATAATTTATCTTCATAATTATTTCTTCTGCAGCATCTGTTAGAGGTTTTTTCCTCTCTTTATATACTTCCCTTTTCTCTCGCACGACATAATCTTTCACAGATTAATTAACGCACATCATTGCTGTCTCATTTTCATGTTTTCATCTCATAAACATTATAATAAAATCCCGTTTACACAAAACTTCCCAAAAACCTAAACAATATGGGGACCTTGACATTTCGCGGGGTGGTTTAGACGAAATGAAAACAAACGAATATTTTAATAAAAGATTTATGACTCCGTATTGAACACTTTTTAGAAGTGGTTGTATTGGGAAATAATAAAAGATTCCTGTTGTTATAATTTAGGCATCCTGAGTCAATATAATCATTCCTCTCATGTCATCAGCGTACCTGGTTCGTTCACGTTTCTATTCAATCCAATTGAAGAGCAACAACTAATAAATAAGTCTCTTATCGGTGGAATCAGCGTTAACTTTGCAGATATTCATAATCTCAGTAAAATATACGGTTCGCGTAAAGTATCCGTTTTATTTAACACATAAATGAGTTCTGGTAATGAGCATTTTTTATTTTTTATTTTACAACATTTATTTCACAATTGTGCTATACATAGTACCTCTCCATTTAAGAGCATCGCTCTTGTGCTCGAGCGAGGTACTTTTCATTATTACATATGAATTTTACATTAAGATATATATTATATATATATATATAATATATTATATAATATATATATATATATATATATTGGTAGCGCCATCAGCCCATAAATTAATTTGTGAACTAGGAAAAAGGTATTCCTTCTCTCCCAGTCCCTACCCATTCCCGAAACCAAGCAAGTACTAGAGCCGCTCCACTTTTGAAAATCGAAACCGCCACAATACGAAAAAATAGCTGCAATCGCAATAGAAAAAATGTCGGAAAAGAAAGTGACCGCATAATTTTCCGCTGTGAACTACCGCAAATTGAATCAAAGATTTAATTCTTGACGCGAGTGTTTTGCCTTGTAATTAACGGGAAACACCTCGCCGCTAGAAGTTTGGAGATATAGAAGAGGCAAGAGGAGAAATAAAAAATCGAAGGAAGAAAGGTGAGTGCTTGCCTTGTTCCCAATTACCCATCACAATATCTCCCTACCATATATATATATATATATATATATATAGGATGAAGTAGTGGAGTAACATGTTTTATTTTGAGGCCTATGGTGTCTAGTTGTGTATACATATGATGTTCTCTTAATTTGTTTTTCAATTTTTTTGTATTTTGTATATTTTTATTTCCATTGGAAGATTGTTAAAAAATGTTAAGCCTGAGTATATGAAATTTTGTTGATATTTTTTTGTATTGCATTTTGGGATTCTAATGTTGGCTTGTATACTTGGTGATGTATTTTTTTCGAATTTTGTATGTTCGTTTTCTTTGATGAGTTGCATAATTGATATTTTTGGACTGGAAATATAAGTGTTTGTGTAGAGAATGTTTATTTTTTAAGTGTAACATTAATAATTGTTCTCTGAATAACTTTAATCAGATTTATTATACTATTATAAGTTCCACCCCACCCTACTATTCTATATTGGAATAGTGAGTGGACAGTTGTACAGTATGTATAGCTTTTTTAAATTGACTATGCTGAAAATGCTTCGCAGTCTTATGAATATATATATTCTTTTCGTTAATTCGTTGATATGGCTATGTCATTTAGGATGTTTGTCTATAATTACTCCAAGATATTTGATTTCGTTTTTTGGGTTTATTATTGAACGCAAATTATTGCAGGTCATTCTGTCGCAGTTGTTATTGTGGATGGTCATTTTTATATTAGGCGGTATTTTATGTTTTTTATCGAAAAGGGAATATAGCATGTTGTTTTTGGAGTTTAGGGAGAGCAAATTGCTGTCGAACCAGAATTTTATTAGTGTTCCAGTCAGGTACATTTAATAATCGCTGTATCGTCTGCATATGATACGATTTTACCGTCAGATTAAGTTTGAAAATATCGTTGACGTATATTATAAATAGGAGTGGGCCTAGAACTGTCCCTTGGGGTATTTCAAAGTAGCTGGTTAAGGGAAGGCTTGGTGTCTCGTTAATTTTTACATTGAATATGACCATACTAATTCCTCCTTCGCTATCTACTCCAACGCACAGTATCCTCAGCCTCCCATATCTTTCTTATTCTGGGGCATTAAGTTGTATATTCTGGTGTGTAATAAAATTAACGGCTTAAAATGTAGATTTGTAATAGAATATTCTATCTAGCCATATTAATCTTACCGCCATTTTAATTGTTAGGTATTTCATTTCCTCGAACGAAATTGTCGGAAATGACGGTCCGACAAAGCGTTTTATTTATCTCACGCTCGGATCAAAGAATCGTTAATCATCCAATTAATCTCTCGTTTGACAGACAAATACATATTCAGGAGCCTGGACCTTGGAACCCCCCTGCCATACCTTGCGGAGATGCTGCGTGAGGCGGCGCTGTACAAAGACACCTACGTCAAATTCAATATTCATCCCTTGTATTTATTAGCGGAATATTTTCATTATTTGACTTCGTAATTAGAAGACGAGGGTATTATTTGTACAAATGTATTCCTGAACGTAATTGTCGTGTTCTACATGTTTTGCTAACGAATGGAAGTATACTTCGGTTAATTTTCCGTGTAAATTAATGAAATTTGCCTCGGACATCGAAGTTAAAATATCAAATGGGAGGTTTTTCGTTGAATGTATTACATTGAAACGAATACATACATACGAATGGATTAATTATATTCGGCTTGTATTTGCACGGTTAGTATTTTTATTTGGAATTTTTAATAGAAATCACGCAGTACAATGTTGTGAGAAATAAAATATCAGCAGTGTATTATTCAGTACCTACTATCTATAAATGACGTAGGTATTTTTTACGTTACATTTCAACCGTGAGTTAAAGCTGTGAAAATAGTACCACCATTAGGGACAAACATTTTTACACAGACTTTTTTTTTGCTTTTTTTTATACCTCATTATAATTTTATAGATCATTGTTATTTGGCTATCCGGTAGCGTTAGTGATAGACATTATTACAACAAAAATATTGATTTGTTTTTGATTTTTATACCTCATTACTATTTGCGCTATCTGGTCACATTAGTGACGGACGTTGTTACATATTTTGATTTGTTGTTAAGCATAATTATTTATTTCACAAACTAACATACTATTTTTTTAATACCATTCTATCCTCATTAGGACGGACGCACAGTAACTTTTATTAATTTTAAATACTTAGTTGTTGCGCGTCCGTCCTGACAATGATAAATATAGTGGTATCGAAACCGGTCGACGTTAAAAATAATGAATGTGGTTTATACAAATTTTATCAGTTTTTTTTTTCTAAAATAACGTTCGGTATTGCATATAGAGTAATTACGCACAATCAAAGAAAATTTTTAAGATTTTTTTCCCGCATCGATTTATTTTACAAGCTATTGGAGATATCGTCACGGATTCGATGGCGGGATCTAAATTAAATACATTTCCATTATTCGCGCTTCGCACACACTAGAATATTCCACCTGTCTCTTCTACTGGCTTCTGTGCAAATCGCACGAGCTTACAGCTCGCATCTATTTATATAAATGTTTTCTTTCAAATCTTCTCGCACGTTCCCTTGCATTCCACCAGTTTCCGGTTTTTTCCGAATTGTTCTGAAACGTCTCGTGACAATAATGTCGCTATGTCTGAATTTTAGCCTTCCTAAGCTCCTGCTCTCTGTTGGTGTTGTGTTCAGTAGTGAATTTAGTGATTTTAAGTGATTTGATCAGAGTCTATATATTAATAAACTTTGAGATAAGTCTCATCAATATATTAGCTATAACCCATCAAAAATGACGTACTTTTATTATAATATATTTTCGGGCCACCAGATTTTGCTATCTAGAGTAGCGTAGCTTCTTGATAACGTTAGTTATTTTTAAATAGAGAATGATTTTTATTGTTGCTTCTTATACTTCATTATTATTTGATCCATCTGGTAACGTTAGTGATGGACAATGTTACATAGAGAATGATATGTTTTGATTAATGTGATAATCGACTGTTAACCTGTCGTCTCCAGATGTCAAAAGCGCTCTCCCGACTGGCACGTAACCTTATAAACATTCGCACTCTCTTTCACACTTTCTCTTTCAAGCATCGCGACATATGCAATTATTACAATTAATGATTAATACAAATGACATATGCGATGTACTAATGGATGCACTTATTAGTTTTAATTTTCATTAAACTGAAATATGAAAACAATTCAGAGTATTTTATTAGAAAAGCATAAAGGCAATGTTTGTACTTTATTAAATAACAATTTTGAAATCGTGCTAATTTGGAATACGGAATGGATCAGATATCATATTAATTTTGAAAACGGAATGCGATCAGTCATTGGATAGAAGCTTACGGACGGACATTCGAAATTATTATTGGAGATTTTGACTATGATTTCACTATTATACTGACAAAACAAAATTCTGTGAAGTTTCTTAATTATTTGTACCGATCAAAATACTGAACATTAATTTCACAAAATACAATTTATAAATTAAAATACAAACCAAGTAAAGAGAAGATATTATTTCTTAAGACACGCTTTAAAAAATTTTAAGTTTTTCCTTTTATAAAGAATTAAAGTTGTTAAGAAATTTGAATACAATCTTTGTTCAAAATATTATCTATTCTTGTTACGGACTTGAAACGAATTAAAAATAATTAGAGTGATCACTTAAGCCAGCTCATACAGGTTGTAAGCCCGGAGTCATTGTATAAGAGACTTCCATCCACTTTTTTCATATATAAATAACTTCGTCTCTGTGAGACTTCTATAATTTATTTATACAAAAATAGTATCTATTCTTGTTACGGGCTTGAAACAAATTAAAAATAATTAGACTGATCACTTAAGCCAGCTCATACAAGTTGTAAGACCTGAGCCATCGTATAAGAAACTTCCATTAACTTTTCTCATATATAAATAGCTTCGTCTCTGTGAGACTTCTATAATTTATCCTTTATTAAAAATAATTGCTGATATTTTTGTTTTTGTCTTATAATTCTTACGGTACGTCTCGAAACCAGTAGACTACAAATCTCAGTAAGTGGTTTTATACTAACATAGCATTCTATTAAATTAAGATTGGATAGCATATGAACATCTTGTAAAACTATGAACATAAGTGTAAAAATTATTAAAAATGTAGGTATACTACGCTCTTGTTCATTCCTTGCTTATTGTATACGGCATCATTGGTTGGGGAGGAACGTTAAAAAAAAGCCTTAATCCAGTAGTAATAGTGCAAAGATTAATTATTAAAGTAATTCTTAAAAAAAAAAAAAAACTTTCTCAACAAACGAATTATTCAAACTGTTTCCAAACGTGAAAGATATAATATAGCAAGTTTCTTCAATAAAAATATGTAAGGAGAAAAATCTAAACCTGGAATACTATAAACTAATGAGAAATCATAACCAAATAATTATACCAAAATTCAAAACAACGCAAATGTAAAACTATTACATTTACAAAGTCTTCAGCTCAGGCGCGTGCAGTGGGAACGTTGAAGCATGACTTTTTTGTATATTTTGGAAAAAAAATAGAAATTAAATATTTATGCCACAGACTTTTATGATATATCAAAATATGAATACAATGATAATAATTGTGAAATATTACGAAATATATGTCGTATTCCGATTTTTTCCCAAATAATTGGTTACGTAAAAGTCATGCTGCAATGTTCCCACTGCACGCCCCTGCTTCAGCTACTACAACAATCTCCCCATCGAGATATGCCATATACATAATCATACAGAAAAAATGAAAACCTTTTTATAATCAAACATGCATTCGTAAACTGTTCAAAATAAATAATTAATTTAAAAATTTCCTATTAGGTATATATATATTCTGAATATCATTATTAACACCCACATATATTAAATAATTCACACGCTAATATTATTTACAGTATAAGAACTAAGGCTCCCTCGTCAGAGTTCTCATTTCTGATGAGGTCTACATGAATAAAAAGCTCAAAAAAATGACAATTTAACAAGTTGTAGTATAAGAATGTAATGTCTACCATATATTTAATAAATAAAAATAAAATAATTAATTTTTTATCATTGGTCCTTACATATGAAATTGGCGTTTTGCCGTACTGGCAAATTTGATCTCAAATATCTTCTCTTTGGTTAGGAATTCCAAATCCAAATTATACAGCTATTTACTCATGTATTTGTGTTTTGAAAATTATAATTCATTTGTTTTTTCCTCAATTGTTTTTTTCTTTGCGTCACTCAGTTTACAAAATGAAAAACTTGAAATATCGCGTTATTTACGAGTACGAGTTCCACCGTGGCACCAGTGCTGCAGAAACGGCTCGAAGCATTAATGATGTGTATGGTGACGGTGCCGCAAAAGAAAACACAGTGCGTTTTTGGTTCCAACGTTTTCGTTCTGGAAATTTCGACCTGCAGAACAAACCCCGTGGACGGCCGGAGACCAAAGTTGATAATGAAGAATTGAAGGCTATTGTGGAAGCGGATCCATCGCAAACCACATCCGAGTTAGCTGCAGGCTGCGGTGTTAGTGATTAAACTGTTTTAATCCACTTGAAGTAAATTGGTAAGGTGAAAAAGCTTGAAAGGTGGGTACCTCACGAATTGAGTGAAGCAAATCAACAAACGCGCGTTGACTGCTGCGTTGCATTACTCAACCGGCACAATAATGAAGAGATTTTAAATCGAATCATTACCTGTGATGAAAAGTGGATCCTGTACGATAATCGGAAGCGCTCATCGCAATGGCTGAACCCTGCCGAACCAGCCAAACCATGCCCCAAGCGAAAATTGACTCCAAAAATGTTACTTGTGAGCGTTTGGTGGACTAGTGCTGGTGTCGTTCACTACAGCTTTCTTAAATCTGGCCAGACGATAACGGCAGATGTCAATTGTCAGCAACTGCAAACCATGATGGAAAAGCTAGCTGCTAAACAACCGAGGCTGGTTAATCGCTCTAGGCCACTGCTGCTTCATGATAACGCTAGACCACACACTGCACAACAGACGGCTACCAAATTAGAGGAGCTTCAATTGGAATGTCTAAGACATCCACCGTACTCTCCGGACCTTGCCCCAACAGATTACCATTTTTTTCGAAATTTGGATAACTTCTTGCAAAGGAAAAAATTCAACTCCGATGGGGCAGTCCAAACTGCCTTCAAAGATTTTATTGATTCCCGTCCGAATGGTTTTTTTAGTAAAGGGATCGATGAACTACCTATGAGATGGCAAAAGTGCATAGATAGCAATGGTAGATACTTTGATTAAATAAATATATTATAATAATAAAAAATCGGTTTTATGTTCCTCCCATACTAAACGCCAATTTCATATGTAAGGACCTAATATAAGTATGATGTTTATGATTGCATCATGGGGTAATTGCTTGCTTGCTTGCATGGCGGAAGAATTGCTTCGTTGGGAGTTCGGCTTCGTCTATCGAAGTATTGGATTTTAGTGACAATGGCACCCAGGTAATAGATAAAAGCGATTACTGCAATGCAATGAGTATTTCTACGCCAAAACGAAAAGAAATGTGATAAGATAGAATGCACTAAATGCAAGTACTGGTTGCACGAATCGTGCATAAGTTTCGAAAACTGAATATAATATATAATCAAGTGATTGTATAAACAAAGTTCATTAAAAAATTTCAATAAAATATAGTGTTAAAATAAATGATATCTGTTTTATATGACACAGTAATTAAAACTTGAAATAAGAAATGTTTTCGAATCACCGAAATATCCATATTTTATATCCATTATGATTAATTATAAGAAGCTATCAGGTAGCTTGGGAACTTTTGAGAGATAATATCAAATGCCCGGAGGAGGATCATAAATATTGTCTTCGGGGTTCTCGGAGAAACTGTGTTATTAATTACAAGAAACACCACTGAAATTGTTAAGAAAATATAAGTTTGCCGAATAATTTATACTTCTCGGGCCCCTGATAATATCGCTCCATTTTCTGTATAATTGTGTGATAAATATTAAGAAAAATACTCGCCCGTCAATTTATTAATAGGCTTAGATTAAATTATTATAATATTTTTAATAACAGACTTTATTCATAGTTAATGTTTCTAGTTGGGTATAATTATTTATTTATTATTTATAATTATTATATCCAACCGCCTGCACTGGTGTAGATTATTCAGAGATCTTTGTACCTGACATTTTGTTGAGTGTATTTTTTTTTTAAATAGAGATGCGAACACGGAATTCGTGTCATTTTATTTACTATTTTCAAATTAAGCAAAACGCTTGTGCTATGAAAATAGGACTAACTTGCTTGTCTGGTTCGAACCTGCGACCTTTGGATCTACGACGCGAGCGAGGCGAGAGTCCTAACCACAAGACCAACAAGCTACTCACTTTGTATTCTGTGATATTTATTGGCACTACTTTTATTTGTACATTCCATTGTGTGATTTTTGACTATTTTCGTTAACATTTTTTTTGTAAATAAATATTGTTTTTATATAAAGATAATCTACATATTACACATACGATTGATAGGAAAATACGCTATTATGATTTTCCTTCTAACTGGTAATAAAGGTATCTATATAACTCGATGGATTTCTTGAGCAAAATATTACTAAGCGACGCTAACTTCTTAAGTAGCAAGTGAAATGAAAATCTATCCATGGCAGTACAAAAAGAATCTAAACATAATAAATAGGGGATTTTTTATGCATTTAAAAAAAATTAAACTTTAAACGACTCTCCTGTTAAGTTGGCTTCGTGTCGCTTGGTAATTTATTCCTTTCCACCGTCGATATATATATAATATACAATCAATTACCAAAATTAATTTTCAAAAACAATAAATATTCCTCGCGAAGATCTTTCGAGTGCGTGGGTGCTTACAACGAGAAATTCATGAACCCCGCTGAGAATTGAGAATAGAATGTGCACATCCCTATTGCCCACATTTAGTAATTAAATCAACGGCTCGGTTCGCGAGGAACCTTTCCAACGCGAGAGCACGCTGAAGGGAGATGTTAGTCTGTTCAGCGCACCGGAAACCCGATTAGATATTTGCGCACGTCTTTGCCTAGCGGATTTACTAAATTACAAACACAAATGTCGTCGCATGAGATGCTCCGTTAACCTTAACAGCATCTTTACAGCCATTTGGCGTCAACTGTGCTAATAAAGATGATAAATAAAATTATCATATTGTTTAATCTAAAAATACAGGCATAAGACTATGACCTCTGGTGACTTGTTGATCGAATATCGTGAAGGTAACCCTCTGGGACAGAGTATTTTAGTATTGAAAAAGCCAACCCCAATTAAAAATGAAGAACGTTTAATTTGAAAGCTTGGAACGAATGCGTTGGTAAAAATATTTTTTCCTGTGCCACGCTGAAAACAGGTACTACCCTTCTAATAGATAGATGCTTAATTGAACATAGTTATGCAAAATCGACCAACCCAAAAAACGTGGAATTGAGAAAATGGCTAAAAAAAATTTGAATCTATAAAAACCTAATACGTCGATATTTAATTCATTATTGCATATTTTTTTGAAAAAGATCAAAATTTCAAAATGAATGATGTCCTTTTTTTTTGTTTTTTTTCTGTTTTTTTTTTTTAAATTTAATTGGTTATTAATAATATTTTGTTTACTTTTACGTGATTTACTAATTTCTAATGATTCTAAATTATTCAATGTCAGACCAAAATTATTTATGTCTTAAATAAAAAGTTCTGAATTTTTATCAAAACCGTGATCATTTTCTAATAAATGGTTTGCAAATTCACAAAAACCATGATTATTCAGACATTTTAAATGTTAAACGTGTTTCATTTCATCTCCGAATCCGTGACAGTATTAAAAAATATATCAATAAATAAAATATATTATTTAAAGGCTTTTTAGGTCCATGGCCGCACGAGTATCTTCCAAGCCTCTCTGTCTTCGGCTGTGGTCTCCCAGAAGGGAATTCGTGGCCTCGCTGCTTCGTCTCGAACATTTTTCGCCCATATCATTCTTGGGAGTCCCGGGGGCCGAATTCCCGTTGGCGTCCCCTCATAGACATAGACCGAGTAAGTGGGACCTTACGACTAAGGAGTGCTCCACCGTCTATAAATCGTTAGATGAGCCTATCCACACACAAAAAATACAGGCAAGGAAAAACATAGTTCCCACCGGAACTGTCTATTGCAAGTAGGCTATTTACCTATCGCGCCATGGTAACCTCACAGACTACCATCAGGTTTTATCAAAAGATATTTGTTTGTTACTTTATTAGTGAAACAACTATTTTCACCCGTTGGAGGCTTTATATAATACCAAATATACTTTACGTTTTAAATATTTTTATCTTACAGTGGGAAATGGAGGACTTTAAAATACTTTAAAAGATAATAAATAAAATAAAAAATAAAAGACTTTAAAATACATATAATTTAACAAGATAAATATTGTGTTTTGCATTATGTATTAAAAATATATTTTATACGATGTGTAACATTGCACTTGAAATATTACAAATTACTAACTATTTTGTATATTAATTAACATACACTCCATAATGATTAGAAACCATATTTTGTGTTTAAATTCGGGGAGTACGTCATTATGATATTGTATTATAATTTGCAGAAAACTAACAATTCACATGTAATCACCTTATACAGGATTATTATTATTAATATACACACTCACAATATATTACGGCTAATTAGTGATGGGTCCGCTCTGTACTCACTACTACAATGTAGTACTACACTACATTGAAGTGCACACTTCGCACGTTTTGAAGTGTAGTGCACACTACAAACTACAAACACCAAAGTTATTGACAATATAAACTTCAAATAGTACACTTCATTTCAAAGCGAAGACTACAAAGTACACACACTTCAAAGTTATCGAAAGTATGAGAAACCTACTTTAAATAGTGAATTTTTTACGTGAAATTTTTGGGAAGTTGATGTAGCTAAACGAAGAAATCTCTGGAAACTGTAACAACCCCCTCCCCCCATGGTTTGAAAATTTTTTATCGCCAAATGTTACTTCGGAGAAAATATCGTCATTTATCTTAAATATTTTTCTCATTGACCTTTTTTTTTTTAGCTTAGTACTACAATTTTGTAGTACAATTACTTCATTTCATTACTTCACTTCATTAATGTAATAGATCTGAGGAACGTATGTCGCGACGCCAGAAAGAGACTGCATGACAGAGAGAGAGAATTTATAAAAGGGCGCACGAATGTCGAGTCGAGACTCTTTTTACTACCATTGTTATCGAGACCGCATCTTACTGTATAAACGATTGTCTAAACCAGTATTATTACCGAATAAATACTTACGAGAACGAAGTCTTTACTTGGAGCAATCCCATCCCGAAACAAGAGTATTACATCTGGCGCAGCCGAAAAGGAATATTTTTTTACGAAGATCGGGAGATTTTGAAAAAAATATTACGGATCCGGGGGCAGCATACAATACGGCAGGGGAGACAGCGGCGTAATTTTTCAAGAGTAAAAAAGACGCACAGTAAGAGGGAAAGGCGGTCACATCGACGGACATCGACATCGCAGAATTCAAGAGGAAGAAGACGAGCGTCGAGGGTCACTGGATGCGGATATAGGAAGGATCCACATTGCCACTTCCATCGCGGACGAGCTACGGAGGCGGAGACTGAGGCAGAGCGGCCGACCAGAGCGACGGGCTGAGGAAGGCGGAAAGACCATCCGAGGACGGGCGACCGCTGGACGAGGGAAGCGGCCAAGGAAGGAGTCACCAGGGAGGGGTGGACCAGCAGCAGACACAGGCGAGGAGAATCAAGGCGGCAGGGCCAAAGTTAAGTACTTTTGTGATTCCTTTGTCTGTAGGTAGTTGTTGGGCAGCATGGAATGGAGAGCGCTTTCGTTTGACCACGAGAGTGACGCATGGGACGTCTATAAGGTGCGGTTCGAGCAGTATCTTATAGCTAATGATGAGAAATGGTCAGAACCTTAGAAAAAAGTGATTTTTTAACAACTTTGTCAGAATATACTTATACATTGTTGCAAAATTTAGTAGTACCTAAGAAGGTAACAGATGTAAAATTAGAAGCATTGTGGGAACATTTAGATAAATTTTGTTTTAAAAGCATATCAATTTTTCATGAACGCGAAACATTTTTCTCAGCAAAGCAGTTTGAACACGAGAGTGCCCAAGATTTCTTTGTTAGATTAAAAAAATTTAGTAGTTCATGTAAATTTGGAAAACGATTGGATGAAAATTTATGCAATATTTTTGTACTTGGAGTAAATAATCATAAGCTAAGAGAGAAGTTATTCTTAGAACCGGATGATCAATTAATGGCAGATATGGAATGCATTGCGTACAATTTCGAAGCTATTACTTGTAGACTACAGAAAACCGAAAGAATTAAATCAGAAATTTGTTTAGTTGAAAAAATAAATTGTCATAATCCACTTCACGAACGCATGGTTCGGTGGGTACTTATAAAAATTCCAGCGGTTCTAGAAATGTGCAATCGCATTATACGAATGCGAAAGTTGCACAATGTTTTGCGTGCGGGGCAACGACACATAAGAAGGTTGATTGTCCTTATAAAGATTTTGTTTTAAGGGATGTTTCGAAAAAGGCCATCTGAAAAAGGTGTGTAGAAATTTAGGAAAAAAACGGGTTAATGTTATCGCAGAAGACATCACGCGAATGGTGGGGACTGCAAGTAACATAGGCACGAATAAACCGATCATGATTACAGTATCGATCGAAGACACACGCTTAGATTGCATGGTGGATACAGGGTCCAGTTCTTGTGTGATTCCAAAACAGATTTACGACGCGAAGTTTGGTCACATTCCACTCATAAAAACAAATCTTACGTTATACAGTTACGATAATTCTGCTTTCAAAATATGCGGGATATTAAAAACAAATGTTACATATAATAATAAAATGTTATCAGTAGATTTTGTTGTAATAGATAACGGAATAATGCCATCAGTAGGTAGAGATTTCTTAGGTAGGTTCGGAATTTTATTATCAGGAGTTAGAGACTTTAGAGACCGGGGAAGTTATCGATTTGGATGTACAATCGCGTTTTGTTGAAAACATTAAAAAGGATTATCCCGCAGTTTTTTCTAATACATTGGGGAGGTTTAATAAATTTAAAGTAAGTTTAACAGTAAATAAGGATTTTTTTTCAAAGTTTGGTAACGCGAGAGTCGTGCCATTCGCAATTCGGGATAAAGTAGAAGCGGAATTAAGAAGATTGGTGGATGAAGGTGTGTTACAAGGGATTACGGCAAGCACCATGGCATCACCTATTGTTCCAGTTTTAAAGAAATCCGGCGAAATTAGAATTTGTGGAGATTATAAAGCAACCTTAAATCATCAATTGATTATAGATAGGTATCCTTTACCGCGGTTCGAGGAGGTTATTGCAGAAATTAGCGGGGGACAATTCTTTAGTAAGATAGATTTAAAGAGTGCTTACTCACAATTGGAATTAGAGGAGGAAAGCAAGAAGTATAGATCTGAGGAACGTATGTCGCGACACCAGAAAGAGACTGCATGACAGAGAGAGAGAATGTATAAAAGGGCGCACGAATGTCGAGTCGAGCCTTTTTTTACTACCATTGTTATCGAGACCGCATCTTACTGTATAAACCAGTATTATTATCGAATAAATACATACGAGAACGAAGTCTTTACTTGGAGCAACCCCATCCCGAAACAAGAGTATTACAATTAATATTACAATTTCTTCATTACTTCACTTCATTTACTTCACTTCACTTCTTAGTACTTCAATTACTTCACTTCATGTAGTTTTTACTACAATTGTAGTGTACACATTGTAGTCTTCAAACTGGTGAACGTGTGTGTGTTCATTTTGAAATGTAGTTTTTCCCTTCGCTACTGCTAATGGTATTCTTGTGTTTTAAATTTTTATTTTAATTAATAATTCAATTCCACTTTTAATGTACCTGGAAGGGTATAAATTTAATCCGATAGGTGAAGTGGTTCTGAGCTGTACTAGTCCCGAACCTGGGCACACATCTACCAATTTCTTCATAGAAAGTGTCCAAATATTCAATTTAAGTGAATATTTAAACAATTATAATCGAAATATCGACATATGACAGGCGTTAATTTTTCTTCTAGAAATGTGGGGTGAAAAAGCAAAAGCCACAAAATTGAATGTTTTGAATGCAGTCACCGAGGATTACTAATTTAAAATGAACTGAATTCTAGATTTAACGTATCTATCCCTTCCAAAATCATGTTTACTATAAATTTATAGGCTACGTTTCATAAAAAATCTCAAAATCAGTAGGTACATTATAAATTAATAATCCTCGATAATTGCATAATTATTTTTTTTATATTGCTGCTTTTGTTTTTATGCCCCACATATACCACCTCACGATGCAATAACGATATTTTATAATATTCCTGGAAATAAAATAATCTACCAGTTCAGCTACAATGATTGTATAGGAAGTGGTAAAATTCAGTTTACTTATTTTCTAAATGAGAAGTGTTTCCTGTTGGAAGCGGCCATATTTTTAAATACAACATGTTTCAAAAATCTTATAATCAAAATCCTGGCTGAATTTCCACCCTTTTACTGAGAACCCTTCACTCGGATCTATATGTAAGAACTGGTCTTTGGAGTGATCCGATTGGCCAGGAATTATACATAACCTAATTGCTTTTCCTGTAACATATACATTTAATTTAGTATAATATAATTGAAACAGTAGGCGGTTCTCCACACACCGAACAACTTCCGTCCCCCGGGAACGCACCCGGAAATTTATATAATATTAGTTTTCCCGTACTACATTATTACAACGTTATAATCAAACCCTTCTGTAAAATTGCGAATAGCAAATATTCATACAAACTACAAATATAATATTGTCAAAACGGCACATGTGTTTTTTATATTCAAATACAATATTTTTGAGAGGTATTAAATCAATAGTAAAAAATAGGTTTATTACCATCATTATCATTTTATCAAAAACCATCATTCCTAGTAGTAATATTATGCATATACCATATACAAATAGATGTTGCTATCGACACTTTATCGAGTATGAAAAGATATGTGTCTGCGGTCGTATACAGCCATTTATGAATCAGCAAGTATAGCGTACCAATATGCATACCACTGGATAACAACAATGTACTGGCTGCATGGGCTGCTCAGCTTCTATCCACCACGCATCGTTTTCATTCCTTACATTTAGGGAACTGATAAAAAAAAATTAATAAAAAAATAATAATAAATATTAAAAATCCCAAACCTATAAACATTACTTTATAAATAAATCAATAGACTGCATAAGTAAAAGATATACAATAAAGGGACACATAAAAATACCAAATTTAACAACCACCATGGCACAATATTACTTCACATACTTGGGAGTTAAATACATTATTACATACATTGCCGTCATAAAATATATTTCAAGAAGAAAAAAACATTTCAAAACACGCAGTTTAAGAAGTAAGTTAAATCCTTGAATGGAGTATTGGAGCTATGTATTATAACATTGCCTAGATATTTTAAATGGTTTCTGTATAATAAAAACTACTATTTCTAAATGGTTTCTGTTTAATTAATACTTCTACTTTTAATTTGACTCCTCCCATAAACTCGAGCTATTGGCTCATATGATTAAGACTATAGTGGAAGGTCTAGAATGTAATAACGTAGTAATAACATTTATAAAAATCATTTTGATGTATCTGCTGTGAAAGCAAATAAATAAACAAAGTAAAAAAATAAATAAGAATAAAATAGGTGAGTTTATTATTTACGCAAAAAGTAGGTAATGAAAAATGACATTAATAAGGAATAAAACACATTTTTACAAAAGTAAATTTGTCTCACGTTACTAATCTAGTGCGAAGGTCTATCACAGTACTAATCTCAATATATAGTAGACATGTCAATTATGTAACGTGTTCGAGTGTTATATACATTTTTTGTGATAAAATCGATATATGTTTCACTAGAAACATATGAAAATACAACTAACTCCACGCAGCAGCGGGATTTTGTGTAACCACGTAACAGCCGATGTAAACGACTATTTCGAAATATTGTCACAGATTCGCTGGGATTAAATAATAAACTTCAATTCAATTGTAAATGGTTAACATAACACATTTGGATATCAGAACTATCTATACAGATTGACCGCACTTGAGAAATTATTTGTGAAATATTGCTTATTATTAATGCTTGATCTCTGAGCTTTTTGACCGCTCAGCAGCGTGTTATTTATAGCTACGCTGCCCCCATCGCCCTCGGACTCTACAGTGCCGAATAGTTCCATAGGACTTCTCGGGACTCCGGAATATTCTAGAAGGCTCCAGATGTTTCTTCACTGCAACGAATTGTTCTGAAATGTTCTGTGAAAGGTTTTCATCACAACAGTGTTTTATGTTATGTGTTTTCATCACATCATGTATGTTTATATGTTATAAAACATAACAAGATGATAAATTCAATAATAACAAACGCCAGGATTTCCGTCCGCTAACTGTTTACGTAACTAGATTTACGTAACCATTACCTTTAATTATGTATCAATTTTAATTTCTTTGAGATAAACGAATTGTCTTCGGTCTGCTCTAGCGATAAGCATATATTCAAAGTATCAATGCAGTGCAATCATGTAGGAAATAGGCACATGAAATGCACAGCGGTTAAACGTATACAGTGCAAATGACGTACAAATGAACAAAATAAAATTGGTAACAATTATTATTGATATTAAGAACGTGAACATTCACAAATTTAATTCGATTGTTATGCTTAAAAGGATTCAATGTTGGAGTTAGCATAATACATGTTGTATTGTCACGTGTCATGAAAATGAAAACGCTGGAAATTAATCATCGATTTTTTAATTAAAGATAAATTAATTTTTCAATGCACAAAGTCAATCAACACGAATGAAACTTAACACTATTTTTTGAATTACATATTTCGCAATATACTTTATTATCGCTGGAATACTTTATTTAACATTCACTAGAATATTCCACCCAATTCTCGCACGTATTAGTCGCTCTGGTTTATTTCGCTATTTATTAAGCCATCTCACGATTGGTGACGTACTGAAGGAACTGTCTAAATACGACAACTGCTCGACGGTCCGCGTTACTTAGTATGTATGATTTTAGTATGTAAGAGTTTTTTGTGTGTAAAGCGCCCTTGAGGTGAAATTTTCACAAAAATGGCGCTATATAAATAAACCAATATTATTATTATTATTATAGTTCTGATATTTTCGAATAATTTTCGAAATCTAGAATATTCTAATGTTTATGAGAAGGTTCTCGTCTCTCCTCGCTTGTTTCAGGCATTTCCCGAATGTTTTAAATCACCCTAGCTTGCTATCGACCGTTCTTGATCCTCAGATAGTATTGTGACATATTACAGGGGTTCATGTACGTAATATATTTTGCCATTTCGTTACAGTAGGTATATATGACGCTTGCTGAAGCCCGGTCGCCAAAAAGAGAGATTTTCGTACATTGACCCTACGCTACGTATCCTTGTCGCAAGCGTACAATTATGTTTCTGTCATGCTCGCTCGCTGTGTCTGAGCAACATAATTATGCGCGTGCGACAAGGATTCTGCACTCAAAATTTTTCTTAAAACTTAGGCATGTTAAGAATTATATAAAAAGAAAGAATAAAAAATTTAAACAAAAGAAAAAGAGACTTAATTATTAGCAGAAGAACATAGGCATGTTGAAAATAATACAAAAAGAATGAACAGGAGAAAAAGAGACTTAATTATTAGGTAGAAAAAAATTCAGCACTCAAAATTTTTCTTAATCTTGTGTGGCTGCACTCGAGCAGATCAATATCCAATAGTCTTATCAGTTTATTGAATGCATCGCATACCCTCAAGAAATATGAATTACGACGATAGTTGGATGAGGTAAAATCAATGTGAAAGACTGGGTTGTGTCTACGAGATCTACAGGGAACATGGAATTTTAGTCTATTTAATAGTTCAGGACAGTCGACGTTGCCTGATACAATTTTTAGTAGGTACATCAAATCACCTATTTCACGACGTTTGTATAATGGTAGGATGTGATATTTTTTGCATGAACTGTCATAATCGTCAGAAACGCAATTGAATTTGAAGTTGAGAAAGCGAATAATTTTTTTTTTAATTTGTTCCAAGCGATTTACATAGATCATATACTGGGGGTTCCATACTTGCGTTGCGTACTCAAGTTTGCTTCTGACAAAAGTGCAGTAAAGTAGTTTCAATATCTTTACACACTTAAAATCTTTGGATATTCTCATGATAAAACCTAAAGCCCTATAAGCCTTACTTATAATAGAATCGACATGTTCATCGTATAATAATTTTCTATCATTGATCACCCCTAAATCTCTAATTGATGTAGCTGTTTCTAATTGTTCTCCTTTTTAGTATATAGTAATATGAAATTATATATTTTTTTGCTTGTGAAAACTACACAAGAACATTTTGAGGGATTCAAGTCAAGTTTATTTAATTTACAATAATTATCTAACCGTAGCAAATCATCTTATATATATAACATGGTTTAGCATGAAAATTTATGTCAGATAACGATAAGAGAATCAATAACTCTACTGACTATCCCGTGTAGTACTGCAATATCAGAAATGTTCGTCGTTCTTCAAGAACAATTTACAAATACAATGATTATTATGAACACTAAAACTGATCTCAAATTGCGAAAGTCAAAAATATCACCTAGTAACATATTACGGCCGTTCTATAATATTATTTTCCTCGCAACTTCGCTACGATGAAATGAAATCGTCCCCCGGGATCGTATTGTAAAAAGAGCTATCGATGTTTTGGCACTGCTTCGTCCAGTGTCTAGACAACTGGACACCAACCCTTTACGATCCGGAGGGTCGTTTGTGTCCCCAAATCCGGCGCTCACTTTCGCTGCATCCGGCAAATTGCGTCTGTAAGGGAGACGTTTACTGGACGTTGGCATCGGGATACATCAAACATTCCGTTATTTTTACTCTTCTTCAAAATTCCACACCCTTGTAAAAGTTGAAAACCACCCTTGCTACTCGTATTTGAACTTTAGAACACTGAAAACCCTCTGAATATGAGCTACTATGGAACTAGCCTCGTACTCCGATGAATCATGTATATTTTTATTTTTTAATAGCACAGGTCACCCACGCTCTGTACTTTATATTTTTAATTTCTATACTCTTGTTTTAGTGCTATTCCTGATACTTTTTATATTTTGCTACTTATATCTTATATTGTTTAATGTATGTTCTTTTTAATTTTATGATATATTTTTTATGTAAAAGCCTATACGCATTGCTGCTCGTTACTCTATATTTTTAATTTTTATACTCATGTTTTGGTGCTATTCCTGATACTTTTTATATTTTGCTACTTATATCTTATATTGTTTAATGTATGTTTTTTTTAATTTTATGTTATATTTTTTAGGTAAAAGCCTATACACATTGCTGCTTTTTACTTTATATTTTTAACTTTTATACTCATGTTTTGGTGCTATACAGATATTGTTTAATGTATGTGCTTTTTGAAATTTATTTTATATTCTTTATGTAAAAGCCTATACCTAATGGGCGTAAACAAATAAATAAATTAGTTTTTTCACTTGCAAAGTCACAGGTTATATGATTATTAAGGTTTATTTTACTTATAAATAATGTTTCCTAAATGTCCACCATTCTGCCGCTAGACTTTCTTCGAATCTGGCCCTCAGGATGGTAGGAACCTGTGAAATAAGGGCCGATAGTAATTTGGGACATAGCCACCCAAACTGTCTCATTTGTAAAATGGAAAAGCCTTTGATGTTTGATTTTGGGATTCTCCCTGCTTCAGAGTCTGCAATAGGCGTGATGACAGATTTTGAAATAAACTTCTATAATATAGGTACTCTACTATTACCGAAAATAACATTATTTCAGTAATAAACTGAGTTTTTATACAGATAATTGCATTTTCATCTACCGATTTTTAATTTCGCTCGAAAATGCTCGCAGGTATCATGGCGTCTACGTGACGTCATGCCTAAGTAAATATTGCATTGTGTCTGTAACAACAGTTCAAGAGACACGGTAATGGTTACTTAGGCGTGACGTCATTCTCTCTAATGTTTCAGTTAAAATGGCCGAATGCAGAATTTTATACTTTTATTTTATTGAAAATCTTATTAATCTCAATATGTTTATTAAAACTGAATAATTTTTTTGAATTCTTTCAAAATGTTTACTTCTCTAAAATAACTTATTCTTTAATACTGTCATCATGCATATTCTGCTTATTTATTAATATGCCCGTTCAAGTCAAAATGGGCCTTTTTGGACTACAAAATGTTATTAAAATTGGTGAACCGCTCGAACACTGTCAACGAATCTTTTTCGTGAAAGGCAAAACATTTGATTTTAAATCTTACACTATATGGATCTTATATGGATATAAGTAAAGTAGTAAAGTGGATCTCTGTTGACCATAGCAGAGGACTTATGCAAATCGACAAATAATTTTTTTCGATCTCATCTTTTTTATGTTACGTTTCTTGTGTTTTTTGTCATTTTTTATTTATTTTAATGTTAGGTTAGAACCGTTCATTCTGAGTAAATCTGAATACTTGTGACACGACAATTTGTGTACATTTCTGTGCCAACCAGCAAAGTACGCTTACCAAATAAATGATCGTATGTTCGTGATTCGTCCAAGGAGACTAGGCTAGAATTGCTTAATTGCTTGATTAGATATATGATCTAAGAGGAGTAATCTTCTGCCCACCATAATGATTTTTTGTTACGATAGTAAACAAGTATTATTAACTATAGTTTTCTTTATAAAGGTCAACTATTATAAATGCATTTTGCATATTTTTTGCTGAATGATTTTGTAAATGTAATGTTTTATCGCCGTGTACAAGGGTTAGGTCACATACTGCGACGGTATTCCGACCACGTAGCGTCCTTTGCGACGGGTAAGTCATATTTGGTCTATTCCGAAGGGATTTACTTGTTCACAACAAAAACTTGAAGGAACATTAATCCAAGTCTCCCCATGTACAGAAGTACACAATAATGTACCCAGCAACCTTAGATACTCGGTTGACAAGGTCTTATTCTCGACGAAAGTAAACTCGCAATTTGGATTTTTTTGTTTCTTTGTGATTTAATCATATATGAAGCATTCGAATGTCTTTCTGGCACGAAGAAAATTTTATGTAGGTACCTAGTAAAATAATTTTAACTCTAAGAAATTGGCACACTACAAAAAGAGTGCAAGATTTTATGGAACTTAACAATTGAATATTCGATAATTTTTTTATATAATAATAATAATAATATATTAATTTTATTTACATATTCTTATATGATCACACTACATTAATTAATTTTATTTATTAATTAAAATTAAAAATTAAATAGTATATCCACAAACAGCAATTGTATGCTGGTGTAAGGGGACAGAAAATAAAGTAAAATAAGTGGGTACACATATTAAATATCAGCACATTGATTTGTTAAACAGTTATCTCCTCCCCAGCACAAGTCCCTTCAGATGTTTATTGAATAGTTCTACACTATTTAATTCCTTTATTCAGTTGGGGATTCCATTATAGAAATCGATCGCAGCGTATAGGAAACCATATCTCT
The DNA here is from genome assembly GCA_016648135.1 of Agrypnia vestita. Classification (NCBI taxonomy): domain Eukaryota; kingdom Metazoa; phylum Arthropoda; class Insecta; order Trichoptera; family Phryganeidae; genus Agrypnia; species Agrypnia vestita. The sequence continues at coordinate 11,788 of JADDOH010000079.1, read as the reverse complement.
CTATTAGTCCGCTGTATATCACTTCTTATATAGCCTATTGTTCTTGTGTGTTGTCTATTGTTGTATAACAGACTATTTGCAAATAAAATCATTGCACGTAGCAACGGTTTCTAAATGATATATTTGTTTCGGCTCCCTTCGAAAATATTTATTATTTAAATGTATGAAAAACTTTGGAATTTTGTTTGTGAGATTTGTAGTTGATACTTTTTATGTGTATTATTTAAGTACCTAAGTAATAATACAAGAATTATATTTTAAATAAGCATCACATATTTTTTAGGTTTCACTTAATATTTTATGCCTGATGTTTCCCGGTAGTTTAATATACAATATCATTCCACATGATTGGATTTTGCAATCTTGTTTTCATTCTAAAATTTAATACTATTTCATCTTTTCTTCGCGTTCAGTGATCATTTTTAAGTTGTTTTCTTTTATTTTTCTTAAGAATCCAAGGTGTATCCATTAATAATTTTATATATAAATGGACATACATTAAATTGAAGTATTTATCTAAATGTCATTTTTATATCACCACTTTGATTCTTGTGTATCGATTTATTTTTAGTATATTCCTTTTAATATATTGAGTGCTTCGTGAGTATATATGAATATATATATATATATCTATATATATATTATATATATCTATATAAATATATAATGTATATATGTAATAATTATTAATTATTAATTATAATAATTATGTAATTATATATTTTACATTACTTATTTTATGTAATTATACATTATGTTACAATGGTAAAAAATGTTTGATTGATTACACCATCTTGACATTTTTAAAAAATCTTTTTTTTACTTTATCTTATAGCTGAAAGCTCTAAAAAAATTTTAGTCATCATTAGTTGTAGTAGCAATTTAAAGCTATTGTGGTTGGTGAATTTTTAAAATAATTTCCATATTCTTTTAGATTTTTCTCAAAACTCTGTTTAGGCTTAAATTTACTGTATCCGCGAGTCGCGATATTCAAATTCACTCAATTGACGACAAAAACGGTCAATAAACTTAATTTTGCCATACAAAAAGCGTGGAGGGCGAGAAGGTAATCTTTTAGACAACTTTCAAGAAATGTTCCCAAAGAATTGCATGGATGCATATAATCATCAATAGTTGTGCATTAAGGGGGGGGTAAGGTTTTTAACTTTTTTTTTGCATTTTATTTTTAATTTATAATATCGTAAGAATATTGTGTCAAAATTTCAAGTCAATCGGAGCGAAATTGACGAAATTATGAGCATTTGAGCGATACTCAGACTGATTTTCTATACCTGCTCGGGCAGCTAAGAGATGCGCTCACCTGAGGACTACCGGACATGCTATTGTATTGGAAGAGTTTTGCGTAGACAAGGACAAAAAGGTGCTAATGATGAAAGCTCTTTTCTGTGTGAACATGACATCGATGATTATGTGTAAGTATAAAATAAGTGTTGAGTTATATTTTGAATTTTACAGCGTGCAAAACTTTAAAGCGTTTTCCCCACATCTCACGTTTTCAAATTCGGTGTCCATCATAACTTCAAAACTACTGCACCGATCCTTTTGAAATTTTGAACACTATTTCTGTACTTAATTTACGAGGTAACGCTGGAGATTTTTTTCAAATATGTTATTAATTTTTATTTTTTAATAACAAATTAGTCGATATTTTTCGCAAAAAATCGCGTTATTCCCTTCAAAGTGTTCCAAAAAATTGAAAAATTGAAATTTCAAAAAACTCTCCCAGTTTTACCTGGGAAAATCTATTATCTAACGAATGAACTTCTACTTTTTTCCGAGACACGTCCGAATAATTGCTGCCATTGCCGTATTTTTTAATATTTCTTCTTGAAAATTTTACACAATATTCTTCAAATGTGATACTTTAATTACCATTGGTTTTAATAAAGAGATTTTAATTGTGTCGTCACAAAAAATTCACAAAAACATGCCTTTTCTTGTACGAATTAACCTTAACCCCCTTAATATATTATTTTAACTTCGAATCTTCAGGAAAAAATAATAATATTTTCAAATAAGATATTTGTTGCTTGCTTCCATACGCTACATCAGATATATCACAACATTTAATATCAAATAATTTATTTTTTGACGGGTGTGTGTAGTGTTCTGAGAAGCAAAAGCCCACCCGTCCAAAGACATATATTTGTGTCGGCACTGTATTGAGCGAGTAGCTTGGTATGTGTAATGTTTCAGCAGAGGCAATACGAGGAGGATATAGGGCGTAAAGTATACTGACGATTAACTGTAGTATTTTATTGACACAAATTTACAGAGGGGTCGTGTGTGGGTGTAACACCTAAAGTGAGTATTTTCCTTCCCTATCAATTTTGTTTTCTCAGAAAGACGCTATCGGCTTAGTCGCCTTATTTTTTCTAAACAGCAAAAAACAAAAGTATCTAAATTAAATGGAATGGATTTTTCCGATACTCTCAGATATGTACAATCTGATCGAGGACGACGTTGGAGCAACATTGGTCTGGATACTGGGCCATTTGCAGACATGACTCATCATATCAGATAAGACTATCGGAGGCAGGAATCGTGGCTCCTGTCTACGATACTTGGAAGACGTCCAGGATCTGCTCTGGTCGGGGATAAATTGAAGTCATCGACGTGTCTGGCGGATGCCGGGCCTGAGATAATAGTATTTCATTGTATACAGGGAACATGATGTATCTCGTACCCTGGCGAAATATTTTATTGGATTTAAAGATTTAAGGTTTGTATTGATCAATTTATTTATTTGTGTGCATACAACGCACAACTTACATTGAAAAAATAGTAAAAACAGAAAGATTTCTGCACATTAAACAGTATTTTAAAAAGTTTGTAAAACATCTTAATCATTATTTTATGTTACTAGCTGTAACCCCTCAAAAATGACGGTACTTTAACATGTCGATTCCTAAGGAATAAGTATTTATTTATTTTATTTCTAAAAAAAAATCGACAAAAAAATAACTATAAAGAAGTTAGAAAGACAGACGGATGGACGGACAGACAACTAAATTATCTTAATTGGGATTATTTTATGAATAGGGAACAAAATAAAATAAATCACATTTTTACAATAATAATAATCATGTCAATGCCCTTCATCAACTGAAACAAATAGGTAAAGACAACAAATTCTACACATCATTATTACTTCCCCCTTTGGTAGCGGACATTGTTATATATAGAGAATGATACATTTCATTTACTTTTTATTCCTCATTATTTTAAATACTTCAATATTATTTGCGCCATCTGTTAGCATTAGCAAAGGAGATTGTTACAATGAGAATTATGCATTTTGCTTGTTATATAGGAATACCTCATTATTACGCTATGTCCAATCATTATTTGCGCCACCTGGAAGCGACTCCATTGAGTGACGGACATAGTTACAACGAGAATTTTTTTGTCTTTTAATACCTCATTAATTATTTTAAACATCATCATTATTAGCGCCATCTGGTAGTGTTAGTAGTGATGGGCACTGTTACAAAGAAATTTGTGTATTTTTTTTAACTATATTATTTTTTATTCCATCTGGACGCGTTAGTGACGGACATTGTTGCGTAGGGAATTATGCATTTTCATTAGATTGTTGACTTTTGTTGTGTGGCAAAAATATGTAAATATGTTTTTTTTTTGCCTTTATGCCTGATTAATTAATATTCATATACATTGTTGCATAGAGAATTGTGCATTTTGAAGATAACAGTAATACTGAGAAACCAATCAATGGGCTTGCCATCGATGCTTTTCTAATGAACTCTGAGTACGCTCGTACGATTTTCAAACACGGCATTCCATGCAAATTCTGAGAATCTCGACAATGCCAGTCGAGAATATTCCAGCCATTACACCGTTCTCGCGAATGAAAACCCATCCGCAAACAATACAAAAGAAGAAGACGCGATTAAAAAGATTATTGCATCCAATGAAGAAGCGAGACTTACCTGGAACGATGACCCCAGGTAAGCGTGTTGAACAGGGTCAAAGTGTTGGTTGAGTTAAGTGTAATTAGCGCAGTGTTGCCGGTGTTTATTTTTTATTAAGTTATCAGTTCTGATGATAACATATGGGAAAAAGTTGAACCTCAGACGTATTTTCAGTTTTTGATTTTTCATAAATTATTGGTTATTGTTAAAATTGCCAATTTAGTTGCTTTGACTTAAGCATCTGTTGAGCGTGGTTTGGTAAATGTTTCAATTTAAATATCTTGATATTTATTGTGTTTTAGAACATAACGAAAAAAGATGTAGGTTCAAGGAATAAACAGGGGTGTTGGGCTTCAAACATATGAAGGTTGTATACCTTGGAGATATATTTTTAAAATTGTAATAAAGAAGTCATCAAGGGATTTATGTATGCTCACTCAAAACTATGATTATTAAATTCGTTTCGTTTATTATAATAATATAAGCTTTCTATGTATATGTTTTAAGGAACAAAAGAACAACTATTCTGAAATTTATGGTAATGTTGGTATAATCATTCGAATCGCACTCTGTATTTTTTCTTTATTCCTGTCCTGCTACGAGGCATATTAAAAGAATACCTGGAATAAGTTAAAACAATTAGTTATATTTATTTTAAATCATTATACGAAGCCCAATATACGTGGCAAACATGTAATGCCATAAACATTTCCAAAATAAACATCCTATACCTTGAACATGTTCAAAGTATAACGCGTTTGCTTTGTCCAAGGCGCAACACCACGCCAAAAAAAACAAACAAGTAATATCTTTTTAGGTTATTAATACAAAATTTATAATGACCAATGTTATAGGTACATTAAAAATTTATTCAATCACATTTCTACTTATTTACATGGGAAACATACATAGTATGGCATATCTGTACATATAAATGAGATAAAAAAACGTACTTTTACAAACGAAATTTTTCAAAATCCCTTTACATAAACCCGCGTGCCGTTTGCCGTCTGAAACAAATGTCAAATATCTACCTAGTGAAAAGAATTCAATATATGTAGGTACAATTTTCTGCTAACAATGTGACAGCTATATAATCACGCGGAGATTGTAATTATTAACACAATGTTCAATCTTCTATAAATCTCAACAATAGACTAAAAGAGCATCGATGTTGTTTAAACAGTAACAACTTTTCTGAATCATCAAACCACATCACGGATAGTGACCATTCTTTTCACGATTGTTAAATTAGATGAAAACATTAACTTTATTACGTTAAATTCACGTAGAGATAGTAAATTTAATGTTTTTATCCTAATTTAATGGTCATCGTGAATAATCTGTACAGCTTTAACATCAAACCCATCAATAATATAACCATTATTTTCATTTATGTGCCATTAAACTTCACCATTCCGTTACGCGTATAGGTAAAAAAAAAAAATTATGCAAGTTTAGAAGTTGAAAAAAATTCGAACCCAGATATTAGTTTTATTAGGAATATTACTTTGACTAACTTTTACCGTCTTCTTTCAATATTTCCGTTACAATTACCCTTACGCCAGTAATTCCGGCTCATCATTAGATGCCTAATCAATTTATTATTTGCATTTTCGCCTAATTCATGTTAACAAAAGCCTATAATATTTGAAAGTACTAAGTTTGATATATCGGTTGTCGATGAGAGATTCTAATACTCTCGAAACTTGAGTGGGAAAATACAAAATTATAATTAATCTCACTTAAAAATATTACAGTTTATGTTTTTCATCCAATTTAAGGTGGCAGTTGTTTTTCAACAGGTTTGGTATTCTAAACATGTTCAATATGTGAACCATTTTAAAGCGACCGATTTATATTAGAAGCAAAAGAGCATTATAAAAACCATTTTAAAACTTCCAATCAGAACGCCCCCAAAAGAGATCTTTAAATTTTTTGACGTACCAAACATAAAACAAATGTATGCCAAGAGTATTCTCTTACACCAATTTAAAGACACAAAACAAAACAATAGAACACCGGCATATAATACGAGAGGCAGTAAAATGGTAAATAGAAATATACCAACTTACAACACAACTTTTGGCCAAAGTAACTATACCTATTTTGCAACAAAATTCTACAACATTCTTCCCCCAACCTTCAAAAATATTGAAAAGATTGAAGAGTTCAAAAAAAAAGATAAAAGCATGGGTAAAACAAGTCGATGCAGATAAATTAGAAGGAGTATTGAAAACTACACAGTAAAAAAAAAAAATTTAAAAAGAAAATAAATAAATATAAACTAGTCCGCCTTAGCACAGGAACCCCTAGTGAGGAGGACTAAGAACAATAATATCAACAATATCACTATACATACATACTATTATATTAAACATGTACAAATTGTATCTAAATAGAACGTAATAATAAAAAATAAAAATAAAATATATTTTTGTAATAATAAGTATTACAAGACGTCAACGGTGCTCTATTAGCAGTAAAATATAAAATATAGTTAAATTTCCCATATTATAATAAATTATATATTAGCTGCAACCCTTCAAAAATGACGGAACATTGGTTTGCGTCTTAGTTAAGCCCTTGTCGGCATATATTTATAATATCTTTTTGGTGGTCCACAGAGAGGCGCCCATTACAACATGCGTAGAGCGGCCGGTTCGGGTTTGCTGGCCCGGAGTTCAAGCCCATCTCCCGTTTATTTTTTTTTATTTTAGCCGTAAATTCGAACGAAATTACGGACGTTATAGGAAGTTATGAGGACAGATAGATAGATAGATAGATAGATTATGTTTGATTGATAAAAAAATATCATACATAAATATTACCTTAGTTTAATTCATAAATATTTATCATTACTAATATATTTCTAATGTGGAGACCTGTAATTGGCCATCTATATTATTCAATGTTTTCTATGCTTCTTTGTTGTGCTGTTGGTCTTCCATGAACATCAAATAAAAAAATAAAAAAATTTAAAAAAATAAAAAATAAAAATAAAGTTAGGACAGTTAAATGCAGTTAATATTGTCAATATCGGAGCATAAACAATGAAATTATTGACGTTGAAACGTTTTACCGTTACATTCGCAGTCACTAAGCAACTTTATCACATGAGAGAGAGATAAAGTTACCGCCGTTGCATGCCGCGCTTTACCGCTAGAGGTGTGATGTCACTTCCGTATAAAGATTACGTTACATTTTCCGGTTCGCGATGATTTACCCCGCCCGGTGCGCGCCGCAGAATGTTTCACTTCAGAAATGAGTTATTCCGTTACGGCAATTGTAATTTTCCGAGTCAGCGTGTAGAACACGGGGCGGTGTGGGGTTAAGGTGTATTTTTCATGACCACATGCTTTCAGCGTTATTCTCGAAATTATTTCAGCGAAGCCTTTTCGAGAAATAAGTTAGAGTTTGTTCAGTGAAAGCATTTGTAAGCTCTTAACCTTTGCCGTACCGTGATGGGAAATGGCCCAGCGACGCTTTCAACTTGTGTTACAATAAAGAATTAAATTTTACATCTACGAAGTGAAGGTGAAATATTTAGTTTAAGTTGTTTGATACTTCACCAGTCGATGAGAGGTTCTCTCACTCTCGAAACTCGAATAGTATAATTTATAATTAAACTCAAGTAGAGCAAAACCATTAAAAATGTCCTTAGGTTTTCACGGCCGTTCAGAATCTTCCGTGTTAGTAGATACACAACACACTACATCAAGACACACACACCCTGCTTTCGACACGGTACTGCAATCCAGTACTAAACCTAACACAAACTTGGACACATCCTGACATCGGTACGGTATTGCAAAGCAATACTTAATCTACACTTCAACACACACCCGTCACATCAGCCCTGATGATGGACCCTGCAATGGGATCCGAAACGTCGGCCAGAGAGGTCACAGCAGAATATCCCAGAAAATTGTACACAGAAGAGTAAAACCATTGTTTTACTCCAACCATTTTGAATTTTTTTATGAATCTCTAAAAAGTAAACACCGATTCTATCAATAACTTAATAAAGTTCTATATTACCTTGAATGGCTTTAAAAAGTCGCGGCCCTGCTATAAATATTTATTTATTTATTTAATTAGTAAACGGCCATTTAAAAGCCTTTAAAAATACATAATGCAAATGAACAACGTATTTAATTAAAAAATAAAGTAAAAGGAAAGAAAATAGGATTGGTTAAGAGAGTATACAGGTAATGGAGCTATTCCACAGTGTTTTACAGGCAGATTTAAGTCTATATTATAAATATAAAATGTTCCAGTAACTTTGTCCAAGTATCTCAATGTCAATAGTTATGGAAAATGGTTACATTGCATTTTTTCAATGTATCCGAGTTATTTATGTTAAACGTTGGAGTTTCATTATAATAACTTAATCAATATAAAAAGAAAACTTTTGCTTTAGTACAAGTTAAAAAAAATATTAAAAGCACGCATAAATTTTGCAATGTTTTATTCATTTAACCTTTCCCATACGAATTCATAATTAAAAAGCGCATTCCGGTGCTATAAACTCGTGCGCATGTAGACTTTTTTGCATTTTTAAGTCGGATGAATGTTCACTTTTTATCCTCATATTAATAATTTTAATGATATTTGATATTTTATATGTATCATATATGTATCACTTATTATGTTAAAGTGCTAAAATGGGAAGAAACATTGATTATCACAAAAAGACGCCAAGTAGCAGCTACTAAAGAACGAAGATCGGCAATCCACCGAATCGGGAGCCCTGCGCGCTGTGCGCTGTGCTCTCCGCATCACTCCTCATACAACACATTCACGTATTGACAAATTGACGTCGGTTTCTTCGAGATAATTTTTTATTGTCTATGTTGTTTCCTGTAAATACTTAATCATTGTAATTATTTTAATAAATGCATCAATATATTAGGTCCTTACATATGAAATTGGCGTTTTGCCGTACTGGCAAATTTGATCTCAAATATCTTCTCTTTGGTTAGGAATTCCAAATCCAAATTTATACAGCTATTTACTCATGTATTTGTGTTTTGAAAATTATAATTCATTTGTTTTTTCCTCAATTGTTTTTTTCTTTGCGTCACTCAGCTTACAAAATGAAAAACTTGAAATATCGCGTTATTTACGAGTACGAGTTCCACCGTGGCACCAGTGCTGCAGAAACGGCTCGAAGCATTAATGATGTGTATGGCGACGGTGCCGCAAAAGAAAACACAGTGCGTTTTTGGTTCCAACGTTTTCGTTCTGGAAATTTCGACCTGCAGAACAAGCCCCGTGGACGGCCGGAGACCAAAGTTGATAATGAAGAATTGAAGGCTATTGTGGAAGCGGATCCATCGCAAACCACATCCGAGTTAGCTGCAGGCTGCGGTGTTAGTGATAAAACTGTTTTAATCCACTTGAAGCAAATTGGTAAGGTGAAAAAGCTTGAAAGGTGGGTACCTCACGAATTGAGTGAAGCAAATCAACAAACGCGCGTTGACTGCTGCGTTGCATTACTCAACCGGCACAATAATGAAGGGATTTTAAATCGAATCATTACCTGTGATGAAAAGTGGATCCTGTACGATAATCGGAAGCGCTCATCGCAATGGCTGAACCCTGCCGAACCAGCCAAACCATGCCCCAAGCGAAAATTGACTCCAAAAAAGTTACTTGTGAGCGTTTGGTGGACTAGTGCTGGTGTCGTTCACTACAGCTTTCTTAAATCTGGCCAGACGATTACGGCAGATGTCTATTGTCAGCAACTGCAAACCATGATGGAAAAGCTAGCTGCTAAACAACCGAGGCTGGTTAATCGCTCTAGGCCACTGCTGCTTCATGATAACGCTAGACCACACACTGCACAACAGACGGCTACCAAATTAGAGGAGCTTCAATTGGAATGTCTAAGACATCCACCGTACTCTCCGGACCTTGCCCCAACAGATTACCATTTTTTTCGAAATTTGGATAACTTCTTGCAAAGGAAAAAATTCAACTCCGATGGGGCAGTCCAAACCGCCTTCAAAGATTTTATTGATTCCCGTCCGAATGGTTTTTTTAGTAAAGGGATCGATGAACTACCTATGAGATGGCAAAAGTGCATAGATAGCAATGGTACATACTTTGATTAAATAAATATATTATAATAAAAAAAAATCGGCTTTATGTTCCTCCCATACTAAACGCCAATTTCATATGTAAGGACCTAATATTACGGAGGAATATCTAAAATATGAAATATGTTTTTAGTACATTTACAGAATCATTCGCACAATTTAGGACAATATCAATTCTTTTCACAACACCGGAGAGAAAGGGTTAATTTGACTTACATTTAATCAAATGAGTTGATAATATTCGACACAATTTACTTTAATTTTAGTTCACTATTTTCTAAAAAATAAGTTAGAAAATATTGAAAGAAAGTGCAAACTTTGAAGTCGCTCATCTCCATAACGATTGATATTAGAACATTGTGGCTTGAACATTAACTACTTATTTAGGACTCCTACACTTATCTTTAAATTATCTTGGACTTGTTCTGGTACACCTTGTAAAACAAAATAAAACAGTGCTGGACTTTTGAAAGTTTAGTGAATATATTCGCGTTATGTACCGATTTCTATTTAGTTTGGAAAACTTATTATGATTATATACATTTTTTCTCAATTATAGAATCTCGTGACGGTATCAATTTTCGTTTATTTATTTTTATAGCATTTGCTTTTCGTATATGGTTATAATTTCGTCGTTTACAAGCGCAAATGATATTTTTATGATTTCCTAAAATGTGAACATTATATTTGATATATTTACGACAGTGTTACGAGTTCAATAGATTCTGCAGGCCTAAGTTACTCCTTAGCTTAGGAAGGGTTAACCGCTCTATTTTGCTGGGTCTTTATGCGTAATTTGGCAGGAGTTTCAGAAATTTTACGTTTTTTATTGTGCCTGTAGAATCGGCGGGAATATGTCTCTGTTATGCAATTCTAACAATGCACAGATAATCTCGGGTCACTAGAGTGGCCCGCTTCATAGAATGCTCTACTTATACAATGGCTTTGAATAAAACGATATTTTTTTGTTCGTGTCATTTTAATTTTTAAATTATTTTTCAACGTAGACTATGTTTATTCAGCTGGTCTAACCTAACTGTCTCAAAAATAGCAGGTTAATTTCGTTTTTTCGCGTTAAGTTTTATAAACTCTCACTTTAACCTAGTATACTTCAATTCTTACAGCTTTTACCACATGTTCAAATTAAAAACCTGTATCCGAACTGTTTTCTGATGATTAATTATAATAAATTAGTATAAATTCGTGTCAAGTATACATTAATTCGTTGCGCGGTCGCATGTTTCGCTGTCGCAAATTGATATGTTCTGTTGACTGATGGCATTTACGTCACGATTCCCCCCCCCGCCCCTGTCCTACCTACCTTCATTCTTCAAGTCCGAATTTAACACTCGACAGTGCACCAATCAATTACTAGCTTCGGTAAAAAGACCATCGGGTGATATCCGATTATCGTCGGCTCTGGGTACCATCTTTTGTGAAAGTTAGTCGCGGTTACACGTCAATCGTCGTTTTTGGAGTTACTGAAAGCAAGAAGAAGATACTGCAGCAGATGAGTCGAGTTTCCTTTTCTATGTTTCAAGTTTTTGTTGTACAGTCCACTTAGAATCATTTCAATTTACCCAGTCCATCAAACATCCTTAATCTTTTCAATGTATCTGGTGTTTTTTGTGTATTGATATTCTCGTTTGCTGATTTGTAAACTTTTCCTCATGAAGAATAATTTGCAGACAGTGCAGTCTCGTCTGCGTGGAATACTAATTCACCGTTGAT